>CM020180.1:5827731-5859167 GCA_009805545.1 Oryza longistaminata | reverse complement strand
GGAGGAAAAAAAAAACTTTGGTATCCTACAGCTTGCGGTTTCCACTGCAACAACTAGGATAGGAGTAGCGTCGCTTGAAGGTGAGGACTCAACGCCGACGCCAACCTGGACTATTGGTGTCCTGACGTCCTGTCCTGTTTCCTGTGAGCCTGTGCACACTTCTACATGCTCAGACTAATTAAGTATCCGCTTGTTTCAGAACTTCGCTTAATTATCTCACACGTATCTCTCTGAAAATTTTTTTTCAAAAGTAACTATAGATCTCTAAGCTGTTTATTTAAGTTATCGTATAAAATATTTCATTAATATAATGTGATCTAATGTCTATGATACAATCTCTACCTAATGGATATTCAGCTTAATAATAATCTATTTTACTGTAAATAGGACTAATTACCTTTCCATTCGCTCCTTTATTTTCTGCCAAAAGATGATAAAATGTGGATTGAGATGACGCTATGTAGTTCACAACTAGGAACGTAAGTTAGTAACTGTATCGATATCTTTATCATTCATTTTTGCATCTAATTTTCTAGATCAAAGAACGCAAATTCAAGTGCTTTACAGGCAGCCTATCACTACAGTAGGTTGTCACGGTATATTTTTTTTCCTAATGTAAACAGTTGATCATCAAGAAAAAAGAATTCAGCCCTTATCGTGCAATAAATTTTTCATTTGTCCTAGTATGTGACCTGTTATACAGATGACAGTCACCACTAAATACGTGTCGCTGCAGCAAAATCTTGTGAGTGGCACTGATAGCTAGAAATTCTAGGAAATGACAGGATGAGGTTTAAGACCTTGTCGTGGAACCAATGATTCTGCGGTAGTGTGTTTATCCATAAAAATTATCAAACATGTACACATTCGAAACGAGTTGACACCATGTATGGAGTATTAAATATGGTAAAAAAAATCCAATTGCACATATTTGTATGTTAAAATTGCCGACGACGAATCTTCTGAGCACGCTAATTTATGCTGTTCATGGATTGACAATAGTGAGCCTATCTAGTAAAACATTGCTAATGATGGAATTTAATTAGACGTAAAATACTGTGTACTTCTTGGTTGATAATTCCTAGTGAACTTATTAGCTACGGTTTAACTTAAATATGTTGTCAGTATATACTTAAGAAAATTGCTCCGTCACAAACAATTACAGCAGCGGCCTCTGTCGCTCGATTTTTCGCCTGGGGAAAAAAGTGGCTCACGCTTCCACTGGATATGACTTGGTGCATCCGAGCTCACGTTGACGCTTCGATAAAGGCAAGTAGTAGTTATACGAGGCCGTCTAGTCGTCGATGTCACCCGAAATTTTATGCTACGCGTCGGTGCAGCCAACAGCGGCGAAGAATGAGCGTGAATTGGGTTTGAAGGGAAGAGAGAAAGCCCACTGCGAATAGTGATGACTATAGATAGATATGTCATTTATATTAGCAAAACAATATAAGTTATTATCTATAATTAAATTAACGTAACATAGATATTTTATTATCTTTTGAGACCCACATCTTTCCATCCTTGATCTTCCTCTTCAACCTCTTATCCCTCTAGTCCTCCGGCTACGTTGACGCAGTGAGATGACGGTGGCGTGAACTATGCCCCCGACCGTGGCTGGGACGGACGAAGACCCGACCCAATTGCCGGCCTCTGAAAGACGCGACGGTGATGACACGATGGACAAAGGCGCGCTGGCAGAAAACGACGTGCGACGCATGGAATGAAGATTGTGGCGGCAAAGAAGATAAAGAACGCAACAATGACGACCATGATGGAACTAAGGGCAATGGCAGCAGAAGAGTGATGGCGGCGCCACCGTGGAATAGGCCGCGGCCAAGCGGACATGGCGTTGGCCACGGTGGATGGGTTGTAGCTGAGGCGGATGCGGAAATGAGCATGGGGAGGATAAGGCGGCGGTCCGACAGAGCCGCAACCAGACTAAGCGGCGCGGACCGGTTGGATGGTACAGCATGGTGGCGACGGTGGGACACAGATGAGGGTGGCGGCGACGCGGACGCAGTCGACGGTGACTGTAGCCATGAGGACGAGTGGCAGCGCGGCAGTCACGACCGAACGTAGTTGACGGCTAAGGCAGCCATGGCGGACGAGGGCTGCAATTAACGACAATTCTGGGGGAGAGGGCCAACGCCCAACGGGGACGTGTGGCAACCGGCGGCTGCGCCGGCGTGGCACCCAATCGTTTGCCTGCGTGGGCCCATTGTCTCTGGCCAAAAGAAAGTGGCAAGGCCGGCGGTGCACTAGGTTATCACTCACTCCTTCTCTATCTCTCTTTAAAACCAAACCCCTGCCATGAAAAACATGCAACAGAATGATCATTCTTTGTTCAGAGAAGAATCAAACAAGATGACCATTTGGTTGGCCATCTCCTGCCTGCTGACAGAATCAGGACTGAACAAGAACAAACCCTGTCTGCGAAGAGATTCGCCTTCCTGCTGTTCCTGAACAAGGCAAGCTGAAACTCCTCCTGCTCAACAAAAAATACACCATTCAGAAGGTACAATGGTACATCATCAAGAAGATTGGCATCTCAGAAACGCCATTGGAGGTATCTAATTAACTCTGCTTAAATCACCTTGTGGATGAGGCCGTCCTTGATGATGGAGTAGCTCATCTTGTTGTACAGCTCGCGCAGCGCCTCCACCTCGTTCACCGTAACTGCAAGAACACTGCAAAATCATCCACAATGCAGAGGCAAAACAAACACACAGCCGCTGTAACTTGTACCAATAACCGCTTAACTATCAATGGTGTTGCATATGCATCGGTGAATCTTGAAAAAAAAAAAGGATGCATCGCCACATCGGTGCTCACAGGTGGTTTGGGCGGCGAGGACGGCCGGCTCCTCGTACCCCGGCGGCCGCTTGAACTGCTTCGACGACGCGCATCCCATGGCGACCTCGCCGTGAAATTCGAACGATGCCTTCGCCGACGAGAAGAAACTAGCCTACTCAGCTACTCTCCCTCTCTCTCCTTGTCTCCTTGATATCATCCATACACACACGTATTCGCGCGAGGGAAATCTGAATTATTCTGACCTGAGATTACGGGGAGAGGAGAAGAGAAGAAGAGGCCGAAAATTTTCTGGAGAAGCGTGCGGAAAAATTTTGTGGGCGACACGCACGCCTCCGCCTCGGCGCCTCGCTGGAGTCTCGCTGTGTCGCAGCTTACGCAAGCCCACCGTTATTTTTTATAGCGAGTTCTCCGGCGCTCAAGTCAAATTCGCTAAGCATACTGTATGTCGCCAAAAAATGGAAAAAAGATTGCGTTTTTTTCTGCGCGCATTTGGCGATCGTGTGGACCGTGGACCTCTGCGCTCCGTGAGCATGACAGCTTATACCAAGTTTTTTTAAAAAAAATACAGTACAACACATACACTCACAATATACGCACGCAAACGCTACCCATACGAGCTTGTACCACGTTTAATACTCCCTAAGTTCCATAATACTTATCGTTTTGAGTTTTCTTAAACGTTTGACTATTCATCTTATTTCAAAGATTATAATATTATTATTTATTTTCTTTGTGACTTTTTATTAACAAAAGTATTTTAAATATAACTTATCTTTTTATATTTGCAATAATTTTTAAATAAAATAAATAATCAAACGTTGTAAGAAAAAAATCAAAACAACATCTAATTTAGAACGGTGTAGTAATATAATCAACTACTAGCTTAAAAAATGAAATATCATCTATAACCGATCTAATAGTCCAACTACATAATACTAGTTAGGGAAAATTGGAACCATGCCATTATAATTTTGCAAAATTTGAGATATGCCGTCCTGACCCATATGTCATTGACTCATGTGGGTCCTACATGTCATTGAGATACCGATGTCATATCTTAAACTTTACAAAATTATAATGGCATGGTTCCAATTTTAAAGTTATGTGGGTCCTACTAGTTATGTGGTGTTTGAATCTTCTGAAGATGAAGATGAAGATAAAGATTAAGTGTTTCACAAAATAGGATGTTAATAACGTGTGATTAATTGAGTTTTAATTATTACAAAATTAAAAAAAGATTAATATGATATTTTAGAACAATTTTCATATAAAAATTTTCCGCACGAAACGCACCGTGTAGCCGTTTGAAAAGCGTGACACGAGTATTCAACCGTTTATCCAACTTTTGTTGGAAAAAAGAACCGGACCTAATTTATACCTAATTTGTTTATATCTCAAATAGTTTAATATAAAGTTCGTGCTTCTATAGTCTCTGTTTTTCTTCTCTCATCTTCTCTCTCCTTTACATAAATATAAATTTAACATGACAACTTGTAAAGCTCACTCACGTCAACTTCGTTAATTAGCTCCTATGCGCGCTCGCTCGTGAGCGAGCGCTGAGTCCACACGATGATGCACAGCGCGGCGGCGGCGGCAGCGGTGCTCCCCAGCTTGCGTGCGTGCGTCGCCGTGGCGCGAGACGACCACGGATGGGTTTGCACGGCAAGCCGGCGACAGACACGCAGAATCGGGATATTTTATTTCCTTTTCGCTTACTCCGCCTCAAAATATAAATATTTTTAGCTATAAATCTGGATTTATGCTTACATTTTAGAAGGGAGATGTTACTTCCCACGTCAGCTACTGGCTCTTCCCCCCGCGCACACATGGCGCTCTTTTTTTTTTTCATGACTAACAGGTTCTCATGGAAAATACTCATCCGTTCCCTCTCAGTTAATCATTATATTGCATGAGTACAATTTTTTTTTTCATAATGCCTTTACTCGGTAACAAACTTAATCGAGACAACATTAATTCCTATCATGTCCTAACCAATAAACCAAAACACTGCATATTGATTGTAAAGGATTATGCGCATGAATGCAGCATCGATGTCTATTTAGGAATATCTTTTATGAACAGATAACGAATAACTTTAGGGAATAAATAATTAAATACTGATATGATGATTATTTAGAAACAACTTAAAAAAATATATACTCCTACATTGATTAATTGGGAATGGAGAGAGTATAGCGACCTCAGCGACATGGGAAATTTTTTGGTGATAATTTCTGATAATAACAGCTTGTATCCAGATTCAGAAGATATCGCAAATAAATAAAACAAATCACTGAATAAAGCCATGAAAAAAGATAAGGGCCTTCTTCACACACTCGCAAAATGATTATTCGCTTCGATCGTGCAAAAAAGATTGTTGCAGTGTTTTATTTGACCACGGCAGATCGACAAGATCACGCCTTAATTAATCTCAGTACATTCAGCAATCTACCACTAATGTTACATATGCATATGCAAGAGCCGGGTCAAAGTGCACGCGAGATTCAGATTAGCCAGCTCCCAGCCATTCGATATCATGCATGAACTGTTCATTATGAACAGTAAAAAGTAAGTTCCTGTAAGATGCGAGAGCTACGCACGCAAGTTGGGGGCTTGGAGCGAGGCAGCCTCGTCGTCTTCGCTAATGGTAATGGACAACTCGTTTCGCCCCAACTGTGCGACATCAGTATTCAGTACTATGTTCGCCTAAAAAACCCACAATTTTAGACTGTTTATGTCAAACGTTTTATTGTTTATTTTATTATTTAAAAATATTATTATTATTATTGTTATTAGATGTTAAATATAAATAGTGTTTTATGTGTGACTATTTTTTAAATATTTTAAATATTATTTTAGAAAAACGAACGGTTAAACATTTGATACGAAAATCCATAACTTCACTTAAAATGGGACGAAACTAGTAGTACTATGATGATGTTTTTTCTCCTGAAGATGAATATTAAGTTTTTTACGCAAAATGAGGTGGTATTAACATATGATTGATTGAGTTATAATTATTACAAACTTGAAAAATAGATTAGTATGATATTGTAGAGGAACTTTCATATATAAACACACCGTTTAGCAGTTTGAAAAACGTGCCACACAAATTATAATCTACGTCCAACAATTTAAACTACGTCCAACTCTTATGGAGGAAAAAAAAAAACTTGTGTATCCACAGCTTGCGGTTTCCACTGCACATAGGATAGGAGTAGCTCGCTTGAGGTGAGACTTCAACGCCGACGCCACCTGACTTTGTGTCCTGACGTCCTGTCCTGTTTCCTGTGTGGCCTGTGCTACACTACAGTTCACTAATTAAGGTTCCCGTTGTTTTCAGAACTTCGCTTAATTATTCCACCGTCTCTGAAAATATTTTTTTTCAAAAGTACTTAGATCTCTAAGCTGTTTATTAAGTTATTCGTTGAAATATTTAGTTTTAATTATTAATTTTAATTGATAACTCTACTATGGATATTCAGCTTAATAATAATCTATTTTTAAATAGGACTAAGTTACCTTTCCCTTCGCTTCCTTTATTTTCTGCCAAAGATGATAAAAATGTGGATTGAGAGATCGCATGTAGTCACAACTAGAACGGTAAGTTAGTAACTGTATGATATCTTTATCATTCATTTTTGATTTTTATTAGATCAAAGAACGCAAATCAAAGTGCTACAGCACCATCACTACAGTGGTTGTACGGTTATTTTTTTTCCTATGTAAACAGTGGATCCAAGAATAAAAGAATTCAGCCCTTACGTGCAATTTGGATGGTCCTAGTATGTGACTGTTTAAGATGAGTCACACTAACGATGCACATGCAGCAAAAATCTTGTGAGTGGCTATAGCTAGGAAATTCAGAGAAAGCAGGATGGGGTTTAAGCCTTTTGCCATGATTCTGGGTGTGTTTATCCAAAAAAATTTATCAAAAATGTCACATCAAACGTTGGACACATGTATGGAGTATTAAATTGGAAAAAAAAACCAACTTGCACATTTTGTATGTAAATTGCGAGACGAATCTTCTGAGCCTAAATGCGTCATGATTTGACAAGTGATGCTACAGTAAACATTTGCTAATGATGGAATTAATTAACGAAATCTGTAACTTTGTTTTATTATTATTAGTCTACGGTTTAAACTTTAAATATGTTGGTTATAACTTAAGAAAATTGGCCAAACAATTAGCACGGCCTCTGTCGCTCGATTTTCCCTGGGGAAAAAAGTGCTCCGCTTCCACTGATATGATTGGTGCATCCGGCTCACGTTGACGCTCGATAAAGGCAAGTAGTAGTTACGAGCCGTTCTCGTGTCACCCGTTTTAGCTACGCGTGCGGGGCAGCCAACGGCGGCGGAAGAAGAGGTGATTGGGTTTAAGGGAGAGAGAAAGCCACTGCTGAAAGTGATGACTATAGATAATATGTCATTTATATTAGCAAAACAATATAGTTATTATCTATAATAAATTAACTGTAACATAGATATTTTATTATCTTTATGAGACCCACATCTTTCCATCCTCTGATCTTCCTCTCAACCTCTTATCCTCTAGTCCTCCGGACTACGGTTGACGCAGGGTGGATGACGGTGGCGTGAACTAGTGCCCGCCGCTGGCTGGGCGGACGAAGACGACCAATTGCGGCTCTGAAAGACGCGACGGTGATGACACGATGGACAAAGGCGGCGCTGGCAGAACGACGTGCGACGCAGTGGATTGAGATTGTGGGGCGAGAAGAACGCAACAATGCACGACCATGATGGACTAAGGGCAATGGCAGCAGAAGAGTGATGGCGGCGGCCACCGTGGATGAGGCCGCGGCCAAGCCGGACATGGGTTGGCCACGGTGGATGAGGTTGTAGCTGAGGCGGATGCAGGAAATGAGCATGGGGAGGATAAGGCGGCGGTCCGACAGAGCCCGCAACCAGACTAGGCGGCGGGACCGGTTGGATGGTGACAGCATGGTGGCGACGGGTGGACACAGATGAGGGTGGCGGCGACGGACGCAGTCGACGGTGACTGTAGCCATGACGGACGAGGGCAGCGGCGGCGGTCACGACGAACGTAGTTGACGGCAAGGGCAGCCATGGCGGACGAGGGCTGCAATAACGACAATCTGGTGGAGCGCAACGCCCACGGACGTGTGGCAACGGCGGCTTGCGCGGGTGCACCCATCGTTCCTGGTGGGCCCATGTCTCGGGCAAAGAGTACAGCCGAGTGACTAGTTAGTCACTCACTCCTTCTCTCTCTTCCCCTCTCTCCTTCAGCTCATAAAAAAATCATATGTGGATTATTTACCGTCCATTATTGTATCACTCTAAAACATCCATTATTTTTTTCCAATCACGTTATGAAAATACTCCCTCTATACTCGTAAAGGAAGTCATTTTGGACAGCGACACGGTCTCCAAAACACAACTTTGACTTCTTGTTTTATAAAAATATTTATTGAAAAGTGACATATATATATTTTTATGAAAGTATTTTTCAAGAAAAATTTATTCATATAATTTTTACATTTCAAACTCAATAACTTGAGAGTTATTCATGATTTATATTCCCAATGTTTGACTTAAACATTGTTCTAAACGACTTCCTTTACGAGTACGGAGGAAGTACACCATCATACACGCATGCACAGCGTACTTTCACCACGACACCACGTGCGTGCATGATTTTGAGTTATTACGTACTCCGTATTTGAAAGATGCATGACTTTCCCACCGTATGTTAACCAAAGCCAAATATTATTAACTGTAGCCTTTGAATTTTGGAACTCAAGTCACGCTTTAGATTTAATTTTGGTTATCTTTTTTAAGAAAACTTAATACAGTAATAAATTAACGTGACATGTTTTACGAGCTTCTAAACTACTATGATTTTTGCGAAAATTGTATATATGTAAACTTCTAATACAGATATAAAGATTTAACTTATAAATTAGTTTTTGCTTGTCTCTCTCTCTCCTTTTAAGACGCAGCTCAACTGATCAAAGCACGGTGATAGCAATGGCCCGTACATGATATGGCTAGCATTTAATTTCATTCACTGCATCATGGTATGCTCTGATTGAATTTGAATATGCGTGTGAAATTGCGAATGTCCATGCATGTGAATGTACCTAACATGAAACACCCCTGAAAGCCTGTCGTTTTATATTCTTTTCACAATTATGGTGTGCGGTTTGCCTATCACCAGGTACATTTGCGTAATAAAAACAACTTAACATTGATCCTTTTTTTTTTTTTCAAAAAAGACGAAAGGGCAGGAGACATGACTATTACATGCATTTATACTTGGGCAAGCCAAAGTTTGGACTTTAGTTGAAATTGGAGATGATGTGACTGATAAGTTGTGTGTATGACAGGTTGATGTGATAGGAAATGTAGGAAATTTGGATGCAAACTTTGGATATAAACACACCCTTGCTGGAAATAAGACATGCGGCCTTGTTTGCCGCTACCAAAGTGTGTTACTGATGACTCTATTATCTTAGGGCAAGTGCTATAATGCTTCACGTGCTACCCCTAAAAATAACACATAGGATTGAGTGATGAGGTGGAGGAGAGAAGTGAGGAGAGAGATGATGAACCACCCCTAAATCAAGAGGTAGCCTCCACACAAACTCCAAGAAAGATGTGAGAGTACTCAAAGGATTGATATTTGTCTGTTAGGGGTGATCTATTGTATATCTTGCCTCTTAATTGATGAGTGAATGATATAAATAAATTTGGAGGTAGCAATCACATCTACTGTAGCACTTGCCCTTAGATACTCTAATGAGTGGCAGACACCTTCACGCATGACATGAGCATTCCAAGGAGCTTCTTTATCTCACTTTCTTTGAATCTAGAGAATTTTCATCTTTCCGTTTCCTTCCATGTTGACCTCTATTTTCTTAAAGCACCAAGGTGGAATCAGCGTCATACTTTGCCTGATTAAGAGTTGTGTTTGAAAAATCTGTTATTTTGTACAGAATTATTACACGCAGTCACGCCCCCAGTCATTCGTCCAAAGATGGTGAACAAGCAGGAGCAACACGTCTTGTCTATTATGTGGACTAGGATTAATGGTCAGTTGGGCTGAATGTACTATCACCACTACTGGCTACTCCCACCGTCTAAAAAGATAACCTAGTATTATAACGTGACACATTCTAATATAATAAATTTAGACATAGAGTATGTTTCTACTTTTTTTTTTTAACGGAGGGAGTATGCTCTTATATATGTTCCTAACTTTACCTTTCTCCTTTTTAACATGTACACTTTCCAAACCGTTAAACAATACATTTTTTAATTTGTATATAAAGTTGTTTTAAAAATTATATTAATCTATTTTTTAAAAGATACCCCATCCGTCCTTAAAAAAAACCCAATCCTAGCTACGAATTTGAACACAGGGTTTATTTTTTTTCGAGACTAAGTAGTAGCTAATACTTAATTAATCATGCGCTAATGCGTGTTTCCTTTTACGTGTTGGAAAGAAAGGGATTCCTAACCTCTCCTCCCGAACACACCTTTATAAGGTCCCAATATCGTTTTCGTTTTTAACTTTATCATTTTCAGTTTTTTATCAACCAAGATAAACATATATGGCAAAACATGGTTTTTCACTCGTTTCCACTTTCCAGCCGTTTTCAGGTTTTCGCCCTTACCTAAAGCACCAAGGTGAAATCTGTGTCATGCTTTGCCTGATTAAGCAACGTGTCTGGTTAAAATCAGTGTTTTTTTTTTCAAAACACGGTATGGACGCAATCGCTCATATAGATGTGTGCAAACTCACCTATATAAACGCACACATATATACCCTACTCCTAGGACTCTATAAGCACCTCTTAAAAATTAGGTCGTTATATCTTGAGGTTCATAAATTAACTATAGACGTCTTATTAAGTTATTATTGACATGAATGTTGTCTACCCCTAAAAGAATAAATAATCGTAAATATGAGCACATGTGCTAAGGCCCTATTTGGTTCGTGGGACTAATCCACTAGTCACTCTATTTTAGTCCTTAAAAATCCAAACAGGGGTGAGTAAAAGGGACTAAAAGGGCATATCGAGACTTATAGGACTAAAGTGACAGCCCCTCTCTTCTTCGGTACACGTGACTTTAGTCCCTTTTAGTCCCTGGATCCAAATAGTAGGGGATTAAAATTTTAATCCAGGGACTAAATGATTCAAACAGGATCTAAATCTAGAACTTAAATTTGGATGAATATATTCCACAAAAAACACCTA
This sequence comes from Oryza longistaminata, assembly GCA_009805545.1. Classification (NCBI taxonomy): domain Eukaryota; kingdom Viridiplantae; phylum Streptophyta; class Magnoliopsida; order Poales; family Poaceae; genus Oryza; species Oryza longistaminata. The sequence goes on along the minus strand of CM020180.1, from coordinate 5,848,104 downwards.
ATCAGTTAAGTTACCCTCGCTTTACATATCAGTGCTTCACAAAAGCGCACCTCATCCGCTAAGTTAGCCTAACGTTTTGATATTAGATGAGCAAATTATACAGTAGTTGCATTACAGTAGTTACAATGTAATTATCTTATAATTTAAAAGTATTTTAATAAAAAAATTGTAGAATGTTATATACCTCCACCTTATCACGAATAGGGCAATATGGCCTCGTGAACCAGCACGCCCTGAGGCATCGTCAGTATTCGTGGCGCACCACTGGGCTCTTGTCAATGTTGAGTTTCACGGAAATCTCGTCGTTGACAACCGACAATGCCATGCTTCATGTGATAAAAAATCGATAGCATCGTCGACTTTGGAGCGAGACCCCTCAACTGAAAAAGGTGCGAACTGCCAAAGTGCCAAGTAAAGTACTACCAAAAACAAAAGCATTGAGCAGCACGTGTGCCCTAGCAAAGCAGCAATTTAGCATGATCCAATTTGCCAAACATAGCTTGACCAATTTGTACTTGCTAGTAATACACCAATACTCTAGTTGTTAGTAACAGTTAATTGTCCAGACAGAATCTGTTTGACTGAAGCCAGTAACAATCAGCATTGGTTTCACTATGTAGTACAGAGATAACATGCCCAAATTATGGCTTCTTGATCACAGTGGTTGTACAGGGTAACTCCAGAATTTTCAGATCTGAGAGCAACACACTCCTACATTCAATGATTTCAATCGGATCAGAAAAGGACTTAAATCTCAACTATGAATTGAGAATATCAAACTCGTCGCTATCCCTGCTATTGAGTTACATATATGTACAGGCAAACAGGCCAGGAAATAAAATTAGCTATCTCCTGGAACAATGGTTACACCAGATGCACCAAAAATCTTCGTGTCAAAACGATTTTTCCATTTCTGAAGTACAACAGCAGTCAAATGGGAACAATACAGCCCTGACAACAGAACCAGGCCACCATGATGCCTAGCAAAGCGCCGGCAAAAACCTGTGATGGAGTATGCCCTAACAACTCCTTCAGTTTTCTTTCACTAATTGGATGGCCTTGAAACAGGTCCTCAACGATCTTATTGAGTACCTGTGTCAATCATAAGGAAGATATCAAGTAACAATAAGCGAGTACTATAAAACTGACAGCATTTGGTGCATCTGGTGTTATTGTGTTAATCACCATTCAGGAAATAAGCACCCTATCACAAGTGATATATAACACACTATTGCTACTGTGTTGTTGTGATGGCTATCCAAAACCAATATCCAAATGGTCCTGAATCTAAACTCGAGCATCAGAATGCAATCACAATAATTATCAGGACTTTCCCCTTTCCAAAAAAAATGTATCTGGACTGCATTTTTTTAGATGATATGTATGGCAAAACTGGATTTGCTGCTTGCTATCAGTTTCCATGTGATAAAACAGTAATGTTACCACTACCCCTTAAAGTAAGTTGATAAAGAAAAGCATATTGGCAAAATGATTGCAGGTCTCAGGTCTGTGCCATGTGTTATTCCAAGGTAATATGTGAAGCTTCAATCAGGAAAGTAATATATATTTGAGTAGCTGGTTTTATGATTTACAAAAAGGATAATGAGCTAAATAAGGTGAATGCAGCACACAAGTTTCATACCAAACTACATCAATTGTTTGGAAGGAGCAAGACATTGGTCTTGAATGCTTGAAATCTATTTCAATGCTAAATACTAAACAATCACAAAACTATTTAACACCGTTCCATTGCTCCCAACAAGTACACTCAAGTTTGTAGTTCAACATATGGTGAAAAAAGTATCTCGGGCCACTGGAAAGCTAAGACAAAGCCAAAATTTGTTTATGCAAAAAGATACTAAAACTGCCATATAACAACTTCTAAAGCCCAAATAACAGCAGCTCGCACATGATTAACTTTTGCAATTTGGCTGGCTTGTTTCATATCAGGACAGCCATAATCTTATATATGTAGCACAATTCATAATAGTATCGCAATGATGCCAAAGCGAAATCATAGTCCCCATTGAGTTCAGAATGTTAGCTTCAGATTTTCAGTCGTCAGTCATATCACAAATTTACAATCATTTGCAAATGGTAACCATTACACTTACTGCTGGGAGTACGGAAACCATAAAAGCAGAGTAAAATGAACACCAATGTTATCCCAAACAATGATAACATAAGCAATCAATCTGTATGTACACCACAAATACTACCGCATTGAAAGTAACAACATATGCAATCCCATAATCAGTCCAACATTGGGTAAAAATGTAAAATATACCACCAGCCGCAAGTTCAAACCTCACAAGGGCCATCGAGTCAGTCATTCATCGATGATTGAACAATGTGAATAAAAAGTATCCTACCCCAAATAACAAGCAATCTCTGAATCATTTTGACAAATTAGCTATCAAAATCAAAAGTTCAGAAAAAACAAAATGTATCACATACATCTAAATGCAATACAGAAATGGACAAAAGCAATCGAAGCATTGGCTCACCTCGGCCTGCATCCCCGCGTGGCGCCTGACGCCCGTGGCGTCATACATGACTATCAGTGTGAACCCGAGGCAGACAGGGAAGAGCGAGTCGCTGACGCCGTGGCAGAGCGCGACGGAGGCGGTGAGCGCGGTGCAGAGCGCCGTGTGCGACGACGGCATCCCGCCGGAGCTGAACAGCATCCGCAGGTCCCACCGCCGCTCCACGAACGAGGTGAGCACGACCTTGGCCGCCTGCGCCACCGCCCACGCCACGAGCCCCGACACGAACGTCGGGTTCGCCGCGAGCGCCAGGATGTACGGGTTCTCCCGAGCCTTGGTCACCGCCGCCGCCGTCGTGCTCATCAGCAGAGTCCCTATCCTCGCCCCTCCCCCCGCCGCCGTCGCCGCCGCCCCCGCCCCCACGGCTAGGTCCGGGAGCTCCCTCCCGCGCGCCCTCCCCGCAGCGCCGCGCGCGAGGAGCCGGAGAGCGACGGCGGCGGCGGCGGCGCGGCATGGACGCGCCGCCGCGGCATCGGCGGGGAGGAGGACGAGGAGGAGCGTCTGGACGCCGGCGGCCTGGGCGCGGGGGCTTGAGCGGCTTGGAGACGGGCTGAGGAGGCTGCTGGGGAAAACCCTAAGAAGCGGCTGGAGCTGAGCACCTCCATGCAGCGCTGCTGCTCCGCATCGCCGCGGAGGTGGAGACTGGAGAGTGTGGTGTGTGGCACTGGCGATTAGGTGGTTCAGTTATTTTTATACCGACGTCACATTGGACAAAATTACCCATGGTTTTCTCGTGTTATTACGGTATTACCGTGGTTGGTGGCAGATGGGTAGAAGCTGCAGAGGTGTTTTGGGAATTCTCCACGGTGGCATATTACTGCGAGATTCTCGGGTGGTCGAGTCGCCGTCTCGGCGTCCGGCGCGGCCAATCGCCGGCGGACGCGTGGCCGGAGAGCCAGTGCGGTCGGGGTCTTGACCCAGTGAGCTCGAGTCGACAGTCGACACTGGAGTTTTTGAGCTTGGCAGCTTCGAAAAATTCCGTTTCCTGCTTATGAGAAATGGATTTTGGAAATTTTCCTTGTGTTCTTATTCCTGACAATGACATACTGCTCCACCTGGCACATATTTTCTGCCTTGGAAATTTGCAATCAAAGAAATACAAGAGTGATGTATAGCCATTTATTCCCACAAGCATATTCTTTTTTTCCCAGAGGGAATAGCATATGCTGATACGAAGCGTCAAATTGTTCTTTTTTCTCCTCTAGTATGAGTTTCTTGTAAATAATTATTTAAAAAGTTATGAAAAAATACAGAATCATTTTCAACATAATCAAACATATTATATAAAAAATTTCAATATTATTTAATGAAACTAATTTGGTATTTTATGTGTTACTAAAATTTTTTATAAAAGATTGACCAAATTTAATTAACTAAGAAAAAAATCAAAACCATTTGTAATGTGAAAAACAGAATTATTTTTAAGTGTGGCTCAAAAATCCGTTTCTTTAAGAGAAGGCGTCATTCTTCACAACACCGCCTTCGGGCCACCGCCTCGCGATTTTCCCGTAGCACCAGAGTCCCCAAAACCCTCTCCCGCTCGCCGCCGCCGCCGCCGGCCCAGCCACGGGAGATGTCGCTGTCGAAGCCGCTCTCGGCGCGCCGCCTCGTGCCGGCGCTCTTCCCGCTCGCGCACGCCGACGCCGCCTCGGCTGCGGCGTCCCGCCGGGCGCGCGCCGCGACGCGTTCGTCGCGACGCCCCCCACGCCGCCGCCGTCCCCGAGCGCCGTGCGCCTCGCGGACCCCTCCCGTCGCTGGCGCCGTCGCGCCTCGCGCTCCACAACCGCATCCTCGCGCTCCTGTCCCCTTCCAAGGACGGGGAGAAGGAGGCCGACCTCGCCGAGGCCGCGTCCTCACCCGCCACGCGCTCCACTCCAATGCCGCCCTTCCTCCTTCACCTGCGCCGCCGTCCTCGCCGCGCTCCTCCGCGCGCGCCGCCTCGACGACTTCTTCGCGCTCCACCGGTTCGCCCTCCAGGCCGCCGTCCCGCCCACCGCCGCCACCTACGCGCTCTACCTCTCGGCCCTCGCCCGCGCGCCGCCTCCCGACGCCCGCGCTCCACCACCTCCGCCTCATCTCGCGCCCTGGATCCCCCGTCCCCCGTCCCCCCGACGCGTATCGCGTTGTCGTCAAGTCCCTCGTCGTCGACCATGGCCGCCTCACTGATGCCCTCGAGCTCAAGGATGAGATGCTGGCCTCCGGGTTCGTCGGGCCCGATCCACAGGTCTACAACCTTCTCATGGCTGGGTTCGGAAGCCGGTGATGGCCCAACCGCTGAATTACGAAGAATTGAAGGAAAAGATTGGCCGCGAGCCGATTCTTGATGGCATTGTGTATGGGAGCCTCATGAAGGCTTACTTCCTTATGGCAATGGAGGAGAAGGCAATGGAGTGTTACAAAGAGGTTCTCGGTGCAGAGTCGGAGGTGAGGTTTGGAGCTGAGAGTTATAATGGTGTGGTTGATGCGTTTGGGCGGAACGGAAGGTTGGATGATGCGATCGAGCTGTTTGAAAGAATGCTTCGGGAGCATGATCCTCCACTAAAGATTGCTGTTGATGTGAGAAGCTTCAGTGTGATTGTGGATGCTTACTGCGCTGCTGGTAGGTTCGGTGATGCAATTTCTTGGTTCAGGAGGATGGGGGAGTGGGAAGTTGTTGCTGATGTTGCAGCATATAATAATTTGATCCGGCATCTCAGTCTTCAAGGGTTGGTAAGTGAGGCCGAGTTGCTATACAAGGAGATGGGAGAAAGTGGTCTTAAGGCAGACGAGGAAACATATGTGCTACTGATGCAAGGGTGCTTTAGGGTTGATCGCATCGATGAAGGCATTAATTACTTTGACGGAATGGCTGAGTTGGGGTTGAAGCCCGACGCAACTGCCTATCATAAGATTGTTGATGGCCTAATTGGTTTTGGTATGCTGGACAATGCCCATGGGTATCTTGATAAGATGAGGGGGAAAGAAATTAGCCCAAGCATTGCAAGCTATGAGGCACTGCTAAAGGCGTACATTGGTGAAGCTAGTTTGGATAAATCAATTGACATCGCAAAGGATATTCTTTTGGATGAGAAGGTGGTGTTCAGCAATGAAATGAGGGACCTATTGGAAGGCGCACTCCGTGAAGCAGGGAGGGAAGGTGACATAACCAAACTATACGAGGATGTGGAGGAGAAGAAAGCTGAGGCAGCGGCTCGGGCAGAAGAAGAGAAGGCAAGGGCAGAAGCTCTTGCAAGGGAAGAAAGGGAGAAGAGGAGGGCAGAGGCTGCTGCAAAGGACGAGGCTGCAGCTAGAGCTAGTGCCGCTGCCATTGAAGCTATCCTTGGCCATAAAAGGAAGACTGAAAATGTAACAGGAGAACCTGTTCCTGATGCAAACTAACTGGATGGTGTGTTTCAGAGTAGGTTTGGAATCACATCAGTTGGAGATGGTGCGCTTCAAGGCACTTCTTCAGGAGGTGAAACTAAACAAGGAGATGAACACTAACATTTGATGACCACAAGAAATCATGTCTTAGTCTGCCTGTGGATCTGATAACCCCGTCATTTTATATCGATTCTAAGAGCATCGATCAGTAAATTGAAGTTCTTAGAAGCCTGAAGATTTCAACATTTGGTGTCAAATGAGTAAACGGCAGTAACTCTGGTTGAGTCTTTTGTAACTGCAATTATTGCATATGAATAAAGTGACGGCCACAAAGTTTTGATGCATTACGGTTTAAAGTCCCTTTTGTATTTCTACAGAATGAAATTTTTTGCTAACTTTTTCAATTTGCCACCAATTCTTTCTCCTCTGTATTACGGAGACCAACCTTGGCAGTTGTGAAAAACATCAAAATATTATAGGTGAACCGTGAGCCCCAGATATTTCCAGGCTCAAATTTATTGGCATCCCATTTATCAAAAAGACAACAATGACACCGTGACAAAAATAAAGCTTAATACTATGCTTTATTGTGTAAAAATGTTGGCTTTACATAGTATCGATACAACCCATTCGTATATCGAGGAGAAGCAGTTAAATGTATGGTAAACCCACAGCTTAGTTGCTGACAAAGCGACCAAAAGGCAGAAGCTGACAATGCGAGTACGTTTAGGGTTCCCAGGGATTAACCCTGGCAGTCTAATATTATTCTGGTAAACATATAGTTCTAAGGCTCCATCATCCCGGAAAATCTTGGCTCCACATCCTCGAGAATGCACTGACCCTACAGACTCTTCATCAACAAGAACAGCAATTATCTTCTCTTTTCCCTCTCTTGCATCAGGAATCTGCAAATAGACCGAAAAAATTAGTGCTGGTCGATGTAGATAGAAGTTACTGGCATGCTAAAACTGAAGTGCAAGTCACCTCAAACATTGCTTCTGTCAAAATATCTTCCATTATAGATCTCAGTTCTCGAGCCCCTGTTTCTCGCGCAGCTGCTTTCTTTGCTATTAGCCGCAAAGCATTTTCAGTAAAATGCAGCTTGACCTTACATGGGTAAAATGAGAAAATAGTTTGTTGTAACATACCACAGAAGACGGTGTTTTTAATCATAACTTGCAGTTGAATCAAAACAATCAATACAACAGAACCAGACTCACATCATTCATCTTAAACAACTTCTTGTATTGTTTTCCTATTGCATTTTTTGGCTCTATGAGAACCTGAAGAGATAAAGAAGATTCATTTAGGAATATGTGGTCAAAAATAAATTGCACAAAATTACAAATTTATAGAACCATTGCTACCTGAACCATTTGAGCTTCACTAAGATCATTCAAGCCAACTGTTATTGGCAACCTCCCAATAAATTCTGGTATGAGGCCGTATGCAATCAGGTCATCACTTTCAATCTAAGTAGGAAATCGTTGAAAATTATCTCTGTGGAATTAAAATAATGTGTTTGACAAATGCCAGCAACTGATCTTACAGCTTCAACACAGCATGATTCCCCGATAGCATTTGTCCAACCACAGTTTCGCAGATCACCAGATGTTGGAAGTCCAAACCCCATATGACAGTTTTGGTGTCTTCAATAGCACAAGTACTTTTAAGGCAATATATAAGTCTGGATAAAGATGGGCAATTCAGAGAATTATAGAAGTTTGTATTATTTGTAACTGCACAACCTTTCTGATACTATCTTTTCCAAGCCAGAGAAGGAACCTCCACAGATGAAGAGTATATTCTTGGTATTAACCTGCAACACAAAATAAGTCTTTTTAAATTCTAACTACCTACTATGAGTGTTCTTGATCATAATATACTGGAACTAAAAAAAGTATCCATAATATACTGGAACTAAAAAAAGTATCTTGCAAGAAATAAAATCGTATTTTATTATTTTCAGGCAGTTATTCTTTTTTTGCCCGGTATGCCAAAGGTTGGCCGACCAATTTCATTAAGATAGGGAAGAAACAGGCAGTTATTCTATATATTTCCAATTCAGTAATGATCAAAGTAAAAGGTTACCTATATAAATCCCACAACAACCTATATTTAGAGACAGATGGAACTTAGTAATTACTTCGACTTTGAACCACAAATGCAATTTGCAGAGTACGACAACACCAATGATAAATTACATTTGAAATCAAGAACCCATAACTTCGTTCTGTAGCAAAACTATCATGCTGATAAACAATAAGGTAGCTATTAACAAAACAATTTAACAGACTTAACAACTTAATCAAAAGATTCAGAATCAATACCTCGACATAACCATCGGATATACTATCTTGATTTCTTTTTCTTGGCACATTGATGACCTAAGAATGATAGCAATAAATGGGTCTTATTTCAGAGACAGAACATGACTAAATGTACATTCAGGGAGAAAAAAAAATTATGGTCAGCATCCGTCACACATGCATTAATTGACATATACTTACATGTGTTGCTAATCAGATCTCACTCTCTTCAGAAGGGCTAGTGTAATTACCAAGTACGAAAAATACAAAGATAAATTTTACTTTACAGAGCAGAAGATTAATATATGCACTTACTGTTCCTTCAAATATTTTTAACAAAGCATGCTGGACACCCTCTCCAGAGACATCCCTCCCGTCCTCATTGCATTCAACCTGGATGTGGGAATTTATCCAATTATTGCAAGTGCAGAAACATTTGCTAGGCACGGAAGTAGTTCAAAACTAATTTGTTCAATGACCTTCTTTATGAGTTTATCAACTTCGTCGATGTAAACAATCCCGCGCTCTGTGGCTTCCACATTGAACTTAGCAGCCTAAAAGGAAGAACATGTCAGAAAAGCAATATATGTTTAATAGTTTAATATATAAGCTTGATCCAGTTCAGATTATGCCCAAGGTAGCTATTGGCACCAAAACATTTTCTTGCAGATGATAGGTGATCCAAGATTCATTATACACATAAAGGAACTGGTTATTAACAATTTGCAGGAGAACTGTTAGTAGCATGGTAGCTTAGGAAAATAATGTAAAACAGTATTCAACTAAAATATTAGGAACACTAGATAGCCCAAAAGAGTACATAAATGGCCAGAAAGAGAGTGATAGGCTGTCACATACCGCCAGAAGATTGCAGATTATAGATTCCACATCTTCACCTGAATACCCAGCCTGAAAAAGGAAGTTTTTTTTGGCATCAGAAAGAAGAAAGTAGCATACACAATCAGCTTTTATTGCCACGATATCCATGACACGCGGGACTAAGTACACATAGAAGAAATTTTCAGAATGCTTGAACCAGCCTTTCCTACCTGTGTAATTGCAGTTGCATCCGCAATCACGAATGGAACATCGGCAAATCGAGCTAAAGTTTTTGCTAACAGTGTTTTACCTGCCATAGATTAATAACAAAAGAACGAGATTAGCAAACAACATTTTCACAGTACAGTGATGAACCACGTATGTGTTCGCGTCACCTGATCCTGTTGGCCCGATCAGAAGGATGTTACTTTTTTCAAGCTCAATGTCATCATCACCACTCATACTAACATCGCCACATGCCGAGCTCTTCATAGAACTATATCACCACAGATGAAATTGAAGTCAAAATCACGATGCATAACTGAACCACCAAATGAATTTTCCACAATCTAACCGCTTATTTGAAGATTCACTGTATATCCTCTTGTAGTGATTGTGCACGGCAACACAGAGCACCTGCATAAGCAAAGCTCCCTCGTTAAACCTAGCCGCGAAATTTGTACATAGTTCCAGAATTTCAATCGAACTTGCACAATTGTAAATTGCTAGCAGATAGATCATATATGTAGTAAAGCGAAGTAATTCATGCTCAAACTCGAGCTCATAGCGTCATCACTGGTCACACCCCCAATCAGCTACACAGTACACACCACACCAACGAGGAGGGAGGTTTCGTTAACCTTCTTGGCCTTGTCCTGGCCGACGACGAACTCGTCCAGGCCCCTGCAGATCTCCTTAGGCGTCGGGAACCGACGCGGCGACGAGGGCTGGGCCGTGGAGGAGTAGGAGCGGAGCGCAAACACCGCCGTGGACAACCGCGAAGCGGCGCCGGCGCCGGCGCCGGTGCGGGCGGCGGCGACGTGGGCTGGGCCGTGGAGGAGTAGGAGCGGAGCGCAAACACCGCCGTGGACAACCGCGAAGCGGCGCCGGCGCCGGCGCCGGTGCGGGCGGCGAGGAGGAGGCGGCGAGCGGCGGAGTACATGAGACCACCCGCCGCCGCCGGCCGCGGTCGCCGGAGCAGTCACCGGACGGCGATCTGTCCGCCGATTAGCTAACTTCGCTGCCGATTTTTCGCCTGCGCGTTATTATTCGCTTCAGAACCTTCGAAATTATACTAGATTATATCACTATACCGCAAATGCGGAGTATAATTTTCGTTGGCCCATATAAATGAGGCCCATCGTAAAAGTCCATATGGTACTACTATTAGGCCCATATAAATGCGGCCCAATATCGGTACCGCGTGATGGTCCTATGTGGGCCTTACTACTCGATAAGTCTGAAAAGTGGACCCAGCTTAGTTTTAATCTGGGCCGTTTTTGTTTGATAAAGCAATGTCCGGTGGCCCAAGGTAGGGTCGCTGTCAATTATAGCGATCCAAATAGGGTCCCACATTGAAGAGTTACGTTTAGAAAGGGTCTTTTTTGAAAATTTTACCCGCACATCTATCCTTGTGCTATGATCTGGGCGGCCTGTGTGTTGATCAAGCTGTCTATGTTGGATCAAGGTTTTACAAATGGTCTTCTTAGAAAATTTACCATCAATCATTCGTTCAGAATTTACCTGGATTTTATTACTATATCAGACCTTGAAACTAAGAAGAGGAGACAAAATGGTACAAACTTTAACTGAAAGAGATGGACAAGTATAATGCAGTTACATACATTTACATCACAGATTCACGGTAAATGGATAAGTGGCCTATATAAAACAGGGAGCGATCAACTAACCGAGTTTGCAATGCAAATCCTTGTCAGTCAAAACTCAGAAGAAATAAGTATGAGATAAACCATCAAAATGTAATGTGTATATTATTTTAGGTATAAGCACACCAATGAGCTTGGTGCTAATGTTAATCGACAATTATCAAGAACAGAGGCTAAACTGAAATTTGCTAAAAGCAGACTTGGTCACTGAACTGAAAGATAAGGAGAAAAGTGCATGTCTACATACAGAGAGACAGAGAAATTATGCTTGCGACAATGAGAACTGGCATCAAGCGCACAGCAAAATAAAGCAATCAATGGCATCAATATTCAATAAAATATCGGAGAAAATATACTGCATGCTTCAACTACGATTCACTGAATTATTGAACTTCGTCATGTTGGTTTAATTGAGCCGTCTGTTACACCAGCATCCAGAAATTTCGGAAAACAAAACTCTGAATCAGTCAGTCATCCCATCTCAAAAAACTGATATCCTAACACTCTAGCAGAGTCTTCAATGAGAAATGGCGAGTCGGCAACTAATGTGGTTGCTTAGCACTCAGACATGGTAGCCAGTGAAAGTAAATCCTCTACCAACGATCTCACCAACGCAGAACCACGCGTACAACTCAATGCCAAAAAGTGCAGCAACGCCAGCATGCTCAACGTTCAGATCCTTTCTGTTTCTCCACAAGTTCTTCACTTGATCCGCTTCCTTCCAGAATGCCTCGTAGCGACCAGGAAGGCTGCAAGAAATGTGTCGCTAGTCAGTAAAGACACAGAGATTGAAGATACGAGATGCACCTTATAATGTGAGTGAAATTATCGCATCAAATGAATGATCAAGTATCTTCTGCCGCCTATGTAATGAATCATCAAACTATGGCACCATATCAGATGTATATTATAATTCATAATAGCACTGGCAAAGACAATTACCAAAGGAATGTGCACTGAGGCACACTTTTAGCACAACATGGATGAATAATAAAGGTTAGGCAAACTACTTCTACTCTATCTCTATGAAGTAGAAGCAAAATGCAACTCAAACAAATAGCTAGAATCGGTCTTCTCAAAAGACAAATGAAGACAAAATGGCTGATCAGGATCAATTACAACCCTGGGACTCTGTCCAAGAGAAAAGCATTGGCTCAAAAAAAATAATTTCTCACAGTTGATCTTCAAGACAGTTTAAAAAAACTCAAATAAAGCTTTCTTCACATCAGATCAAGCTTGGTAAGGCCAAGATCAGTGACTTTCAACCCACATGACCATATAAACCCACTACCCATCTCTTACGTCTTCATTTACATAGAATTTAGGAGGAACTTGTTTTCCATAGCTCACTGAATTGCATGCAACTTGACAACTTGTTCAGCAAAAATACTAAACATCCTCATAACACAGTTTGCAATGCATCGCTATGGACTATGTTCACAACATGACCATTATGCATTATGCAGTGCTCAGCTTCTAAGAGACGGGAAGCATAGATTCCATAACTAGGATGGATGGAATAGACATCGCTGATCATTATTCTAACTTCCGATATAGCAGGAGAACATCACCAAAAATAACACACTTTTCAACACTGCAATTTCCAGACTTTCAATGGTACCAATTTCCTGCATTGTCACCTTACATGATGTACTGCTAATTTATTCAATTAAAACAATCAACTACAATTGCTGTTCTATTCAAATTAAAAAAGAGCATGCACAGTCAGAGGCAACATAATTAGGTTTCGCCATAGATTATAAGAATCCCAGAATCGACCTTCCATAATATGTAAGTGATCGAGATCGTGTTCTAATGGAGTACGCAATCTAAACAATAGAGATAATTCAGATGTGGAGGACTAAGAGATCGGGAGATCGCGGGGTGGACCGACCTGGCGAGGCGGGTGTAGAAGAGCTGCTTGGAGAGCTCCTGGCACCTCTCGATGGTGGGCGGGTCGGCGACGTACTTCTGGTTCTTCTCCATGAGCGCCCTGTGGTACGCGCACCCGTGCTTCGCCGCGAACCTCGCCGCGTCGCACGCCTTCGCCTGCATCTGTGCCACCTTCGACGCCAGCGCCGCCATTAGATCTGCTCCAAACGACCAAACCGAACCGCAAAACCCCGAGGTGGGAATCGCAACAGCAAATGCGGTGAGATCGTGAGGAAGAAGCCTTGATTTGGATTCGAAATCTCGTGGGGGTTTCTCTGATTTACCTGCGGGGTAGGAGGAGATCGGAGGGAGAGGGGATCGAAGAAGGCGGCGTCTTGATTCTGAGAGTGAGAGAGAGAGAGAGAGAGAGAGCGGATTTTGCCTTTGGGGAGAGGTATAAAAGGGTTGGGGCTTTTAGGCTTGGGGAAGGGGTCAAAGCCGGTTTAGTTTGGGTAAATCACGATTTGATTTAGGAGTATTTGATTCAGGTGTTTCCTTACTGTAGTATTCGTTTGTTTCCCGGATAGTTTTTACTTTATCTGCGGGTGAATATAGCTTTGAAATTTTGCCTCAGGGTCCATTTAGTCCCTGATGTTTTAAATTTTCCAAGCAAATACTCGAGATTTATCAATTGGCTTAACATTAAACATAGTCATTCGATAAAAAAAACACCATAAAAACGCCGTGTGGACATGTCACATCATCGTGCAAGGTCAGGAATTGTACATTCTATCTTTATTATATTTACCGTAGTTAAAAATAAAGAGATTGGGATTATTAAAAAAAAGAAAAAGTACGCATGACTTACATTCTGAACTCTCCAATATACTAGTACAAATTATAGACTGACGAGTAAAGAAATCAGAGCATATGGCAGCCATTAACAATTTATTATCACTTCTATTTACACATGTTGGTAAAGTATACAGCATCACAACGCCATTGAGCGTCATACCCAATGTTACATCACTAGTAGAAGACAACACAAATTACAAGATATTATACATAGTATTAAAGCAGCAACACCGCAACAGTTCACCTCCACCATCATCAGTGGTTTTTTTTGTCCATGAACGGTGATCAAGGTAGCCAGGAGCTCACTATCACTGCATCTACTACAGAGAGTTTGATGATCAGAAAGCACACGCTTTCCTTTATTTAACACAGAAGGTCGATAACATTTTGACAGGATCGTAGCAGATAGGAAAGCAGAGAAGTGCTGGTTCACTTGTTCCACCAGTGAAGGAAATCCCTGCGCCTGTTGATCTTCTTCTGCAACTGCAGGACGCCATACAGTAGAGCTTCAGCAGTTGGAGGGCATCCAGGGACGTAGATGTCCACGGGAACAATCCTGTCGCATCCACGCACAACGGAGTAGGAGTAGTGGTAGTATCCACCACCGTTGGCACAGCTGCCCATTGAAATAACCCATCGAGGCTCTGGCATCTGATCGTAAACCCTGCATAGAACAACAGACAGCTACAAATGTCAGCAACATTGCAAACTATAGCTGTGCGAATATCGGTATTGAGCTGGTAGCGAATAAAAGACAACCACTAAGGAGAAGATCTCCAAGTTTACACAGGTGTCTGTCAGTTAGTAGTTCACATAAAATTTACATGTATGCATGTTTTAAAGGTCTCCAGCCAATATTATGTTCTTTACTGTTGGTCCTTATTCCTTATGATTCCCATAATACACACTATTGAGAACCATGAGATCATCAACACAAACAACATTGTTCTTTCAATAAGCAATAAACATGGTTGGTAATCAGAACCAAATTCTCATAAGAAAAATAGGTATACTCCCTAGGATAACCATATACACACATTTTGCAAAGGTACTACAATTGAAGGGTTTTTTTTTTTGGATGCAGTACTACAATTAAAGTATGTGGTCATACCCCACTAAGGAACCAGCAATCTCTTTCTTCTACAAGATGCATACATTTAGATTTGTTGTTTTCATGGGATTCTCTGAGTAAGCAAATGGACATGTTTTTATTTCAGCATAGAAAGTTGGAATGTAACACATAAAGCACACAAAATTTTAGTGTACTGTGTACCTATGAATTTTATTCATGAGGTGTTTAAACTCATCGAAGTACCTATGAATTTTATTCAAAAGGTATTTAAACACATTGCACTCTCCATATCCTAACAAGGCATTAGAAACAGTACCAATTCTAATATTGGTACTACATAGCTACAAATAAAAGAAACAATAAGGGAAATCATTCTTTAAGTACAAAACTTAACTGCTTTCAACTAACAGAAGTGGATAAGAATGCATATTTAGCAGTTGTACTTACATCAACCACATGTTCACAAGACACATGGCTCATGTTTTGATACGGAAAACCATTATTCTATTCAATGAACCCCTTGTGATATTTGAACAAGCACGACACTGTTCTATTCCTGACACTAAAAAATGCACGTGCCTCTGATTTACAAACGCATGCTAAACCAGTATACAATTCTCTATATAATCGAAGAGGAAAAATAGTTCAACGGCATGACAGACAAAGCCGAAGCTGTGAACACATGGGAAGCTCAGACTAACTTAGAGCGCAAATTTATCTACTCCTATGAGTAATAGCAAGTGATTGACGCCTATAAGGACAGAATCTGCACAAGAAAAAAGAATCTGCAAAAGAAATTGATCTCCACAGAATCATTCTTAAAAGAAACACCATATGCAACCTGACATGACCAAAAAAAATCCCCAATCCAATCGCCCTCCTCTACCGAAGTCTATATAAGCAGCATCACCAACCAATCCAAAGTGCAAAATAGAGCATCCTAACAAAAAATTGGTCCTCTTCTCCCAGACGATACGAAATAAATCACAAATTTGATGGCTATATGTAAAGAAGAACGCAAGGTAAAGGGCGCAGTACGGACTTGCGGAGCGCGGGGGCCATCTTGTTGGTGAGCGTGCCGGCGACGATCATGCAGTCGGACTGGCGACTCTCCAATATACTAGTACAAATTATAGACTGACGAGTAAAGAAATCAGAGCATATGGCAGCCATTAACAATTTATTATCACTTCTATTTACACATGTTGGTAAAGTATACAGCATCACAACGCCATTGAGCGTCATACCCAATGTTACATCACTAGTAGAAGACAACACAAATTACAAGATATTATACATAGTATTAAAGCAGCAACACCGCAACAGTTCACCTCCACCATCATCAGTGGTTTTTTTTGTCCATGAACGGTGATCAAGGTAGCCAGGAGCTCACTATCACTGCATCTACTACAGAGAGTTTGATGATCAGAAAGCACACGCTTTCCTTTATTTAACACAGAAGGTCGATAACATTTTGACAGGATCGTAGCAGATAGGAAAGCAGAGAAGTGCTGGTTCACTTGTTCCACCAGTGAAGGAAATCCCTGCGCCTGTTGATCTTCTTCTGCAACTGCAGGACGCCATACAGTAGAGCTTCAGCAGTTGGAGGGCATCCAGGGACGTAGATGTCCACGGGAACAATCCTGTCGCATCCACGCACAACGGAGTAGGAGTAGTGGTAGTATCCACCACCGTTGGCACAGCTGCCCATTGAAATAACCCATCGAGGCTCTGGCATCTGATCGTAAACCCTGCATAGAACAACAGACAGCTACAAATGTCAGCAACATTGCAAACTATAGCTGTGCGAATATCGGTATTGAGCTGGTAGCGAATAAAAGACAACCACTAAGGAGAAGATCTCCAAGTTTACACAGGTGTCTGTCAGTTAGTAGTTCACATAAAATTTACATGTATGCATGTTTTAAAGGTCTCCAGCCAATATTATGTTCTTTACTGTTGGTCCTTATTCCTTATGATTCCCATAATACACACTATTGAGAACCATGAGATCATCAACACAAACAACATTGTTCTTTCAATAAGCAATAAACATGGTTGGTAATCAGAACCAAATTCTCATAAGAAAAATAGGTATACTCCCTAGGATAACCATATACACACATTTTGCAAAGGTACTACAATTGAAGGGTTTTTTTTTTTGGATGCAGTACTACAATTAAAGGAGAGCTCCTGGCACCTCTCGATGGTGGGCGGGTCGGCGACGTACTTCTGGTTCTTCTCCATGAGCGCCCTGTGGTACGCGCACCCGTGCTTCGCCGCGAACCTCGCCGCGTCGCACGCCTTCGCCTGCATCTGTGCCACCTTCGACGCCAGCGCCGCCATTAGATCTGCTCCAAACGACCAAACCGAACCGCAAAACCCCGAGGTGGGAATCGCAACAGCAAATGCGGTGAGATCGTGAGGAAGAAGCCTTGATTTGGATTCGAAATCTCGTGGGGGTTTCTCTGATTTACCTGCGGGGTAGGAGGAGATCGGAGGGAGAGGGGATCGAAGAAGGCGGCGTCTTGATTCTGAGAGAGAGAGAGAGAGAGAGAGAGCGGATTTTGCCTTTGGGGAGAGGTATAAAAGGGTTGGGGCTTTTAGGCTTGGGGAAGGGGTCAAAGCCGGTTTAGTTTGGGTAAATCACGATTTGATTTAGGAGTATTTGATTCAGGTGTTTCCTTACTGTAGTATTCGTTTGTTTCCCGGATAGTTTTTACTTTATCTGCGGGTGAATATAGCTTTGAAATTTTGCCTCAGGGTCCATTTAGTCCCTGATGTTTTAAATTTTCCAAACAAATACTCGAGATTTATCAATTGGCTTAACATTAAACATAGTCATTCGATAAAAAAAAACACCATAAAAACGCCGTGTGGACATGTCACATCATCGTGCAAGGTCAGGAATTGCACATTCTATCTTTATTATATTTACCGTAGTTAAAAATAAAGAGATTGGGATTATTAAAAAAAAGAAAAAGTACGCATGACTTACATTCTGAACTCTCCAATATACTAGTACAAATTATAGACTGACGAGTAAAGAAATCAGAGCATATGGCAGCCATTAACAATTTATTATCACTTCTATTTACACATGTTGGTAAAGTATACAGCATCACAACGCCATTGAGCGTCATACCCAATGTTACATCACTAGTAGAAGACAACACAAATTACAAGATATTATACATAGTATTAAAGCAGCAACACCGCAACAGTTCACCTCCACCATCATCAGTGGTTTTTTTTGTCCATGAACGGTGATCAAGGTAGCCAGGAGCTCACTATCACTGCATCTACTACAGAGAGTTTGATGCAGCTCCTTAGGTATCGTTTCGTCATCGAAATCGAAGACACTGCAAAGCAGGTGAGTGGGGGCATTTTACATGATTAAGGAGAATAATATTGGGAGATAGTTGGTTAATTAATCACTATTTACCTGTCATTCAATCCACCGGTTTTCCGAACAATCGGCACAGAACCATATCTCATGGCAATCATCTGTGGATACAGAACATGTCAGAATTGCTCAACAGGAATGAACCAAGAACAGCTTTGCAGAACTGCAAGCTTGTGCTCATGAATTTTGGAAAGCTCTGGAAGCACGTTTATTTTTGTGTTGATGAAATTCTTCAAATCTGAGAACATATTCTACTGTGGGTTTCAAGGGTAAAGGGCAGAATTTCATTGACTAAATGGAAAAACATCTTGGCACATTTTATTTTTCTCACTCTGTACTTCTGAATTGTGTTCAAAAGTTTTCAATGATCATATTATGAGGTATTGGATCATATATCATACACCTCAAAAAAAATAAGGCAAGAATAAATCCTCTACCAAATAGGAAAAAAAAAGATGGAAGTATGATCAGAGAAATAATTGCTTGCATTGCATACTTATATCTAGGAATATAATTTATCAAGACAATCATAGAGTGCATAATAAATAAAGAAACAGATTATGGATAATGCTAAATGGCACGTTTCAGTATTTACATTTAATACAAACTACGTAATATAAGTATGTAAAGGCACACCTGTGTGAGGCCACATGGCTCAAACATGGATGGAACAATGAACATGTCAGATGCTGCATAAATCCAATGGGATAAAGAATCATCATACTTCAAAAGCAGTCGGATATTGTTATTGTTCTGAAAATGGTCTGCAATACCCTCAAACTCTCTCTGCAAAGTAAATTAGCACCAAACATGTTCACTATAGCAACAATAAGTAAAGAGGTGTTCAACAAAAGGAGCAAGAGCAACTATATTTCAAATAAAAAACAAGCTCCATCCATATAAACAGATTGTTCACGAGCTAGTTAAGTTCACGAGCTAGTTAAGTTTTTTTTATTTCCTTTTCTCTATATTCAAATATGATCATGTTAGCTGACCCTACTATAGTTCAGAAGAAAACGTACTTGAATGTGTGGTACTGGACTTGAGCCCAGAAGAACAAACTGTCCTCCTAGCTCAGCTGTTTTGTATATTGCATGCCTGATGAGATGTACACCCTTTTGAGGAACTAGCCTTGTAATACACCCAACCTGCTCAAGGAAACTTTAGTGTGTAGTTAGTCTTGAATTGAAAGCGAAACTTCTATAACAAATGAAAGAAAGCAATAAACCTTGTAAATATTTCACTTCTGTTTTATCAATATACATAGCATACTTGAAAAAAAAAGGGAATATAATAAAACCAGATAGCTAAAATAAACTGCAAAGCTGACAAGAGGGGAAATTCTTAATTCAAGTACAGGTACATGGTCATAATTTCTGTATCCAGTTTAGCAGTAGATGAGGGGATTAAAAATCGTACCAGTGGTTGAGAAGCATTTGTAGAAGACAAGTTTAGCTGCTTTCTGAGAGCTGCTTTGTTTGCTGCCTTACCCTGGAGATCATTAGCATTATATTGAACCTTGAGATGTCTATCTGTTGAAGTATTCCATGTGTCTGTGTCGATTCCATTAAGTATCCCAACAAATTTCCTGGAATGTAATTTGAGTGAATCTTGTAGTCCACGTCCACCCTGAGCACCAGAAGAGCTTGTCAATAACAGAATGCCAACAGACTTCGCTTACAAACTGAAACTACTACAATGAACTTCTAATCAGAGAAGGCACTAGACGTTAGATGGTCGGCAAGACGCTGCCTAGTGCCTAGGGGCGCCTAGGATCAACTTAACAAGGGGCTTCCAAGCAATTAGCATATGACATAAAAGAAAGACAATAGAACATTAATATAGCAACACTGGAGCCCCCAAAGCTGGGCAGACGCCTAATGCACCATTAAATGCTAATCGTGGCAGCTACCTGGTGCCTAGTGTACTGCTTTTAGAACACTTGTAACAATATAGGGTATAAAACATATTGAATAATGGAAACTAGAAACACCAGGAGTCCAGGATATTTGAGTCATTCTATGGATATGCTGATGTAGTGATATGTATAGCATTACATATAAAGGGATTTATCAAGCAGTCAAGCTCTTAAACAACTCCCTATGTTATGATGCAGCAGCTTATTTCAGTTCATGTAGGAATGCCACTGGAATAAATAAACCGCATAATGAACAACAAGGTAGTGTGGTAGTTTCCCATGAAGTGGGCATCAACTTATGGTCTTCTTCCCTTCTCTCACCCCCCC
>CM020180.1:5761276-5814577 GCA_009805545.1 Oryza longistaminata | reverse complement strand
GGTGGGTTAAGTACAGCAAGTACTGGTATAAAATAGGGTCCGAGGGTCCCATCTAACAGCACCAAAGTAGCACGGCGAAGATTCAACCAAAAGCCAGAAGCACAAAAACAAAAGCCGGTGTGCCACAACCCCACAAAGGCAAACCAACTGTGCAAGAGCCAGCTGAAGGTAGCAGAAGATCAATCACTGCCCTCGCCGCCCCCGGCAGAACAGTGACCACACAGGGAAGGCATAATTCTACGCCGGAGTCCTCACCTGAAAAACAGCGGAGCCGGGTTAAGTACAAGATTGTACTCGCGAGTCTTACCCACAAAAATATATATGAGGGGAGAGAAGTATGGAGGTTTACCTTAACCCTAGAGCAACCTAAGCTCAACATTTGCATTAAGCCAATTTTATTGAGCAGATATAAGTGAAAGCGAAAACACAATTAACTGATTAGCGACATTATAAAATTCTGGAAGCAGAGAATTAATCTGAAAGGTACAATTAAATGGAGCCCGAACGGCGCTCGACAACATCCCCCATGGAAACTACCAAATTCCATATCTTCATTGGCACAGCCTGCCAACATCACCATCAAACATAAACCACCCCAAAATAACCCAAGTTTGATGCTAACATAACTGAGGCACACATCAAGCATTGTCCATAACTCGTGGACCGGCTATCGAATAGATTATACTGCTGATCAGAGGTGTACAACTGCGACCCACACGAGATGAACAAGATCAAAATGCACGCCCACCACACAGGTGCGACGCTACAAGTGATTCAAGCTTCATCACATGTCCTTTCCTAGCCCCACCCCAACCATTAAACCACACCGGGCCCCCGAACGATCAGTCACGTGCGTGTGATGTGACTAAGGCGGGCTCACCACGCGGGAGATACCCCCTGTCGTACCTCGGCCAACCGGGCACTCCTGGATCCAAATCCTCACGTTTCTCCGATGGGCGTAAATGTATCACAGTAGGTTTAGTAATCAAACAGGCCGGTCCCATGATACGGCATGTGGTAAGTACGTAGGGTGCTTGAATAGACGTCAAAATGTTCGGTCCTTAACAACCCAGACGGAGCTACCTGCATCAGGGGAAACATACCTCCCACTTCATCGCCCTACCACCCGTCCAAGTCAAAACCATATTTTCATCAACCATATTTAATGTAAGTGCTCCAGTTTTAGCCCATTAACCAAGTTGTCCATATTCCAGAATTAACAAATGTCCATCCATATAGTTGTATCCCACTAAGCAAAACTAAGCATAATGAATAAAACATCCCAACTATTCCCAACCAGGAGGGTAATAGGTATATGGCAGCTATATATAACTAAGCTAAAATGCAACAATTAATTATTATACTATGCCACCACAACTATTAACTAAGCAAATGCATTATATTAATATATATATATATAAATAGATTCGCAACCAAAGGATTTAAGTAAAACATGGGTGCTAGATGCTTTAGGTGCTCGCCTTCCCGCTGAGGGTAGTCACAACTCAGGGCTTGGTTCCGCTTCAGCGCTCTCCGGAATCTCCGAATCTATCGAAAAGAAGCAATAGGCGAATAAGATTCAAATAAACATGTAATATGCAACATGCTCAGTAAACATAGCCCTAATTACAGTAGGTAGAGAGTATGATGAACATATTTTTAGATAGAAGAATCATCTCATTTACATTTATGGTTTGAGAGATATAAAAATAACAAGCCCATATACACTGAAAATGGCACTATGCTAAAACTGAATATAAACTATAGATCATTTGGTGATCCCCACATATCTAGCAAATTTCATTGAGTGCAAACTTGTACCGTACTAAAGAGTATAACTTACTGGTTATATGAGAAGTATTTGGATCATTTAATTTGGAGTTTGAATAAGTTAGTAGGTAATTAAGAAATCTAGAGAGTGAGGAAAGAAAAACTGCTGCTTGCAGCACTGCATAAGATTTGTTTCCAAAGTTTACTTCCCCAAATGCACCGTGATTGAGGATATTGAGGAATGCCATGATTTAACTCAACTATTGTTTGTGAACACAACATGAATATGAGGTGTTGGATAGTTCAGCGAGGATTAACTCACAACATGAAGTTTCTAGCTAGCCTAAAACTAAGAAGCTCAAAGACAGCAACTTGCTTTCCAATGGCAACTCCTAAAGGTCGTCCAATGGTTGCTGCTTCAATCCATGCATGCATACACTTTACAATGCAGGTGGTGTGGCACTGAGGTTGCGAAGGTTGGAGCACAAACTAACCATAGAACAAGTACAAATCGATGACGAAAAAAAATGGTGATAGCAACTGAGTTAAACCGAGAGAGATAGGGGTTGTAATCGCTGGAATGGAGAGATACGAGTTGCAGCTGTTCCTTGCTCTAAAACTTGCATCAACGACCTGCGGAGAGAGCTATGGGGGCTCAACATAATGGCACACAACAAAAGGGACACCATGGATAGGAAGGAAACTCACCAAGTGGAGGAAAAACAGGGTTGTTTTGCTGCCTGAAACCACAGCAAGTTCCACCTATTTTCTTCCCGATCTCCCCTCACGAACCCATGCATGTGGAGTATTTGGATGGATGGAGAGGCTTGGATACTTGAGATTGCTGTGGTGTGACATGCAGGGATGGATCTCAAGTGTTTTGGAGGAGTTTTGAAGGGAAGAAGTGAGCTGGGAGCTCAGTTTGCAAGAAAGAAAGAACGGAGAAAGAAAGGGGAAGAGATGAAAGGGTTTCTGCTTGTCTTATGGACCTGAGGTGGGCTGCACGACCTGGAGGGTGGGTGGGGCTTGGTAGAGAGCCTAAGTCAGTGACAGGTGGGACCAAGTTGAGTTGGGCCCACGGGACAGATAGAGGAAGGTCGGACACATTGAAAACAGAGAATTTTTAGGAATTTTCTTTCTCTCGTTCTTGGGTAACTAGTTTGTCCTAGCTAAAAGAGGAGTCAAAAATGTGTGTTCTGGTGTGGAGATAGATTGAGTTGACTATTTTCCATTTTTCAAAGTTTCACTCCAAAATTCAAAATATTTAATTATGGCAAAAATATGAAAAGGGGTATGCTGAGAACTAAATTGAATTTTTATGAGGTCAAAATTAAGTGCAAAAAATCCAGAAAAATTATATTAACTCATGAAAAATAATCTAGTATTTGAATAAATTATGATAGCTATACCCTTATGTTCAACATAGAGCACAAGTAGATGATACTTTGATTTTCCGATTATGGTTTTAATTTGCTCAAAAAAAAATAATTGAATACAGAGGCTAATGCAAAAAATATTAATTATGCAACCTAAAAGACCAATAATGCACTTCAAATACCTGGTAATTGTTGCTAGGGCTGTTACCTTTCGCCCCTGGAAAAGGCGATACCGCTACGGTCTCGCGGCTCGCTTGCGCGAGAGCGCCAGCTCAACTTCGCTATCGCTTTTTCCGATCGCGATTTCGCTTCGCTCTCGCACTTTCAAAGAGCGAACATCGGTATCGCTATTCCAAAAAGCGATACGATGGTTTATTTCGCCAAATCGTTCGCTATAGGGTATATTTTTTGCACAATCAATCCATAAACAGTATAATTTCAAAATTTTTTTCCCCTAGCTCCTGTTTGGAAACTCCTGTACTCAGCACAACACGAGTGTAAATTATCTGCCCGATATTATGTTTGCGCTTACTTCGTGCTTGAATGGCCCGTAGGCCGTAACTCTAAATTTCCATCCATTTTTGACCCTATGGCCTATCCATCGTAAAGTGACCTCACCAGGCCATAGTAATTATCCAAAAATATCGGGCTCGGCCCGCTCGGCGTCCCCATACCCATCGCTGACTTTCCTCATGCCCGCCGGAATTTCAGAACAACCCCGCCGGCACAATAGTATTCTTCATTCATTTTAGATTTGGTCAACATTTGTTTGGATTTCAAATATTTTAATTCCAAAATTTCCAAAATTCCTGAGATTTTGGTGCCCCAGTAAAAATGTCCAAAATGAAATTGCAACATCCTGCAGCATCAATCGATTTCTTTGGTCTTCTCCAGTAGTTTTGCTTGTTATTGCTGTCTTTTTATGGCGTGTTTTCTGTTTTGAATTTATTGTGGATATTCATCTTGAAGATCAATTTGATCCTGACTCCATTGTTGGCTTATCTTGTTTCCATGCGAACCTGGTGCCCGTACCTTAATTTGGATGCATAAATGCAATATTTGCTAATTCAGTGAAGTGATATGACAATTGTTTATTCTATGCCAATACTAATAGTTACTATTCTATGCTGGTTCATGTAAAGGAACCGATACTAAAAATCGTGCTGGTTGATTTGAAGAACCGGTACAGATGAAGGTCATCATTATTAATTTTTGTACTCCAAGAACCCGCACAGGTTGGAGGGTTCCATATCAATACCAGTTTTTAGCTATAATAGTAGTGTGTGTACTAGGCACACCAATGGTTCGTAATGTGTAATAGTTACAAATTACTTTGGACCTCTCTTAGAAATATAGTCTATATTGAGATATTTTAATCCAGATAAACAAGATACTGAACATGTGTTGTGAATAACGGAGATATC
Source organism: Oryza longistaminata (assembly GCA_009805545.1). Classification (NCBI taxonomy): domain Eukaryota; kingdom Viridiplantae; phylum Streptophyta; class Magnoliopsida; order Poales; family Poaceae; genus Oryza; species Oryza longistaminata. Next base: position 5,810,007 of record CM020180.1, on the reverse strand, counting down.
TGGTTTGGAATATTTTAATCCAGATAAACAAGATACTGAACATGTGTTGTGAATAACGGAGATATCTAGTGTAGTGATAAACATGAACATGCTAATAATAGTAATATAGCATCATCCAGTAACATGTTTACCACTAAGTGATTAGAGTAATATACCCATAGAAGCGCCAGAAGATGAGGCATTGTTGTTTGTCGTTGCCTCCATTGTAATTGTCGTTCTCCGCTCCTTCAGTGTCGCCTTTCTCTCCGTTTGTTGCCATTGGCGTAGAGGAAGCCGAACATGATGAAGAGGATGCAGTGCCGAGAGCACTCGTGCGTACAACACACTCCGAAAAACTTGATCACCTGACAACCCATGCAGGTTCTCCATGTGACAGAGTTCTGAAGGCTTGCTCATCCTACTACCAAGAACCGGGACAAAATGTTTTTTTTTATTATTTTTTGCTGCTTGCATAATGATTTCCCCAAATCGAGTTGTCCCGACATCCCCAAATAAAATTGAGATCCCCAAATCCCTACATCAAATCGATGTCACAGATCGAATGAACATACCATGTTTACATCACATATATCCCCAAATCCTCACATCAAATTGATGTCACAGATGGAATGAACACACTATGTTTATACGTTATAAATTCAGAGATCGAAATATAATAGGAAAAGGACACACAAACAACAAAGACACAAACACATTGAAAAGTGGATCGATCGATGGAGATGACGGCAATGGAGGCTGCAGCCGCCTACACCCGCCGCCTCCGCGCCAACATCGCCGAGGGCGCCGGTTGCATGGCCTCGCCATCGACGACCACGACGGAGGGCGCCGCCTCCGCGTGAGCCGCCACCCGCTTGCCGGCTTGCGCGCTCGTGCAGCCCGCCCACCACCCGCTCGCCGGCTTGCTAGCTCTGCCGCCCGCCGCCAGCTCACGCCACCTGCCTGCTCGGCTTGTTCGCTGCTCGCTCACGGCTGCTGCGTGTGTGAACCCACGGGTAGGGAAGAGAGATAGAGGAGAGAGAGGAGGAAAGGAAGGGGAGGGAAGAGAGAGATGGAGAGATAGAGGAAAGGTCATGAGGAGGACTCGTTTGTGAGGAGGAGATGATAAGTGCTAGGGATTATGTACGACGCTTTGATCTTTAGTCCCGGTTGGTATGACTAACCTGGACTAAAGATAGTGGGGGACCTGACGCTTTTTGAACCGGCACTAAAAATGATCTTTAGTCCCAGTTGGTAACACTAGCCGAGACTGCAGATCAAAAAGTTTTGTAGGGCTTTTTAACCGGGACTAAAAATGATCTTTAGTCCCGTTTCCCATTCGAACTGGGACTAATGAGATTTTTGCCATCCGGGCAAAGATCACTTCTCTACTAGTGATCCTATAAGCGAATCGAAGAAACAAGCAATAGCAAGATAAAAGCAAACTGAATTGCAAATAACAATTGAATACAAACGATAAGGTGGGGTTCTGAAGACGAGTAATTAAGCGGTCTAGCTGACACGTGTAGGTACAAGGTAAAATAGAAATGGCTAAAACATTAATCTTACATAACCCAAGAAACCCTGAAGGGGTACATAGCTATTTCTGGAGGTGGGAGGATGACCAAAGGGTCCCTAGGGTCGTGCTCCACTATGTTGTGGAGCACCCCACAAGTGCCCCACTTTGGCCGGGGTCCCAGATAAAGTTATAAGCCCATAGGCCCATTATAGGTGACACAACACCTTGTTTCCTTGATTGCGTCCGATTGATATAGAATTTCGAGACGAGGCAAGATCCATTGGAAAGAGGAATAAAAATGATATTTAGTCACGGCTCCTATTCGAACCGGGACTAATGTGATTTTTGCCATCCAGGCAAAGATTAATCCTCCAGTAGTGATGTTATAAGTAAATCGAAGAAACAAGCAAGAAGAAGATAAAAGCAATCTGAATTGCAAATAAAAATTGAATACACACGATAAGGCGGGGTTCCGAAGACGAGTAACTAAGCGGTCTAGCCGAACGAATAGGTACAAGGTAAAATAGCAATGGCTACAACTTATCTAACATAACCCGAGAAACCCTGAAGGGGTACATAGCTATTTATGGTGGTGGGAGGATGACTAAGGTCTCTCTAGGGTCATGCTCCACTATGTTTCGGAGCACCCCAAATGTGCCTCGCTTTGGTCGGGGTCCCAGATAAAGTTACAAGCCTATGGGTCCATTATAGGTGATGCAACACCTTGTTTCCTTGATTGCGGCCGATTGATATAGAATTTAGAGATGAGGCTTCATCCGTTGGAAAGAGGACTTGAAGAGCTTTCCATCAAGTACTCACTAGCAGAAAACAGACATTGTATGCACATTTGTATGCTCGTTGATGTGGCATGGTCTCGATGTCCTCCAGTTGACCTAAGATGTGAATAATGGTTATACCTATGGTAGTCATGGTCACATTAGCGTGTACCGAGGAAACAGTAGAGTCAGGGAGAGATGAACAGAGTGGAGGGAGTTCTCTGTCTATCTCGAGGTGGAAGATAGTGAGCGCGAGAGAGACATTTAGGGAGTAATTCAACCAATTGATTGCTCCATCCGTTACTAGAGTAACGAATCTCCGTCAGTTATACCTGCCACGCCTCGGCTGCGGCCATGGCCCGACTCTGCACATGCGCATGTTCGTGTGGCAATCCCACCATCATCTTAACTGCTCAAGAGCTGCTCTCAATTAGCAACCTGTTTAAGTTGAGGTCCCTCCTCATCGTTTTTGGAGGTAATATTAGAGCCTGTTTGGATCCATGTCACATCGGATGTTCGGACACTAATTAGAAGTATTAAATGTAGACTAATGACAAAACTATTCCATAACTTGGACTAATATAATTCATGAGACGATTCAATTGAGCCTAATTAATCCATTGATTAGCCTATGTGATGCTACAGTAAACATGTGCTAATTATGGATTAATTAGGCTTAAAAAATTTGTCTCGCGAATTAGCTCTCATTAATGCAATTAGTTTTGTAAGTAGTCTATGTTTAATACTCCAAATTAGTGTCCAAACATCAGATGCGACAGGGACTAAAGTTTAATCCTTGGATCCAAACGCCACTTTAATCCTTATATTATTAATTGTTGACCCATGGAATTTACTAGAAATAATTTGGCCGTAGCCCATTTAATTGTAACACCTCCAAGTGGCTAACCAAATGTCTGTCTAAGAATTTACGATTTTTTGTGAACTGTTGGAGATCATCTCTTATATAGCAGTGTCTTCATTAATCACTGTTGTCCTGACATGAACACCACATGAGCGCGTGAGGTGGTGTTTGGATCCAGGGACTTAACTTTAGTCCCTCTATTTAAACACTAATTTAGAGTATTAAATATAGACTACTTACAAAACTAATTACATAAATGAAAGCTAATTCGCGTGACAAATTTTTTAAGCCTAATTAATCCATAATTAGAGAATGTTCAGTGTAGCATCACATAGGCTAATCATGGATTAATTAGGCTCAATAGATCCGTCTCGCGAATTAGTCAAGATTATGGATGGGTTTATTTAATAGTCTACGTTTAATATTTATAATTAATTTTCAAATATCCGATGTGATAGGGACTTAAAAGTTTAGTCCCATCTAAACAGGGCCGAGTCACGCACGTTCATACTGCATAGGATATTGCAGTGTATCTGTCACTAATCAAGCAATAACTATAGAACTACAGATATCACCCTCGTGCATATCTGTGGATCAGGAGATGCCAAAACAGCAGATGACGTAGATAATATGACGGGCCACATAGACCAATGATTCCTTGCTGTGTCTGCATCTCTAGCAAGCTATTGCAAATTTGCAATTGCAATGCTGAAGGAGATGGCCAAACCAGCTATACAAAGATATATTGTCCCCTGACAGAAAGATTTATTTTCTAATGGAGGAGTAATATATAGTATTAATCAATTTTGATATTTCTCCCTTGGTTAGACCTGCATGTGTAATAGAATATGACTATGTAATCATACTATATACAATATAGTTTATCTTTCGCCTTCGATAAGGACAATTCGAACAGACGAAATGGCAGGTGCCAGGTGGTGTGTTAGCATGCAGGAAGCATTTGCGTACGTTCTATGATGAAGCAACCGTGAGTCTTAAGGTTGAGGGATTTAAAACTTCAAATCGAAAGGCCATAAATTTTTTACGACTATGTCGGTTAACAACAGGATGAATTTATCAAACGATAGCAGTATTAGTTACAAACTTTGAAATTTATTAACCATGCAAGATCTATAGTTAAGACAACAACCAAAATACAACTTTTCAAAACAAAGCACAAATTCAATATCTATTTGTTATTTTTACTGGAACTCAATATTTATTAAATATGACTTTCAAAATTATTACTCCATTTGTTACATCTACTTGGCAACATTGACTTTGACCATTTCAACCTTGAACATTATCACTCTTTTAAAGAGTAAACTGTGTTTAGGGCCACCTTTCATTACTAAAGTTTACTTTGGACCACCCTGTAACCCAACGTTTCACTTTGGACTAGGTTATTTTTCTTTGTTTCACTTTGGACCACCCTAAAAAACTTTTCTAAAGCACATTAATGACTTTATGCACATCAGCACCCATAAACCAGCAATCTTCCGACGTACATGTAGGCTATTCTCCTAAGTGGGTCCAAGGACGTATTTGGACTAAAATAAAAGAATAAATTGCACCCACGGTGTATCAACTTGGCAGGGGGGTGCAATTTAGTACAATAACTGGAGAAATGAGCATTTTAGTACAACAAGTTAGCAGCTAGGTGCAATTTAGTATAAGAACTTAATAAGTGATCATATAAATGCAACAGCTTGTAAGATAAGTACAATTTTGATACAGTAAATTAAGAAGTTATGCGACAACTTAATTATTTGAAGCATTTTTTTATATAAATTCAATTTTTAAGTACATATTCTGACAATATAATAGTGTGGATTTGCATAAGCATATTTATATTTTTATTCTAATAACTAATAGAAGAAAGTCAATTAAACTGGATGTAGAAATTATTATATTTCGGTTGATATTTGAGAAGGTGAAGGACAAAAATCCATAAAGTTAATTGGATGTAAATTGTATGTGTTGTATATTCTTAAAGATTAAATTTAATATTATAAGGTACTCACCCAGTATTTGCTTAGCTAAGTTGATGCCCCAAAATACTAAATTGTCAAATTCTTAACTAGAACGCACCCAATTATCAAGTTGTTGCACTCCGACATTCAATCTCCCAATTTTTCTTCCACTATATCGCACGTATCTGCCAAGTTGTTGTACGAGGGTGCAATTTACTCAAAATAAAAACTTGAAGGAACTGCTTGTTATTGCATTGAGTTTGGTCAAATTTTAGTGACCCTTGTTAGATTCTTTTCATACTTTCATGATCAATATCACACACACCCACCATATTTGCTCATCTTCTACACTGGAGGATAGCAAACACATACTTTCCATTTACCATATATGCTATACTTCTACGTAGAAAGTCAGAATAATTTATACATCTACCACAAAAGCTAAACTTCTACACTAGAAGTCCGCATCAACTAACCATCCATCAAATAAAGACTTCACATATTTATGATTTCTCCTCTAACTATACATGGAAAATGAGACATGAGCTAGAAAAAAAATAAATGTTGAGAAAAAAGCTCACAAGAGACAATATTCTCGTGCATCAGAAAAAGAAAAAAAATGACGAGAGAGAAAAAAATAGCCATGTTCTCCAAATAAGTGCAAGGAGGAGGATCCAAAAAAAGGAATCATCATTACACTTTCCCCCTTTTTCACATATATCCGTTGTCCACACTCATGCACATCTTGATCATGATGGTATGACTAGTTATTTTCTTGGATCCGGGTTTTGACTATGCAATATATGTGATGCAAGTATGCCGTTCTTCTTTCATACATGGGCTCCACATAATCCTTATTAGAAGTAGAAATAAGAAAGAGCAAAATCACTGTCTTGGTGAGGAATCATACACATTGAGCGATCTGAGAGAATCAATTGAGGAGTAAAGTAAAGTTATGTTTTATGAGCAAAAAAAAAAAAAAAACCCAAGGTACTCATCAGGAGGAGTGAATGTAACTTGAATCAAGGCCGTTCCATTCTTAAATCACCCAAGATGGTGTATGCTTTAGAATAACTTGCATGCTGGTATTATTTCAAGGGAATCATATCTCTATTGTCATCCATAATCTTTACTTAGGAATGAGAAAAGACTAAGTGTAGGGGTCCTATTGCCGATCCATAAGTACCGAATCCAACCATCAATTCTTGCATAAAAAGCAAATGGAATGCCAAACTTAGAGGTAGTGGTTATTACTAACCATTTCCACAAGTCTCGGTCAATATGCGTATGCAGATGAACTATGGACCAAAACCAAACGCCATGTGACAAAATACACCTCCAGACAATTGGATGTGATTACACAGATTGGAGGTCCCATATGTCCATCAAAACCACCTACCATTGAGTCCAACAAAGGTACAACATGTAGGGACCCACTAGATCTCCTCCCAACCGAAGCAGTGGCTGGGAGCCTGGGAGGTGGGATAGAAGGTCAGTTAAACCACAATGTTGCCCGAACCTCCCTTGCCATCTGCTTTCACATGTAGCCTCTTGATAACCTCTCAAAGGCTGTTATGCTTGATTCCTAGTGGTTACCGACCTTCCAACCGTCATAGGAAGACTATAAAAGGAGGAGAAGCTCTTACTCTCAAATTGCACAACAAGTGGAGTACAACTCACCTACACATTTAGGAAGCTCTCTAGTAGAGTTAAAATATAGGAAGAGAGTGAGGGGAAGCTCCGGAAGGAGAGCCCTAACAGTATGATTTCTCTCTGGGATGTTCCGGAGATGTTGGCCTATCTTCAGGAGTGTCCTGGAGGAACGCCAAATTTGTCGGCGCATGTCGCGTCCCAAAACGACCCTAAAATACATCCTCTAAATTATGCCTAGAATAATTAAAATACTTGTGAAAGCCTTCAAAAATTAAAATGTGCAAAGTTAAAAGTCAATTAAGGCTTGGAGGATTTTTGTATATTTCCTAAAAGCCTAAAATGTGTAAATAAATTTTAGTGGAATTTTCAGAGCACAAATAATAATTATTAAGAAATAAACAAAGTTAAAAAGGTTTTATAAAAAGAAAAACTTTAAAAATCCCACCTTCTCTCTAATGGGCCAGCTCGGCCCAACTCCCTCCCCCTCTCTCAAGCGCCTTTGTAATAATGTAAATATTATCAATATAATAAAGATGTGTCTTTTATATCATGTTTGTGTGGTGTACCCCGGCTTTTCCTGGGACGGGGATTAATACACTAGCGTTCGGGGAAAGGCAATTTTCTCGGTCGCGACACGATACACTCAGAATACTCTAAAGCTGAAGTGCTACATCAATATCTGTGCGCTTGCGGGTTGATCTGTGACCGTAACAAATATAAATACCTACCCATCGACGAAGGTGTTTAGTGGTATGTGGTTTGAGCACTGAAGTTGAACTTGCCTCAAGGGGATTAAGAAACCAGCGAGTTCCCAAAACTCAGATGAAAAATTGCTTAACTTGTGTCTTATTTACTTATTTCATTTTGTTGGTATTTCTTACATTCACAAATAAATCCGCAAGCACACGGATACCACTGTAGCATTTCACCCATGAGTATTCCGAAGGGAAGGTGGTGGCATAAAGGTATGGTTTTATATATCATTAATCAATCTATAATTAATTCACCATAGTGTAGAAAAGGGTTAGGATAATAATTAATTCACCATAGTATAAACAAGGTAGTGGACACAGGAGATTCATCTCTATTATAATGTCTAGTACAAAATAACAATATGAAACTATAGTACAATTGTACTTCTATACTAATCATGTTTAGTATACACTTAACAAGTACATGCTAACAACATAGGACTTAGTTCTAGGCACCTAGGTACAACAGAGAGACCACTCCCGGCTGGTCTGCCAGCATGGTTACGGCATTTACGGACTATTACGTCATACCCGAACGTAGACGAATACAAAGTGTGGACATGACTGTCACCACCTGCCGCCTACCTCACTTTCCGTGGGGAACACCTGCATCCAACGATATTTATCTAACCTAAGCATTGTGCTTATGCCAACAAATAATAGCACTAACCTAAGTTGGAGCTAGAGCAACCTATAAAGGTCATTTGACTGTTATCATTGCATAGATCGACTAGCCTAGGATGAAGTAGATATACAATGTATATACTACTCATAGAACATAAGCTCAATAAAGAAATATGTAAACTATTCTATTAATTCAACTATAGTCTTACAAGAAGAGTAAAGTACTAAAGACATACCCGAAACTCCGAACAAACTATAGGACCGAAGCTCCTGTAGTCATATTTCTACTAGAACTATAGAGAATACAATATGGAAGAGAGAATTGCTCCTTCGGTGTTTCTTGTGAAGTGAAGAGCACCCCTCTATTATAGCCTTGTAATGATGGTTTTATGGTGGTTATGGGCCGCTAATCGTGCACATCTCTCATTGGGAGTGGTTGAGTTGACACATGGAAGAGGAGTGCCAAGCGCGCCAAGTATGGTTCGGCCGAACCCATTCCACCGCCATCGCCAACCGACTTTGGTAGGAGTATGTTAGGTGGGCCCCTTGGTCGGTTCCCATTTGTTTGGCCCCACATTAGGTTAGTTTGAGCTGACTTGTGGGCCCCTTAATCCGTGTGCTTGCATGTGATTCGCCGGAGGTGTGTTTCCTTGCTTGCCGGCCTCATTTTCCCTTCAATTTGATGTATAATTCTTGTATCCATGTTAATTCTCTAATCCTAATATGACTATATTATTTCTGATTGATATACTTTTAGGAAATGCTAATTTTCCCTTTATTCATTGTCACACCTGCAGTTTCCCCTTTTCCGTAGTTTCTAATTCACCAATAAATTATCTATAGAAATTACTTTGGTTAACCTCGAGAAAACCCAAGTTAACAATGTATTAATAATCTGATTTGTCAGGGAGAATTATTTTTTGAATTCTCTTTTCTCTAAAATCATTAACAGGATATTCAGAGCATCAGAACCAATGTTGTTAATTTAACTTGTCAAGATTTGAAGTAATAATAATCTTTCTATTTCGCTTTTGGTCATGAGTCGTGCCCGATTCACTCCCCTCTTTGTCCGCAGTTTCATTTTGCATGATGAGTTGGGTCCTATTTCGTTCGTGGGTTCCGTTTTCGTTCCTTTCCTAAAACGGCACCGCGTTTCTTTTCCAATTTGGGAAACTCCTTATCCTATTTTCCCTATTCCTATTTTTCCTCCCCCTCTCCTCCTCCCACTCGGCCGCCGCTCCCCCTCTCCCGTGCCGCGCGCCGCCCTTCCCATCCGAGTCCGAGTCGGCCTCCTCCTCTCCCCACTCTGCTGACTCCCCTCCGGCCCCATCTCCTTTAGTTTTTCCCCTCTCCTATTTAAGTTGAGAAAATTCCCTATCTAGCATCAAAAAAAGTTGCTCTTCCCTCTATAGCACCCAAACTTAAAAAGTTCCCTATCTAGACACTTCTAAAATTTCCCTTCCCTATGTAGCACTTCCGTTAGTTTTTACACTTGACGGTGTTAAAAAGCAGGAGAAAAGACGGTTTTGCCCTTCTTTAGTTTTCAGACTTGCCTGTATATGATGTTGGTTATTAATTACTTATGTTAATTAATGACAAGTGAAACCACAAGAGGATAATTATTATTTTTTTCAAAAGAGTGGATCGACATGTTATATTTGCAGTGTTACGTTAAATCAAGAGAAAGCACATCTAAAACACCACATCTAAGTTATTAATAACTACTCTAATACTTGTACAGGAACTTCCTTCTTTATCCATAGTCACCGCTGCCGCCTGTGCCGGCCGAGTCGTGCCCTAGCCGCCGCTGCTATGTGCCGCCGCCGTCGGCACCGAGCCACCGCCGCTCTCCCGCGTCGTCATCATGGTTTGCTGCTGTGCTGTAGCTCGGTAGCCGAGTTGCAATTGAAATCGGTACATAACAACTGTCAACACATTTACTTTTGTGTAATTCACATTCATAGACACTATTTGAGCACTCATCACCTTAGGATTGCAAAACTTAATATAATTTCTTAGTTTGTCTTATCCTTCACCAAGCCTAACAACTTGGGTTAGTTTTGATTAGATGTTATTTATTTTTAATATCGCCTATTAAACCCCCTAGTCGACATCTCGATCCTATACCCATATGCCAATGAAAGAGGGGAAGTGGATTGGATTGGTCCGCCATTTTCTGAGGGATGGTACTAACCCGGATCTAGAGGGAATATTGTTTTTCATGGATCATCTGTAACAACCCTCTCTCTAGGACCATGTAGCTCAGCCCAACTGACGGGCGGGCCACTCACACATACCACTCCACATACACTTTTGTCCTTGCTTCGTGTAAAAGGGTCAACCCGGAATTGATATCATCGGAGAGAACAGACCTTATCAGTTGATTCCACCCTTGCTAAACTAGCAAGGTACTAAACATGCGCAAACAGCTCTCATGGACAACATTGTCCCCATCCTAATTGGGTCAGGATGTCCCATCGTCCCATATCACCCGTCCCCAAACTAAATACCTTGAAAAATGGGTTTGCCCCCAACCTGACACATCCCATCCTCCCAACCAAACACATGCTAAATAGTGAATAACACGGTTTGGAAACTGTGCTCCAAAACCAGAAAGAAAACGACCTGCACAGATCCAGTCTTCTATATCCTGCCGTCATCTTCCTCGCACACACATGCATGGAAAAAACACGAGCACTGGTAGGTCAGCAAACACTAGATGGAACTCAGCAAGTCCAAAACCAACTGACAAAAGTTTCTAAAAACTACAAAATATAATTTTGGCAGCGAGGCGATTCTGTTTTCAAATGTCCCGACGGCAACAAAGACACTATGGCGATAGCGACAGTGGTGGTACTAAACGTGACAAGAACTCAAAACTCTAAACGACAAGACGCTAAGACTAACAACATGACACAACGATGCAACACAAAACTAAACAAAGCAAAAACTGAATAGAACAATTCTTTTGTTTTCTTGTATAGCCATTTTCTGGTTACAGGTAAAGCTCTGATACCACTTGATAAACCCTGAGCTCCACTCGAGACACTCACGGCTTCGATTGGCCCGACCTTTCGGTGAGTTGACGATAACTACGATTTGGGAGAAACGTTAATGACCCAACTAGAACCATATGAGACGTTGTTCTTGATGCATCTCTCCATGGGTTGTTGAACTTGCAATACAGATCAACCTTATTCCTACAAGCAAATTGAAGAAACAAGTAAGAACAAGATAAAACCAATATGAATTGTAAATAGCAGTTGAATAAAAATGATAAGTTGGAATTCTGTAACTGAAAAATGACGATCTGTTAAACTTTAGTTTAAACAAAACCCGAGAAACCCTGAAGGGGTACCTAGATATTTAAGGACATGTGAGGTGTTGGTATTTCTTATGATAACAGATAAATCTGCAAGCTCACGGAATACCGTTGTAGCACTTCACCTTCGAGTGACCCCAAAAGAATATCGAACTCAGGGATCGTGTGTAATTTCCCTAAGGCTAAGACTATCCAAGGACAACAACTTAAGGTAGGCAGGCTAGAGAGGACTTTCTATATGTCTTAATTATCTAAGCAAAGCAAAGGTCATTTCATATCTATTACTTCGGGCACCAACCCCTGCTGGTCTGCCAGCGTGGTTCCGGCTATAGCTCTATGATGTATCCGAACGTGGAGGATTACTAGGCCGGGATTTAGGGCTGTCACCACCTACCGCCTACCTGTGACAAATCCGTGGGATACACAACAAACAAAGGTAACCTTTAACCTAGACACCACATCTAAGTTATTAATAACTACTCTAATACTTGTACAGGAACTTCCTTCTTTATCCATAGTCCTAGTACTAGAGCACTTAGTATAAATACTAAACAATAAACCCGCAAAGATGAAAATCTATCTTACTTAAACAAAGTAATTAAATAACATAAGAAAGGAACACGAATGCTTACTTTATAGAAGATGTTCAACGAACCCGGAGCAGAGTGTACCAACAGCTCCGGTACTCCTCCAGAATTCCTCCTAGGAAGCTACACTAGTCGAGGTAGAAGTCGGATGAGCGCCAAACTTTCAGGCACTCCTCCAGAGCTTCCCCTCACTCTCTACCTAATTCTAATGTACAAAAGATACAATAGAGCCTCTTGTAATTCAGCTCAAAGTTGTGTGTTGGAAATGAGAGTGAAATCCTCCTTATATAGGCTCCAAATGACGGTTAGGGGCTTGGGAAATGACCAAAAGACCCTGCAACCGCCTTAGGGGAGAAATCCGAGCCGTCCACGTGAAGCCAGATGGTGGGACGCACCATGATTGGTTCGGCCGAATTGGCGGTTCGACCGAACCAAAAAACTGTCCTCCCGGCCTCTCCTTTGGTCGGTAGGTTACTTAATGGGCCCCCAACATCTTGCACAATGTTTTGGCCCAATTCTAAGTGGTTTTGGTTGACATATGGGCCCTCCAATCCGTGTAAACACATCCTGAATGCACGGAGGTGTATTTTATCGCATGACGGATGTGTTTTCTCCTCAAATTACCTGCATACACATATTTCACCAACACTAGTAGAAATGATTAGTAATAAACCCTACCACTATGCTGGATTCCATATTTTATTTCATTATATGCAAGTATTGACGGTCAAATATTATGATTTAAGGACCGTCAACAGGAGGACGACTAAGGGTTCTCTTGGGTCGTGCTCCACTAGGTTGGGACTGTTGATAGCTATTAAGTATCAAATTCTCGCCGTCAATACATGCATAAAACTGAATGTTTAAAACGTCTTACATAAGTGGTTGGGTATATTTCTAACAATTTCCATAGGTGTTGATGTATATTTGGATGCAGGTGACAAACTACCAAAGTTGTGAAGAAATATACATAAAGAAGGAGGAGAATCAAACCTATATTCAAACCTATAGTGTTTTGGACCCAAAAATCTAATGAAACACCTCCAAATGAGCCCAACCACTATGCCAATGGACTGAGGACCCACCAGAGAATGTCCAGGAGAAAGGGATGGGCAGTGGCGCAGTTGTGGGGGGTGCCTGAGGGGGCCAACACCCCCCTATCCGAACACCACCACCACATCCCCCTGTTTTTACTCTATATTGAGGTTAACTAAGATAGGTATTTATCTAGTTTATTTGTGTAGCTTGGAATTATTATTAGTTTAGTTAGTTAGCAAGCCTAAAAAACATTAGAAAGAAACATGATCTACAAAATTAGTCTGTGATTTCTCATTTTTTTCAAAGTAAAATAGAAGATACTTATTTGTGAGATTATTTAATAGTTTACATTAAAAGGATATAGCAATAAAGACTAGTTCCAAACTTTCAATGATATTATTAAAGAGCTAAAATTCAATTTTTTAAAGGACTAGTTTATGCATTGATTGTTATTAGCAGTGACTAATTGACCACCCTTGCCATCTGTTGGCGGTCGTTACAGTCAAATTTCGACTGTCAATATGACTAAAATAATGGAGAATTAGCTATGCTTACAATGCATATTTGTTTTCAAATAATATAGTTTCACTTGTACTTGGAGAATAACATGTTGCAAGAATTTATCAAATAAAATAAAGAGAAGGTGGAGAAAACCTCACTCCTAAGCAAGCAAATGGATAAGGAGGCCTTAACTTTCAAAACCGCCATGAGGACCCACCTGTCTGCCACCTTGTCGAAGCTTGAGGCCTGCTTGGCCGGCCCAGGTTCGGCGGCGCCCAGTCTGGTCAGCTCTCCACGTGGACATCCAGGATTGCTTCTCAATGACGGTTGTGAGGGTAAAATGGACATTTCACATGCCAGTAACTGCCACACCAACCCTATAAAAGGAGGAGCTCATTCACTCTCTCAACACACTCAAGCAAGCTCCAAATCCTCTTCATACTTTAGTATTAGTATCTTAGTGCTAAGTGGAGTAGAATAGAATAGTGTTCGGAGTCCTCGGAGTCTTCGGAGGAATTTTGGTATGGCTCTAGCAACTCTTGTGTTCTCTTCTGTAATACTTTTTATATTAATGAAATACTCTTCTTTATATATCTTCGGTACTTTGTTTAGTCTGAGTATTGTTCTTACTTTATATCTGTGTCGTACCAATTCTGTGGGTCTCATACCAGAGAGGTGCAATAGTGCGGGTTTAATGTTCGATTTATCAGTTGCTCTATGTCATGTGCACGGGTGTAGAGTAGTATTTTGTAATGTAAGCATGGTGCTTAGATTATTAAATATCATTAATTGGGCATATATGCTGCGGGAGAGTAGAGGTGGGCCGCTAATGGTGACAGCTCATTATGGATATTCCTCCATGTCAGTATATATTCCTAAGATAAATTCCTGGGGTGGGTACTCCTCCGTATTTAGCCCCGGTTGGACGGCTATGACAGGTTATCGTAAGGAACTCAGCAACCCAGGGTGGTCTCTCGAAGTACCAGGAGGGCACTGTTAGGGGGTATTGGCCACATGATTGTATACTAGCAGATGTAAACTAGGATTTGAGTGTATATTAGAAGTATAGGAATTGAGTGCTTTCTAATTCTTCTTCCACTTAGTTAGAATTACTCCATTACGAGGATTTGATTAGCTTTGCTTCGTGTCACTCTACCCCTACATTAAACTTAACCCTTGCTTAGACTTTGACCATTACAAGTAATGTATGTATAAGGTGCACTAGCAAAGGTCACTCTTATTATCTTCCGTTGGGATTAAAAATATGGTACCTTGGAATACTTCCGGGTGAAATGCTACAATTGTATATTCGTTCGCTTGCGGATTACTTCTGTAACCATAAATATACTAGGACTATTTTTGGCACCATTGCTGAGAATGAATATTTCTAGTAATGTCATTAAGAAATACCAACACCCTCGATATTGGTTATTCGGTCTTATGGTTTATCCCTACCCCACACTCCCTAATCTCAAATCCTGGCTTCACCCCCAAGGGATGGGCCAACGGAGCTGGTCAGGGTTCGGCCGAACCCTGAAAGAGGCTGCTGGCCTAGGCCCAGTTTGCGTTCGGTAGTAACCGCTTCCCAATGATGGTTTCTACCGGTTCCGGCGCTCCATCCATCATCCAAATGTACAGATGGCATGAGGAGAAGAAATGTGCTCTTTGGATACAATGGAGGATTTCCACACTTCCAAGAAAGCTCCACCTATAAATACCCCTACTAATCCTTCATTCAACACACACCAAGCATGAGCTGAATTATAAGAGGCTCTATTGTATTTTTATGTATATTAGATTAGGGAGAGAGTAAGGGAGAAAGAATCGGAGGAATTCTGGAGTTGTCGGTACTTTCCTCTTTACTTTTGTACCTTGTTAATTACCCTAATTTAATTGATAATATCTTTATCGAGTAATTGAGATTTACTTTGTGAGGAATATCTATTATATAGTTAGTTCCTATTAGCGCACTAGAATATTGTGCACTAGAATAATGTTTGATCAACATTAGAGTAGTATTTAGATAGTGTAGACGTGGTGTCAATATTATTTAATACCAGTATTTGTTCCATATCCTACAGTTCGTTATAGGTAGGTATAGAGGTGGTGACAGCCCTCGAGATCACTTAAGTCCTCTCTATTCGGGTACAGACCAGAACGCGATCTGGTAGCAGCGAGCAAGCCAGTGCCTGAAGTATCGCTATACGATTAAACCAGACTTTCTATAGACATTGTTCCTCTCTTCCTCTCTACCCTTTGCATATTTTTCCTTTGTGTCCTTGGATGAACTTGCAGAGGAGTTGAACACGCACGTTTCTATGGAAAATCAATACCTTGGAGTACTCCCGGGTGAAGTGTTACATCGGTATCTCCGTGCGCTTGCGGATTTCATCTGTGACCGTAAGAAATACCAACAGGGACGCACCTCACATGGGTCGGGGTTCTTGATGAAATTAATGCCCAAAGGCCCATTATTGGTGACGCAACATCTTGTCTCTGTGATTGCGGTCGAATGATATGGAATTTGGAGATGAGTCTAGGTGCGTTGGAAAGAGGACTCCGTGAGCTTTCCATCAAAGTACTCACGGCCTAAAACGGAGCTCGTATGCACATTTGGCTGCCATTGGTAGATAACATTGTAGCCGGTGGCTGAACTGGACTCCAGAACTTGAACAAGTTGATATTGATGTGAGCAATGATTGCATCAATAGCAGCCATGGTCGCATCACCAACCCTTATACTAAACACATGGATGGGATCATTCTATCGCAAAAAAAATATGATAGACCTCACCCATCCCACTTTATCCTCAGATGAAACACGTGTTTACTGAACTTCATATATATATATATATAGTGGATCTAGAAAAGTTTTGGTCCTTGTTTAGATATAATGATCTGGATTTATAAAATATAAACTGTATCTTTATAAGTAGATTTAATCCAAATCATGATCTCATACCGGTCAGCAAACCGAACTGTTTTGTTCCTGCCAACACACATGGGATATAGTTTGGGTCTGGAAACATGGACACAAAATAAATGAAAGATCATTTCAGCAACTATTTAATTGGAAAAAAGAATCAAAGTCATCCCTTTCAAATCAAAATATGGAAAAGTCCAAATTCCTTCCTTATTATGTCTCTTCTCTGTTTCTGGCATCTTTCCTTTCTCCGTTAAAGTCAAGTTTGCGTCCTCTTTTCATCGGGTCTAGGAAAATAGTCCTAGCAGAAGTCAATTTATCTCCCTGTCGTTACACTACATCTTTCTTTTCTCCCTTAAAGTCAAGTTTGCGTCCTCTTGTCATCGGGTCTAGGAAAATAGTCCCAGCCGAAGTCAATTTATCTCCCGGTCGTTACAGTAGCTTCGTCAAGCTCTAGCAGAGACAGAGTGGCCTACACCCGACGCCACCCCAATCCTGCGTCCGATTCAACCAAACCCGCGGAGATAATGTCAAATTAGTTGAGCGCTTTTGATCTATATCTCCTACCCTATCTTTTCCCTCAAGAAATTGAAGGAAATACAATGGAAATCGCTCCCGTATCGAGGTCGAAGTCGAGTTTACCTCTCTAGCGAACTCTAGTTTTATCTCTCTGGCAAACTCGAGTCGGATTCAACCAAATTAGCACCTTGACGGACAAAAATGCCGACAAAAGAGATGATGAACGGAAAGTTACCAATTTTTTAATTAGTTAACACAATATTGGTGCTTCATATATAATAGGAAAATGTTCAGAGTGGGGTGGTGGAAAATTCACCGTACACCACCACCACTTATTTTATAGTAAAGCATGGATGTTTTTCCAATGCATCCATCCCCGCGATCATGACACCACAATCTTAATTAGATCAGCATACGGGAGTTTACTATTATGGTATCTGCCTATCGCAATGGCACAACCAAACTTCCCAAAACATTAACATTGAAATTCACAAAACCTAGATACATTTCTAAAAAAAAACCTTCATTTTGTATAAAAATGTATCAGAAAAAACATAGTAAGAAGATAAAGTCAGAAAAAATCGAGAACAAATAAAATCCAAGGCAATTTAGTAAATCCCTGAAAGATTCTCAAGAAAACATAAAAGCTAAGAAAATCCCTTATCTCACTACAAGAATATAGGTGTTTCGTGAAGGTGCTTAAAAAATATAGACCAGCTTGCAACCAATCCCGTCTCAGTAAATTCCCATTGAAAGTATATCCGCAACTGGGTGAGGATTTCAATGAATTCGTGCTTTTGCTGGTGGTCAATAATATTTATTTAGAAGTCTTCGAAATTGCTAAAAAATAAAGAGGGAAAAATTCAACCCAATATTGCAGACCATGTGTTGCCCATGCGAACATTTGTGTTTATCCAAAACTAAAATGCATTAGCACATTAGTTATCTTACAATCATCATGCATAAGTAGTATTTACAATGTTAAACCCTGAAACTAGCTGCCCATCGACAGCTGCCAGAATTATTGAAATTCAAATTAATTTACAGGTCAAAGCAAGCATGCGTTCAGTATATATACATAGTTGGCGGTACTTTCAATATTCTTACTTGTAGTAGCAAACTAACGACGTATCCATGCAGCGCAGAGTCTTAATTAACAATAGTATCCCGTCCCATAGTATCCGTACGCAGTTCCAGCCAAGTTGGCGGCACCGAGTGCCGCCGGCGGCGGCGGCGGCGGCGGCGGCCGAGCAGCGGCGACTGCCGCAGCCGCCTCGGCTTCCATACGCGCTATGTCCGACTGCGTCCTCTCCTTGAACTTCCTGATGAACGTGTCGGCGCGTTCGTCCACCTTGCCGTCCTCCCCGTCGTCGGGCGCCACGAGCACCTTCCGGCGGGTGACCGCAGGCTCGACGGAGCGTGCGGACACCGCCGTAGGCCATGCCCGGGCCGGCACAGCGGCAGGCGGCGGCTGTGGTGGTCTGGCCGGCGCCGGAGCTGCAGACTGCATGGACGACGGTGCGGCACGCGGAGTGATCTTGGATAGGAGGTAGGAGGAGGAGCCATGATCAAGTTGGCCGTGATGATGGTCGATGACTCCAAGAGTGAGGAGTTATTCCGGCGACGTGACGGTGGCATGCTTAATTAGCTAGACGCGCCTTGTAGAGGGTGGATCAACTGGTGCTGGAATACGATTCTCCACGGTAGTACAGGCGGCAATGGTGCTATTTATATGCGAGAATTAATGGAGAATTGCCATCTGTTTGGAGTGTTTGTCACTCTACGTTGTAATATTTAGGTTGCTAGTAAATATCTTCGACATGTGGTGGTCCTTCCACGAAGACATGTTCCCTTGGACCCATGCCTATAATATGTTGTCCTTATCTTAACTGAGTTGTAGCAGTGAGCTTTTTAGGCGATCGATCTCATCTTGATTTTCAGTACGCTAAACTCTACGTGCGTTATCCTCACGTGATCCATGGTTTACCAAACCAGTCCATCTATTCTGCAACATGGGGGGGCATCGATCGATGGATCCAAGCGATCAGATCTGGCCCCCCCCTCTCCTATACCTCCTCCCACTCCTCTCTTCATCTCTTCCTACTACTACAGTACACCACACAAAATTTTAAAAAAACAAAAAATTAGAAAAATTTATGTATAGAAATACTATATATAAACAATTTGAATTCAAATTTAAATTTGAATCGGGTATGTAAACTTTTGACTTATAAACTTTGGGTCTAAAACTTCAGGGGTATAAACTTTAGATGTATAGAAATACTATATATAGAAAATATTTTGAATTCAAATTCAAATTTGAATCGGATATAATTTTAATTCAAATTTGAATCGGGTATATAAACTTTAGGTCTATAAACTTTAGGAGTATACACTTTAGATGTATAGAAATACTATATATGAAAAATATTTGAATTTGAATTCAAATTTGAATCGGATATTTGAATTTAAATTCAAATTTGAATCGGATATATAAACTTTAGGTCTATAAACTTTAGGTGTATAAACTTTAGATGCATAGAAATATTATAAATACAAAAATATTTGAAATTCAAATTTGAATCGGATATTATAAACTTTTGACTTATAAACTTTTGGTCTCTTAACTTTAATGGTAAACTTGAGATATATAAACTTTAGATGTATAATTTTAAAAATAGAAAGTAATGCGGTGCCAAAAAAGAAATTAGGTAGAGAGAGGGAGGGGGAGGGGAGGGGGGCGAATTGATCACTACCCCCACCCCCAGGCGAGCGATCGCCCTTTAGCATTTCCGACATGAGGGGGTCACTGCTATAGAAAACAGCATCATAGCCGTTTAGAAAACATCATGCCTTGAACCGTCAGCAATACTGAGCATTATTGCCAATTCATTTTCGATTTGGCAGGAGCTTGTTTGAATTGGCAGTAATATTCCATCACTATCTGTTCACGTTAAACTGACAGTGATAAGTCAGCAGTGATACATGTCTATGTAGTACTGGTTGCTGATCGTGGCAGAAAAAGACCATCTCCATCGAGTCAATAGTCAAGTACATTTATTATTTAATTTGGAAAGACTAACTTGTACATGCAAATTCATTTTTGTCTAAAACATATCACATGACCTCTCTCTATATTGGTTTTTCTCTATAGAATGCTCATTTTCAGTTTAACACTAAATTAATCAACGAAATTTCGCTCGCCTAGCTCGTTACTGATAGCATATTGATTTGGTTATCCCTTGGGTATTTAATTAATTATACTTTTGATTGTAATATGCATGGATGCATCCAACTTCTATTATTAATAGGAAAACCATGTTCTTCTTTTCGGATGTAATTAGCCCTACGTAACCTTTGAAACAAATCATTGTCCCGAAGAAACGGCACCAAAACTTTATCTTCAAAAATCTGGTTTACAAGTGGCATGGTGGGAGAATAGGATCAGATACGACAAAAGGAACAACGTTATGATTGCTTTTCAGATAAGATGGCCAAAGGGGTGATCTGTCCAGCTATTTGTTGGAGTGCCGCACATGTATTCCTGACAGGACACACTCGTCATGCTTTTCAGATAAGAGCATACGCAGTGTTGCACTTAGAGGAGGCACTAGAAGTGAGAGAAAAGGATAGAGCCGTAACCACACAATGTGATATGTTTTTTAGCCGGTCTCAAGCAAGAGCTGGGTACTAGTCATAGGGACCCGATTCTACTGGAAAGAGCATATGACATGGCCCATGCGTCAGACAAATTGTGTCTTTGGCCTGTATGTAGGAGAGAGATTATAGCTTTTCTTTATCTTATTTTAATCTATGTGAGGCCCACAATAAGTACCTTTGCCAACTTTATACATTGCATTAGTTCTCACGAGGTGCTATATCTGAAATGGGTCCCACCTTTAGTACCGATGCATGCATGATACACTACACATGCTCTAATATCATCTTGTTGAGTATAGTCTTCTGCGCGTTACTCCAATGCTGCACTTATCTTAATTGCCTCTCTAATTCAAAATGTAAGGTGTTTTTTGTTTAGTTCGGATAATCTTTGAAAAAAATGCTTCAATAATATATCATTTCTATGACACAAAAGTATATCATAAGAAAATACTTTTGATTTAAAATCCATTAAATTCAGTTTTCATTGCTGTGAAGCATCTTATTAGTACCGGCTAGTCCGTACCAGTTACTCCCTCTATCCCATAATATAAGGCATAGTCAAACTTGATACGGTCTTCAAAACTAATCTTTGTCTTATAATTCATATATACTACAAGGTTTATAGTAACAAAATTATAACCATATGAAAGTAAATTCAAATGTTAATCCAATGATATAATTTTTAACAAGTAAAAATTTAATTCATATTATACTAAATGTTGGTCAAAATATTTTGAAGGTTAAATCTTGAAATTTGTGAGTGCCTTACGTTATGGGATGGAGGGAGTAGTAGAAAAAACTAGCACTAATATGGGATTTCCCACCCTCCGAGCCCCTACGCGTCTCGGAAGTAGAAAAATGACATTGTTCAGGATCATTACTGACATTGTTTAATAAACAGCATTGATGTATTTAGTACTTCCTTCATCCCAAAATATAATAATTTTTTGCCTACAGAATTTGTCCCAAATATAACTTCTTCTCCACCAATATTCTCTTGTCAACCAATCACAACCCTATACCATTCAAATTTCCCACCAACCTCCACTTCTCAACCAATCATAATCTTCTACCGTTTAATTTTACCTACTTTTTTTATAGCCGTGTTCAATTCTAAAACTCCTTATATCCTGGGACTGAGGTAGTATCAATTCACTACATGACCGACATAGAAAGGTAACTATTAGTGTCAGTTTTTGGGCAAACCGACACAAAAGAGCTGGTCGAAGGAGGCGAGTCAAGCAGATCGGCAGAGCGAAATAAAGATTTAAGTGCCCTCCCATCCCCATCGACTCCCCTCCTCCTCCAGGCTCACACTCTAGGATTGCCTCGCCCTTCTCGCCCCACTGTGCGTGCCTCCCCCTTCTCTCCTCTTACTCCCGGTTTTGCGTCCTCATCAGCTAGTGAGGAGGCTGGGATGCTAGATAAATCATGTCTCTGAATAATAATTCGTTGATTATGTATAGCACCCCAAAATCCAATTGCCTTAGCCATTACTTTCCATGTTTATTTCCCACTGTGAATAAACCATATCACAATCGATGCATTGCGTTTATCCTTGAATATTTTATGAAATGAAAACGAACATCAAATTAGGACGCTAAATTATGTGCCAATGATAACTAATTTACTGAAACAAATGGATATTGCAGGATTTGGAAAGGAATTTATATTCAGAAAATGATGAATTGTTCGACTCAATTTGCAATAGATTATAGTATGACATAAAGAATGGGCGTGAAAATAAATAATTAGCAGACTGCATACAGTGATACAGATTAGTTCATAGGCACTGGAAGTTGGTATGCCTTTCAACTAACCTGTATCACTGCATGTACTGGTACAACAAAGTCAGGATACATATAGTGATACGGATTAGCCAGACCAAAGAAATAGATAAAATACCTGTGTGGATTGCAGATGCGATGATAAGGGATGGATCTTCATATGTGCAAATAATTTTGCCAGATTCTATATCAAAACTACTCCTTTATCAGCAAAGAGCCTCATGTGGTGTCTTGGACATATCATGAAAAATGTGCATGCCACTCTATTCCAAAAAAAAAAACCCCAGCAAATTAGAGCTACCATCGAGTCAAATGCAGTCCAGAGATGCATTTTACATACACCTGGCTTGAGCACCACCAATAACTAAGCACTTAATCAGTTAATCCGGATCAGAAGCACTGCACCGTCAAGAATTTGATGCTTTACAACCTTCTTTTAGAATTTCCTCTGCAGGCACAATAGTTAAAAGTTTTTGTTACCATACTGAAAAAACATGTTGCAAAAAGTTCTTTTCACCGCTATAATAGAAACAGGGTCAAACGGTACTGTTACGAAAAAACCATGTTAACAATTAATAATATTTTGGCACAGGTAACAGAAGGAGGACACATAGGGCTTGTTCGGATGAGATTGCTGCTGCAGCGCTGCAGCTGCACGGCAGCTGCAGCTACAGTGCTACAGCAGCTAGCTAACAGCGGCTGTAGAGGCTGCAGGCAGCCAACAGCCAGGCCGCTGCCAGCCAACAGGCAGACGAACGGCTGGGCTGTACAGCACAGCCAAAACAGCTGCGTAATCGAGCTGCCGAACAGGCCCATAATTGTACCAGCACAAGCCAGATTTAGATTTGGCAGCTGGCTTCAGGCTTCAGCTTCCACAAGCTTGCACCAGTTGTTCTTGGGCCTCCTACGGGTAGCATGGAAGTCATCCCTTGGCCGCACCATTCAAAGGCAGCATAAGTCACCACTGCCAACCGAGTGGAGTTGGTGGGCGGTTATGGGCTCTCCAGTGGTTCAAGATGATGGCAAGTTCCTTCTCCAATATATATACTACCTCCGTTTTTTAATAGACGACGCCGTTGACTTTTTCTCACATGTTTGACCATTCGTCTTATTCAAAAAATTTACGTAATTATAATTTATTTTGTCATGAGTTGTTTTATCACTCATAGTACTTTAAGTGTGATTTATATCTTATACATTTGCATAAAATTTTTGAATAAGACGAATGGTCAAACATGTGAGAAAAAGTCAACGGCGTCATCTATTAAAAAATGGAGGGAATACGGCCTAGCTTCTATTGTTCCATTGATCATAGGTGGTATCATATATAGAATAATGGACGATTGGCCGTATCTTGCTTTCTAATGTGGTACAGGTTGGTGGGTATATTTTATAGGATTGAAACACAAGAAAAGTCTACCAAAGAAGATGTTTGGCAGTAACATCAAAAACTATTTTTTTTAAGAATAAAAGGAAACCCTCAAACCTCGATGACTCTCAGACCCTCACATCTGCCCGTTGGTCTGACCACCACCTCCTCATCGTTCTTATCGCTCCTATTGCTTTCTATAGCCTGACAACGCTGGTTTGACCGTGCCAAAACCACCGGTCCAACCGTAGCTCCTCCGTTGGTCCGATCAACAAAACCTAGAAAAACACGAATCAAAGAACTTAAAAGTAGATCAATTATATTCTTTCTATGTGTCTTTATAAATTACAACAATAGTACGCTAAACTCGAAATCTAGACTAAAAGCTTATTTTCGTCGAGACTGTCTTCTCACCGAAGCCTCAAATCCAACATGTATAAGTAGTCCTAATTCCATAGGAAACGTACCCAAACAAGTATCAAATGTATCGTTATTACAATTGAAACTCTATCTTTTCAAATTTAGACTACTTCCAAATTTAACTATGTATCCCATATGTACGCAATCCCGCTTGTATACTATATGGAATCTTTACCACCATGTGCATTGTTCTTTAGAATATACATAACACGTGATCTTCTTTTTGTCCGGATACCAACTTCTCCCAAGTCGACTCCCGATCCATCACAGGCAACACTCTCTCAAGGCCTCAAGCAACACCACATTTGGATAAACAAGAAACCATATCGGAGCACAAGTTCTTTCCCCAACATGACTTAATATTAATACACAATAGTATTACATACGCACAGTAATCATGAATGTCGAATTCATAAACATGAAGTAATCACGAGAATCCAAAAGATTAGCTCAAATCAGAACCGCCCGGTCGGACCGTCAAGTTAGTCGGTCTAACCGGTGCCCGGTCTGACCGGCATTGACCAACTCGTCTGATCACACATCTCTATAAGCAAAACACCATTCACAGTAAAATCAAAAACTTTGTTCATCGTCAAACCTCGGTCCGACCGGACCAATCCAGAGCACAAAACCCTAGCACAACCTATGTCTGGTCCAACCGGCATTACATGGCCGGTCCGACCGGATATATCCAAAGGCAAAACTGCACTTCACCCATATTCCACCAAATCAAATATGATCAACATTTCCAATTAATTACAAAATAATAATCAAAACCTTTCTTTTATACATTTCTACGCCTAGTACTAATTAGATCAATAACATTTTTAGTTCTTTGAACAGTTTTACGCATAATTATTATCGTGTTAATGCTTTTGTTAACTACATTGGATCTTAGCATGGATATGTGCGAACTTCAAGCATATATATATATATGTCATGTGGTTACCCGCGTGTTGCAACGGAAAAATTTAGAAATCCCTACAAAGAACATGATGAAAATAATTTGTAATATCCATGAAGACAAATTTTTAAGCTTGATAGTATGTGATATAAGATTATGATTTGTTAGACGATTATCTCCACCTATATATATATAGTGCGTGTGCCTTGGTACAGACTAAAAAACATAATCTAAGATCGATGCTTTATTTGATTTCCCACAGTTTACGCTAAACCGTTGGCTTCGCCAGGGCATCCAGCTGATGAGCTGAATAAACCCCATGTCTTGCTTGGCATTCACTACACCATTGGTCCCCATCTCAACCTTTCCGGGCTTCGCATTTTCATCCTGCTAGGCAGAAATCTGCCAAGAATACCCCAAGCATCAAAACACCATCAGGGCGATCGGTCCATGACATTCCTTATCGTTGGGAAAACAAAGCCAGGTACTGTTGGAATTGTATACAAGATATTCGTCGTTGGTGATTTGTACTACTACCACCATTTCAAAATGTAAAACGCTGTTGATTTTTCACACAACGTTTGACTATTCATCTTACTAAAAAATGTAGTATAAATATATAAAAATAATACTTCCTCCGGGCTGATAATATTACTTGTTTTGAACAAGGGTACAGTCAAACTTTATAATCTTTGATTATAAATAATTTCTAAAATATTTGTCTTAAAAATATGAAAACCAGATGTGTAGATTATTC
Source organism: Oryza longistaminata (assembly GCA_009805545.1). Lineage (NCBI taxonomy): Eukaryota > Viridiplantae > Streptophyta > Magnoliopsida > Poales > Poaceae > Oryza > Oryza longistaminata. The sequence continues at coordinate 5,784,086 of CM020180.1, read as the reverse complement.
TTAAAAAGTACTTCAACAAAATCATATATTTGTTGATATTTCTATATATATTATAATATAAAATAGTTGTCAAAGCTACTTTTTGGAGATCGTGCCCTTGTCGAAAACGACAAGTATTATCAACTCGGAGGGAGTATAAGTTAAGGTTATACTTTATTTGTTGATAAAGCAAGTCACAACAAGATAAATGATATTTATATAAAATTTTTGAATAAGATCAATAGTCAAATATTGTGCAAAAAGTCAACGATGTTATACATTTCGAAATAGAGAAAGTATATCACTCGAACAGAACCCCTCATTTGTAAAGGGTGGCAACCCACATTTGTGATGCATAAACGTCTCGCAAGTGATTAGTGGTCTCTAATGAGAAAACCTACATGTGAGAAGTTACCATCCGTCATGGAGGAGTCATCGGCTACGGATCATAATTACAAACCTTTATGAATGAGAATTTACAATTTATGAATTTTAAATGCAAACAAAAGACCCTAATTTTTTTTAACATTACCACGGTATTCCAACATTCCAACCATGGTCTCACATTACTGGCCACAAATTCATGATTTTCAAGTAAAATGTACAGGCACAACATAGATGTTTATAGGCCAAGACCTCTCAATACACACAAACCATCTATTCCATCTCACCTATAGTCCACGTGTTGATAGGTTTCAGATCTCATTCTTTTGACTATTGCTTTTCAAACGTGAGGCGCTAATTTGACATACTAGATGACTCTAAATAAGAATTTTTTTTCCACTACAAAGTTGAATATATCATCGAGTTCTACAACTTCCATATAGGGCATGTCTCCATCCGAGATCGTTCATTAAAAAATATTTTTGAAATAGATCATACCAATTATAACACATATTTGGGGATATAAACAATCTCAAATGAAAATATTATCAATTATAAAGTTGTAGATCCCATCGAACCACTCAACATTCTTATAGGGTATATATCTCAATCCGAGATGATTTGAATAATTCAAAATTAAGTTTCTTAAAATAGATCTCGCCACTTATTTTGAATATTTGGGCATATAAATGATCTGAAGATAAAGTGTTGTTAATTTTAAAGTTCTAGACCTTGTCGAGATCTACAACTTTCATATAGAGCATGTCTCTATCCGACGTTATTTGTGAAATTCAAAAATTTAAAATTTCTCCCATCTGTGACAGGTACTACCACCCATCGTAGATAACGTTATTTGTGAAGGGTAATAGTTATGGCCCATCACCGATGAGTGCTCTCATTTTTTATGGGCCTTCTCTTTACAACCGTCACAGCATGATATTGTTATATGTGACGGGCCATGGTCTATGACCCGTTATGGGTCATATGTGACGTGATTACAACTATGATCCAAATCACAGATGACCTTATATTAGTGATGGAATCATCCCCAGATAGCAAATCTTAAATGGGATTACATTTTGACCAATTTAGATGACTTCTAATTTTTCTCATTAGTCCGTCGCACCATGGCTCAATCACGGATGCCCGGGACTACAGTAGCATATCGCATCTATGTCTGACCTAACAAAGAAGATCCTCACCATTTAAGACAAATCGGATCTTGGTTAGAAAATCATTCTACACAACACTCTTCCCTCCAAAGAATGAAACTCCTCCACCAACATCCAAAGGCACAAACCCACTTCACACTACAGTTAAAAAGCTGGTCCAAAAAGTCACCACGTCGGTTAGACCTTGGGTCAATTTCCGATATACGGACAGCGCCAACTATCACCTCTTTACATTCTCATTTCACATAATGTATAAGTGACGATCATGGGCTACGCCAAATAACTCATGGATGGGATCTACTAATTTCTTAAGCACTTGCTTTTCTAACATCATGTGCGAACGTGTGCTTGTAGCATGATGGGACATACCATTCCAGTATGGGGAGCTTCCCACGAAGGATCATCCTGGTCTTGCCAAAAAAAAAAAAAAACTCACATTGCTTGAAAATTAGTACGGAATCAAGACTATGCCTACGTATTATTTGAGCCCTCTTGTAAAAAAAAAATCCACATGCTTTGGGGAAATAGTACGGATCAAGAAATTGGCCTACGTATATTGAGCCGTCTTGTATGTTATGGGGAGATGAAGCCACTCAGGTAGGGTTCAAGCCTAAAAGCACGGATTAAGTATCATTCATATACCATGTAGGGGGACCGTTCGGGTGCCTTTTTTAATTGTGAAATGTGACGCGTTAATATGTGTAAGTTTTGTGAAGATGATGAATGTTATATGTTGAAATTTATGGAACGGAATGATTGTTTGACATGTTTGCATGTGTAATAAATTAGTAGATGCATATGCTACATAATTTTAAGATGTATATGAGTTTTAGGATGTGATGGGTTACAACGTATAAAGGAGGGTACATACCTTGGGAATGGTCTTTTTTCTATGGGCAGAATTTATTCCTTCCAAATGTTTTTTTAATGGCGTCTCAGAATTTAGAATGCTGTCTATATGTTGGCTTCGTTTTCCTCTTTATCAGTTCTGTTTATAGCTTACAAATGGATCTTTATTATATGTATCAATATAATTAAATATCCTAGAGCAATGTGCTTGGTATCATGGTATGATAAGAAAACCGAATAAACTTATGAATTGTAGCCTTGGATGAAAAGACCAGACTCATCCCGTTGGACAACAACTACATAAAAATAGATATAAGAACCTGTGAGGCGATTAATTAGCTATATATCCTTTTTCCTGAACATGGTAATTGATTCGCTACCATTTTGCCTGAACACATGGCAATTAATTCGCGCTTTTTTTACATCTGTGGAAATATTTCCAGCACGTGCTTATCCTAGAATTTTAGAAATAAAGATTCCAAACTAACTCTCCTGCTTAGATTCCTGTGAGTAAAGAAAGAGCTCTCGACCAAAACAAGAGGTTTACAAGCATGGCAAAATGCAATAAGTAAACCTTTTGGGCTTGTCTCCATTATTGGTGCGTGGATTCGGATATCCAGGAATCAATTCGTAGAACTCCATAGAAATATTGACACCTTTTGTGACCCCCGAGATTTGTATAGAAGAGGCAGAGATATGGACCACGTAATCATACAGAAACTAAATTTGTTGATGAGTCTGTCCAAGGATTGATTCTTGCTATATGTTCTGCCCTTTTGTGCCTAACTTGCTTGAGCTACCATCCGCAGTTAATTTACATCACCAGAATAATCTCACAATAAACTGATCATACAACCTGTTCCTAGCGCGTGACATTAGCATGGGATATAAGCGCATGCGGCACCTTGAATTTGTTAGCAAATACAAATACTGATAGTCAAACAAACGGTTAAATGCAACGTAAACAGCTACTGAGTTACAGTTTCTTTTTAAGAACGTAACAGAGGGTTTCAATTGTTGCAACTATATAGTTTAGGCCCACGAAGTTGAATAATAATTCCCCGAAAAAATCTCAAAGGCCGACAAATCACTACTATAGAAAACCTCTAATAAGTACTGGCTCATAGGTGCTGATTCATTTAAAATCGGCATCTAATGATCGTGTCCCACCTTCGTGGAATGCAAAAGTATGGAACCAGCATATTTGAGTAACTGTAGATGCCGGTTCTAGAGAAAAATTGGCACTAATAGTACAATTTTTTTGAAGGATAGGAACCTATAGATATTTCATAGGTGTCACTTAATTATAAAACTGACACCCATAATATAACACCCATAAAACTGAGCTAAGCCGAGCCGGTGGGGTGGGATTCTTTTTAGCCCCACTCCTGCAATTCAACCGCCCTTATCCTCCCACCTGCGAGATAACCTTTGCTACTCTCTCCATCTCATTTTCTCCTCTACCGTCTCCACATCCCGTCTCCCTCCTTGCTCCCTCTCAACTAAGTATGCCGATCGGTTGCCATGCGCATGACGAGCTTGAGGTGCGCCTAGCGAACGTGGATCCGAAGGTACGCATGGTCAGGGGGCGGGTCTTCGTCATGATCACAGGCGGTGGGGTCGTCGTGCCAGTGACGGGTAGCGCCGTGGACAGTAGAGGTGGGGTCGGGGGAGCCATAGCAGCTGGATCCATCCCAGACACTGTCGCACGAGGGCTCGCATCGACGGCAGCCCAACAGGGTTATGACGCATGGCAGTGGCGGTAGGTGTCGCATCGCCGGCCGAGGAGGCAAGATATGGGTTTAGGTCAAAACTCCTCCATTTTTAATAGTGGAGGAGTCGAGGCTTGGCGGATGGGAGGTGAGTAGCAGATTTTGGAATACTAGTTGAATGTCCACGATTTTCTACGGATAAAACAAAATGCATTGTAATATGTCCATGCTCCTCTATTTCTTTTTTCTACAGGAAATATTCGCCTTAATTTGATTTTATATGTTGATGTTCATCTAGAAGCATAATTGTTGACATTAGCAACCAACTTGGAAAATTTCAACTGAGGTGAAGGAGAGTCGTCTCAGTCACTTTTCACGATGAAATTTTGAGACTTTTTTTGTCATTCATGTGGAAGAGGTGCTTGAAGATGAGGCGTGGAAGCAGCGCTCGGCCGCACCATGGGCTTTATCTCCCTCCTCCCCAGTCCCCTCCTGCTGGTGGTGCTTTCCTTGTAGGCGCCGATGAACCTCGGCAGCAACGGCTTCGACCACGGGCTCGGCGTTTCGTGGCTCCCCGAGCAGCAGTAGCAGCAGCCGGCGTGGGCGATGGGCAGCTTCACGTCGTCTCCTCTCCATCCTCTCTCTCGAGTGGCGTGGGCAGTGGCGTCGCCGCCATCACTGAGCCTCCCCCACTAGCTCGAGCTACCTTGTTGATGGGTGGCCATGGCTACCTTGAGGATCTGGCTCGCACACTCATGCTTCTACCACAGGTGTTTCTCCACGCCGACTCTGTCAGCCCGAGCAGAGAGGAGGAAGAAGAGGACGGGTGAGAATGACATGTGAAGCCCACATGGGCTCCACCATTTTTAATTAATCTTTTTGTGTAACTGACACTTGGGGCCACAGTTTTTATTATTTCCCAAATCAAATTGCTACATAAGCGTCACATCAATAACACGTCAGATAAAGATCGAGTCAAATTAGCCATGTAGGTGCCACATCAGCTTAAACTGTCGTCCAAACCGCATTGGGACTTATTTTGCACCGGTTTTGATAGTTGAGGGACCTATTGTATCTGATTTTCGGTTGAAGGACGAAAATCGGATTCGATCACAAGTGAAAGGACCTCAGATGAACTTATTCCATTACTCATTAGCGATTTGCCGATTTCGCTTGGTGAGTTGCTGTTGACGTGCGTGTATGGGCTTCGGTAATGGTATTGGGCCTCGGATGGAACGAACTAACATGCATGCATGGCACCCTTCACTGTTGGGCTGCCAGGCTTTTGCCAATTGCTCGACATCTGTCCAGTCTGTGCGCAGTCCCCCCTATGACTACGTGGAAACACAAGACGCATGATTTTGCTCAACAAATTGCTGATGATACTAGCTGTCGCTGACGACTTCCCTGCTACATTTGCTTTTTGACATCACGTGTAACAGAAAGAGTCTTCGGTGCCGAAGACGTGGGGCTACATGTGACATCACCAAGAAAAATGAAGTTATTTGTTTGTTTTCGCTCCTCAAAAATGAAGTAAAATAGCTCATGCATTAGCGACTTTGGGTTGTAAGTATCTTCATAATACTATCCTGTAATGGGACGGTACATCCCCAGGGCAGGCATGGAGGATTTGGTGGCCAGCAATTACGCTGCATCGTTAAGTTAATGGTAAGCTCTTTTCATCTAAACAAGACAAATGGAGTGGTATTTATAATTGACTAAAAGGCTTTTTTCCGGGAGGCTGATTTGCCAGCTAATCTTTTGGTATAAACCGATGATATGAACTAAAATCTCGGACCGCGCGTGCAGGAGATGATTTGGGGGAACGCCTTCACGAGTTAAACCCCATTTTCTATCTTCTTTAATTTATTGTGGGAAAATCAAATAAGTTGGAAATCATTGATTCATTACTTGTGTGTATCCAGTGCTTTTGAGTAGGGATGTATTCATTTGCATAGGTAATTCTGATATGCTATCTACTGGAGAATGTTCACTATGTTGTCACACCGCATGTTGTATCATAACTCTCTGCAGTTTAACAGTTGATCCATGCTTGCACAGTTTTGCTATGAATTTTATACCGCGAGCATATGGTGGGGGTGTACTGCTGCTCCCAGTGTTTGCTTGTTGCTTTGATCCCGTTTGTGAAGTTACATGTACAATTTTATCTGATCATTACTAGCCTCAAGCGAGCAGGCCTGGCCGAAGGAGAAACGGAGCCCGCTCGTCAGCGACCGTGCTCGCCGCCACCGTCACCAAGAAGCAGCCATGAAGAAGAGCAAGTCGGCCGCGGCGAGACGGGCATGTGCTCTCCTCCAACTCCAAGCTCGCCAAGTTCCTTGTCGACTCTACCCACCCAACCCTGCAACAGCAGCTGCTTCAGCTTGTTGGATCATCTTCTTGATTGATGTTGTCTTGGCAGGATCAAATGTTGGACGCGCTGCCTACACATGACATGACTGGATCCGGCAGGTCGTGGCGCTCCTCTGATCTTATGCCGTTATGCGGTCTGCTCTAGGGACTAAAGTAACACCCCGAGATCTTGTCTATTATGAACATATGATTTCTCCGGAACAATCACTGAGTTAGAAAGAGGCCAACTTTCTTCTTTAGAGATAGGACAGCTAAGTGGGTAGTCTTTTAGGGATGACCAAGCTTCGCAGCAATCTTGCCATTTTTTTCACCATTCTTGCAGCATTGTGCTCTACTCAGCTACAAATCACAAGTGCATCCAACTTGTTTTGCTTGACCACACTAATGTGTTAATATATTGTGCATGGCAATGCAACCAAAGTGAGCACCGATTGAGATAGGAATTTGCCGCCCTTGTTTGGTTATTTAATTTCTGTTGATATTATGTTCCACTGAAACAACGATTGGCACATTAGATGGCGAATTACAATACACCGCTGTAGAATCTGAGATTTACATGCATTGATATTTGATTTGGGATGCCCTTTCTCCAGTATTGTGTGAAAAGGGGTTAGACCATCCGACGTACAGCTTCAGCTGGGCTTACGAGGAAACGTACAGTGTTATCACTTTCTTTTAAGGCGTCCATCGATCTGCAGTGCTTGTATTAATTAAATAAGCTACTCCCTTCGTCCCAAATTATAGGGCACCCAAATTCGATAACTTTTGACTAATAATCATACTAACCATATATATGTTAAGTATTATGTATGTTATATCACTAGATTTATAGTTTAAAATACTTTTATGTGATATTAATTTCATATTCTAAGGGAACATATATGCACTTTTATGCCATTAAAAGCTGTGTAAAAAAATATAGACCTTATAATTTGAGACGAGGGGAATACTTATTATATTCCATAACATAACAACCAGTAACCTGTAGCAATACACATTTATTGCCAACTTTTAATGCTAGCTTGGTTCGAACCTCTTACCAATGCAATGCAGATGTACAGTATGTACGTACTAGCAATCAGACACTTGAAATGTGACATGCATGTATAAACCCTAGCTATACAATACTTTATTACACTAGTAGTGCATAATGCATAAACAGAAGCTTCATGCATGTTGATCGTGTAGTAGTACATGTAAATTATCAAGGAGATGGATGTAGTTTGATGGCGAGCTCGAACGATCTCTCTCTACATCACTTCAATTTGAGAGTTTCAAGGGCATCCAGGTCCACCATAGTAGATGTAAGTGCCCCAGTTGGTGGCAGTGGAACCATTCATGACGTTATAGCAATTGGGCGAATGAGCTATCAAGCCCACACCATTTGGTGGTTTCAGATTGTTGGAGGAATCAACAACTTGGATTGCTCTGCTGTAGGCGGCCTTACCGAACCCTTCCTCAGGGAAATGTCCACTGCCCATGGGTGTGGTATTTCGAGGCGAATTCACCTCCCCTCCCCATTGCACACTATCGGCAACACCTGTCTGCAAGTGGGTGAAGATGGACGATGGCCAGTAGCCCACAGAATTGCCTCCTACTTGCAACCACCAATTGCCCCCTGCTGGGTCCTACGAATTAATTAATTTACTTACTGGAGATTAATTAAGTCGACAATTAAGATTATATCTATATATACATATATGATCAGGGAATTAATATACATATATACATTTAATTAAGATTATTTATTTATGGGGTGCATGGACAAACTTTTCCAACAGATTAGTTAGGGGCAAAGAAACATGAAAACAATGCAAATATTAGGGAATGGCCTAATATCAAATAAATAGAAGGGACGAGGCTTCGAACCCATGCCGACTAGCCCACCACCTTGTAAGCTAGTCGGAAGATCCCTGAGCATTTCTCAGAGGCAAATAAACAAGAAAACTAAACAAAGCATTACACCTGTCGAATCTTGTCCAAGACACACAACCACCGACTTATTCAGTTATCTTCAGAAACTAGCTAACACAGAATTAGGGGCGGATCTAGCATGGGTGCTGGGAGGACTCGAGTCCCCCTACCCCGTTGGATCACCATTGATAGAATGAGAGATGAAAGGGGAAGAAGAGAGAGAAAATGAAGAGTAGGGGGACTGAAGAAGGAAGAAGGAAATGAGTCCCCCTTTAATCTAGTTCTGGATCCACCCCTACACAGAATCAAATTGTGTCGTATGATCGGCTCAAATGGTGACGCATACTTTTTTAAGTTTCTTCGGCAAACTTATATTATATAGTATATACATGAGGAAGATATATATTATATTAATATTGTTGTTTACGCAACAATATATATCTCAACTACTTAAAAAATTCGTTGTGGTGATCCTGAATAATCCTCACCCAAGCAGACTCACGGAATATTAACCGTACGATCGCGAGATCCAATGGCTAGATTGATCCTTTGCACTCCTACCCCTCCACCTGATGGCCATGCAACCCTACTACCCCGCGCCCCCAAGTCAACCTAGTTCTCTACTTGAACAAAAGGGTGTTAGTAGCATAATTTGGCTTTTGGTTAGGTCATTTTAGACAGGCCAAATTATATAGAATAGTTGGTGTAATTGTTTTAGTGGTTTGCTTAAGAATTGGTTAGTTTGACAAGGGCAGGAATTTGTGATGCACCGGGAGGTGTACGAGTTGCTGGGGAGCTGCGAAACTACTCCAGAGAAGAAGGTTGGGACTTGGGAGGCTGCAATTCTCAGATTTTGTAAATCAAGCAGCTAGCATGCAGCGATGGAGCTTTTGCCGATTCAATGGATGTGAGGCTTCAGTGGTTGATTTTATGTGGCTGGGGTTGGATGCATGGCTATGTTTGATGATATGCCTGTTGAAGTCTAGCCACACAGGATCACATTGTTGCCAGAGCAAGGGGAGACAAGTTCTGAAACTTGGGCTGGAGCAGCGTTGCAGGATGGAGGCGACTTTCGGCTGAGGTGTATACGTCTGCATGGAAGCTGTCGTTAAAAAAGGACGGTTTTGATTAGATAGAATTAATCACGGATTTATCTAGAGTTTTCTATATATGCAGTACAGCGTATTCCTGTACTATATACTATGGATTTTGCACTTGGTAGAGCTCTCGAACAATTATCATCCTATATTATTTTCTTCTACTGTTTTTATCGTACTTTTACTCTCGTTTCTTTGGCCGAATCCTAGTCATCTAGGGTGCGGTTGATCTTTGCTGGTTTGCGCTGAAAATCAGTCGGGTTCTTCCACGAAAGTGAAGATCTTTGCTAGTTTGCTTCAAAACTAGTCGTTCGTCGTCACGAAAGCACGACGGTGATCATTGTTGTCGCGTGAATCAATTTTACGTGTCAACAAAATTGGCGACTCCGCTGGGGACGAGAAGTTTTGGCCTGTTCTTCGGCCGAAATCAATCGATCTACAGTAATTTTTCTGCTTTTGTTTTGTTTAATCTAGCATCGATCCTGTTGCTTTCTTGACTGCCGAATTTGGTGGTGAATTCGGTGGTGAATCAATTTTATAGCTAGTGTTCCAGTAGGTTTGCACGCGCACATAGGTAGAGGCAGGCTTTGTCAATCTTGTTTCTTTCCTTTTTCTTTTGTGCAGGTGCGGCATGGCTGGAGAAAAAGACGATGACCCTGTTGATCCGAGCGCTGTTGATCCAAAGAACATCATTGCTGTTGAATTAGGTGATCTGACAGAGGAGGATCGGCGTGAATTGGAGCGCGAGCTTGAGGAGGAAAGGATCGAACGGATGAAACAGAAACTCGCCTGTTACCAGAAAACCAGAAGCGGCGCCATTAAAAAGGTAAGATCTGAGGTAACTAAACCTATGTGCTCTGATGAACTTGCTAGTTTAATAGATGTTTCAGTAGCTAGTAAATTTGGTGCGGATATGACACACATGGCACGTACTATTACTGAGACAGTGCACAATGATTTAACTGGTTTTAAGGAGCAATTTAGCAGAGACATGCAAAACGCTTTGCCACGTCAGGTGCGATCTGTATTATTGCAAATTAACGACGAGCATAGGGAGAAACAGCCGATGTCTAATGATAATGTTAATTCAGTTTCGCTGCCAAGTTCGACTAGTGCATCGGCTGGTGCTTTGTCTGCTTCTTTATTGCCACCTGTTTATCCAACTAGCCGAAATAGCAATGGTGTTTTGGCCAGTGGTTCAATACCCAGTGCTACTAATTCCATTATTCCAGTTGTAAGTTCACAAAAATGTAGCACTAATACTCCGAGTGCTGGATATTTCAATTATAATTTTCCACAGCCATATTATAGAACCTCATATAGCACTCCACCTTTACCATCCTCAAGTACTGGGGTTCTTTATGGGTCAGTACCAGATGAGTATGTTAGTGCAGCTCCACAGCACCAGCCGTCAGTAGCGCCCACATTGCCTAGTTTGCCACAACACTCTTATGTAGCGCCTATAGCTCATAATAATTTTGCACAACCCAATGAGAATTTTAAAGATCAGCTTGCTAATATGCTTAGGGAGTTTGGGTTTGAACCTAAGGGTAGAGCGCGCGCATATCAAAAACCATATCCTGAGCATTTTGACTTGACACCATACCCTAGAGGTTTTAGAATGCCTGATTTTGTTAAATTCACAGGGGAGGATAGCAGGTCTACTTTTGAGCATGTAGGACAATTTTTGGCACAATGCAATGAAGTAGGGCAGTATGATTTTTATAAAGTGAAGTTGTTTCCTCTGTCTTTATCTGGTAATGCATTCACATGGTTTACATCGTTAGCTCCTAATTCTATTTTTACATGGGCTCAATTAGAACAGAGGTTTCATGAGTATTTTTATAGTGGTGAAACTGAACTCAGGCTTTCAGACTTGGCTCTGGTTAAACAAAAACACAATGAGTCTGTATCAGAGTATATCAGGAGATTTAGAGATGTGAAAAATAGATGTTTTAGTTTGACTATAGGTGAGAAGGATTTGGCTGATCTTGCTTTTTCTGGCTTGCTTGTTCAACTTATAGATAGATTGGAGGGTCAAGAATTTTCAGATGTTAATCAAGTTTTGCAAAAGGCTTTAGTACAGGAGAGTCGTGCTAAGGATGCTAGACAGTATAACCGGTTTAAAGACAGTAAGAACAGAGATAATGGAAAGCCTGGGGTTAATTTGGTAGAAAATAGTGATGATGATGATTCGGCTACCGATGATGACATGGATGTATGCGTGGCCGAATGGGTAAAATCATCTAAGCCTAAGCCTTTTGTTTGTCCTGCTTTAAAACCTACACCGGCTAAGAAAACATAAATTAGATATACTTTTGATCTTAGTAAGTGTGATAAGATTTTTGATATGCTGTTGCAAGGCAAACATATTAGGTTGAGAGAAGGACATGTAATTCCGTCACCTGAGGAGATAGGAAGAAAGGCTTATTGTGAGTGGCACAATGTTTATTCTCATGCTACTAATGACTGTAACGTTTTTCGTCGACAGGTACAATCGGCGATCGATGATGGCCGATTGGTTTTCAAGGAAGGAGGAAAAATGAAACTTGACAATGACCCATTCCCAGTTAACATGATTGATTTTGATGACAAGAAGGTGCTTATTCGGTCTCATCAGACCGAATCCACTAAGGGAAAGGATGTTATTGTTGATGATAGTACTCCTCAAAGGATGATAAAACCTAGAAACCCAGAAGTGGGAGTGTGGAAAGTCAATGAGGGTAGGAAACATTCTCCCGAGCGAAAGCCAGCGTATCAGCGGATGATGGAGAGGTATGCTGCTCAAAGGACCACTAGTGTGTTTTCCCGGTTGGGGGGTGTTAAGCGGCCAAGGTCTCCTCCTGGACATGATTTTGTTGGTTATGGTCAGCGTCCAGTTCACCCTCCTATGCACGAAGTTGGTGGTCACAATGTTTGGCGTGGGGGTCCGTATATTCCACCGCCGGAATCTCTGATAGAACCTATGCATGGGGGTTATCCGCCGTGCCTGCAATATCCACCATGGCACTTTGACCCATGGATCCCATACCAGCCGGTGATGCCGTGGCAACTGGAGTGGTGTGCACCAGGTCCAGTGTTCAGAGGTGAAACATGGGAACGCAGGGCTTCGTTTAATCGTGAAGAAAGGCCAACCGAAGCTATTGTGGTATGTGATGGCACCAAGGCAAGTTTGAGAGATTCTCGCATATGTGCAGAGAAGGAAAAGAAAGTGAGTGCAGTTAAAAGAAAGAAAGCGTGGATGCCAGTTGAAGCTAATAATGATAATACATGTGCAGTTGGACCTAAGGTCAGTTCGAGCGGTGTTGTTTTAAGCCGTTCGATAGCGGAAGTGGATGGGATAGGAGCTGCATACGGCCTGAGAGTTGGTGACGTGGTGCTTGAGAAGCCTGAGCCGGCTACCGTGGTGCAGGGTGTGAAGGCGAGTAAAAGTGATGCAGATGGTGTGCAGCAAGGTGTGAAACAAAATCTTGGTATGGAAATTGAAGGGAGCAGCAATAGAGCAGCTCAGCCAACATGCCATGGTGGTGGTGGATGGGTTGCTCGAGCAGGCAGGAATCAAAATCAGCAAGCCTGCATGCAGCCTGTCCTTGGTATGGGGCCCACGGATGCACGCAACAATGGGGTCAGATCAGCAGCTCAGCAGCATAGGCCCAGGGGCAACAGTACTAGACTGGCCAGTGGTCAGCAATTTCATGGAGAAGGCAGTGTTCACACGGCAAGAAATGCTCAATTTTTTAGCACCAAGCCTGCATATGGCAGCGGCAGTGGCAGCGGCAGTGCAGGCAAGTTTCAGATGGCAGCCAAGCATCGTCAGGATTTTTCGCGGCAGACACACAGTGCGAGCAAACATGTAGCGGCTCGGCCAAGAAGCAATGGATTTGGGCAGGATGAACCACGGCCAAAGAGGCATATTTCTTCCGGCGGCAATGGCGGTAATATTATTCCACCCGGGACACAACCAGCGCCACAGTGGTGTGCAGAAGGACTTGGGCCTACGCGCAAGCGACGAGTGCAAAAATTGCGGTCACGAGAGCTCAAGAAAATGCGAGAAGAGAATGATCTTAATGAGTGGTTTAATCGAACTAGACCAATGATGCCCACAGATAAGTCGTGGAGAGATAAGCGCATCGAGAAGGAAGGGGGTGCTGATGGTAATTGTGAAGACAGATGTGATCCGCCTAGCGATATGGATGTGAACATGGTGTTTGAGTTGCCCGCTGAGTTTCGAGCACCTGAGGAGGAGGTCGCCGAGCTTGTTCTTGGTCCCAAGAAGGCTGTGTTTGAGAAGCCAAAGGAATCAGGTGAACACTTAAAGCCTCTATTTATCAAGGGACATATTGATGGTAAGCCCATTGGTCGTATGTTGGTGGATGGGGGTGCCGGTGTTAATATTTTGCCACTTTCGGTCTTCTCTAAATTAGGCCGAAAGGAAAGCGAGTTGATGAAAACTAACATGGGGCTTAGTGGTTTCTCTGAGGAGCTAACTGAGGCAAAGGGTGTGATGTCCATGGAGCTCACTGTTGGGAGTAAAACTGTACCTACTGCTTTCTTTGTGGTTGATGTAAAGGGTAGGTATAATGTTTTATTAGGCCGTGATTGGATTCATGCGAACTGTTGTATCCCTTCTACTTTGCATCAGTGTTTGATACAGTGGGTAGATGAAGAAGTCGAGGTAATTGAGGCCGATAATTCAGCCTGTATTGCTTTGACATATACACCGGTTGATTGGCAACACGGTGACATGCGATGTTTAACAGGAAGGGATTTGTCGGATTATGACTATGTAAGTATCGGTAAAGATGGTTTCATACCGATACAGGCTCAGCCGGCTACTGTAGCACGGCTTAATAATTTATCGTTGTAAATGATGAATACAAAAAATAGTATTGAATGGTTGCAAAAGCGCACTGCAGAGTATCGTTCTGGAAAGAACGATATACACGAGACAATTGAGGAGTTTGATGACATGGAGAAGCTTGGCCAGGGGTTCTCATCGGCAGACCCACTAGAGGAGGTCGACATCGGGGATGGGAGCGTTCCCCGACCCACGTTCATCAACGACAACATGGCGGCCGATCAGAAAAGCAAAGTATGTGAGTTACTTAGAGAATTTGTCGATTGTTTTGCTTGGAATTATAATGAGATGCCTGGTTTGAGTAGAGATTTAGTTGAGCATAGATTACCTATTAAACCTGGTTTTAGACCGTATAAGCAAGCTCCTAGGCGTTTCAACTCTAATATGTACGACCGCATCAAAGAAGAAATTGATCGGTTGTTGAAAGCTGGGTTTATTCGGCCTTGTAGGTATGCAGAGTGGATTTCTAATATTGTGCCTGTTGAGAAGAAAAATACTGGTAAAATCAGAGTGTGTATAGATTTTAGGGATTTAAATAAAGCAACTCCGAAGGATGAATATCCTATGCCTATAGCTGATATGTTAATAAATGATGCTTCGGGACATAGGGTAATTAGTTTTTTAGATGGAAATGCTGGGTATAATCAGATTTTTATGGCCGAAAAGGATACGTCTAAAACTGCTTTTCGTTGCCCGGGTTTTGTTGGTTTATTTGAGTGGGTGGTTATGACCTTTGGATTAAAAAATGCCGGTGCTACATATCAACGTGCTATGAATTTAATTTTTCATGATTTATTGGGCATTATTTTGGAAGTGTATATTGATGATGTGGTCGTTAAATCGGACGGGTTTGATAGCCATTTGGCCGATTTACGATTAGCTTTCGAAAGAATGCGTCGATATGGATTAAAAATGAACCCTCTTAAATGTGCTTTTGGCGTGTCGGCTGGTAAGTTTTTGGGCTTTATAATTCATGAGAATGGTATAGAGATTGATCCAAAAAAGATAGAGTCTATTAAAAATTTAGAGGAGCCGACATGCAAGAGAGATGTTCAGAAGTTATTAGGGAAGATAAATTATTTGAGACGATTCATATCAAACCTTGCAGGGAAAATTGAATCGTTTGTTCACTTAGGATAAAGCATGAAACAGAGTTTACTTGGGGGGCAGAACAGCGGCAGGCTTTTAATAATATTAAGCGGTATTTGTTGAGCCCTCCAGTACTTCGGGCGGCCAAGTCCGGGGTGCCTTTCAGGTTATATGTTGCTGCACAGGAGTTGGTGATTGGTGCGGTTTTGACGCAAGAAGATGGCGGGAAGGAGTATGTTGTGGCTTATTTGAGTCGTCGTCTACTGGACACCGAGAGCAGGTATGTGTTTATTGAAAAATTGTGTTTGTCTTTATATTATGCGTGCACCAAATTCCGCCATTATTTGCTTTCTAATGCATGTACAGTAACCTGCCAAATTGATGTGATTAAACATATGTTGCAACGACCGATCCTTAGTGGTAGAATTGGGAAGTGGGCTTACGCATTGATAGAATTTGATTTATTATATGAACCATTGCGTGCTATGAAAGGTCAAGTGGTTGCCGATTTTATTACTGATCATATGGTTAAAAATGACCACGATATTAATTGTGTTAATGTGTGTCCATGGAAACTTTATTTTGATGGATCGGTTTGTGGGAACGGACAAGGTATAGGTACTGTGTTAATTTCTCCAAATGATATTTCTTATGAGACATCGGTCCGGTTAGAATATCCTTGCACCAATAATCAGACCGAGTACGAGACTTTATTATTCGGTTTGCAGAGTCTGGTTGATATGGGTGTGAGAGATGTAGATGCTTTTGGTGATTCACTTTTAGTAGTTCAACAAATTAACAGGGAGTTTCAATGTTTTGATGGGTTGCTAAATAGTTATTTGGACCGATGTTTGGATTTGATTAAATTGCTAGACACTTTTACTATTAAGTATATTCCTAGGGAAGGGAATAGTACAGCAAATTATTTGGCACAACAAGCATCTGGTTATCAGGTTAAGAGAGGACTATTTTTGATATTAGATAAACCGGCTATAATTAGCGGTGTTGGTTCGGATGAAAGATTTTTGCGAGCCGGTTTGTCTAGTAGTGATATTGATGTGGTTCATGATGTGTGTGACTCTAGCGATAGTGTTAGTTTTGTGTACAATGGGTTTATGTCGAATGGTTTGCGTGCTCCTTTAGCCGGGGTGAGAGACAGTACAGTAGATGCAGCAGTTGGTCAGGATAGGAAGCAGAGTGCAGTGCCAGAGCATTGTTTCTATGATGAGATGGATCCATGTAATGCTGGTAGTGGGGTTCATGTACTTGCATTGTCGACTGGTGGGTTGAACACAGAAAGGACCGAGCAAAGTTGTGCTAGTTCGGTCCCAGGGATGCCGGCAGGTTTAGAAGATTCGGTACGGGGGTTATAAGGGACAACCGAGTCAATAGGGAAGTTTGAGCCGGGTGATTGGAGGAAGCCTTTGGTTGATTGTTTAAAAAAACCCGGGTCAGACGAGAGATAGGAAAGTTCGGCGACAGGTTTTGAAGTACACTTTGTTGGATGACGAATTATATCGCCGAACTATAGATGGGTTGCTTTTAAAATGTTTAGGTCTAGATCAGTCTAGATTGGCCATGGGTGAAGTGCATGAGGGAATCTGTGGGACACATCAGTCGGCTCATAAGATGCAATGGTTATTAAAGAGAGCGGGTTTTTATTGGCCGACGATGTTAGAGGATTGTTTTCGTTATTATAGGGGGTGTGAGGCATGTCAAAAGTTTGGGAATATACAATTAGCACCAGCAGCTATGTTGCATCCTATTATCAAGCCGTGGCCATTTAGAGGATGGGGTTTAGATTTTATAGGTGAAATACATCCTGCATCGTCTAGGGGTCATCGCTTCGTCCTGGTGGCTACAGATTATTTTACTAAATGGACGGAAGCGGTGCCTTTAAAAAATATGACTCATCAGGAGGTTATCAGTTTTGTGTTGGAGCATATTATACATAGATTCGGCATACCTCAATCGTTAACCACTGACCAAGGAGCTTCTTTCATGTCACACCAGTTCAGTGAGTTTGCCGAGTCTTTTAGGATTAAATTGCTGAATTCGTCGCCTTATTATGCTCAAGCTAATGGACAGGCCGAATCCAGAAATAAAATTTTGATTAGACTTGTAAAGAAGAAAATAGAGGAGCATCCTAGGAGGTGGCATGAGGTGCTTTCTAAAGCCTTATGGGCTCATCGGATATCCAAGCATGGTGCTACACAAATGACACCGTATGAGCTAGTTTATGGGCAGGAGGCTGTGTTGCCTGTAGAAGTTAATTTACAAGTTCTTAGAATAGCCAGGCAAAGTGGTTTGTCAGGTATTGATTATAGAGACTTGATGTTAGACAGGCTAGATGATGTTTCGGAGGAAAGATTGAAAGCCTTGGGAGCAATTGAGAAAGAAAAATTGAGAGTAGCTAAGGCTTATAACAAAAGAGTAAGGGAGAAATCGTTTCAAGTAGGCGAATTAGTATGGAAAACGATTTTACCCATTGGTACTAGGAGTAGTAAGTTTGGCAAGTGGTCGCCAAGTTGGGAAGGTCCATATAAGATTATAGAAATTGTTCCTGGAAATTCATATTTTGTTCAATCTTTGCAGGGGATAAAGTTGCCGAAAGCTCTGAATGGAAAATATTTGAAAAGTTATTATCCTAGTGTTTGGCAGGAAGCTTGATTGTCTCATGACGGATACTTATTTGAGTATCGTTTTCAGAGGACAACCGTGGGTGGTCTCAAGACGAATACCTATTTGAGTATCGTTTTGAGAGGACGACTGTGGGTGGTCTCAGAACGGATACTTATTTAGTATCGTTTTGAGAGGGTGACTGTGGATGGGCTCAGGACTGATACCGTGTGTGGAGTATCGTTTTGAGAGGATGATTGTGGGTTTGGCAAGTTAACTGTTATTGTGTTTTC
This sequence comes from Oryza longistaminata, assembly GCA_009805545.1. Lineage (NCBI taxonomy): Eukaryota > Viridiplantae > Streptophyta > Magnoliopsida > Poales > Poaceae > Oryza > Oryza longistaminata. The sequence continues at coordinate 5,765,747 of CM020180.1, read as the reverse complement.
GATAAAAAAAGGGTTATATTGTTTATGTCGAAAACAAGGGGGCATATGTTAGTAGCATAATTTGGCTTTTGGTTAGGTCATTTTAGACAGGCCAAATTATATAGAATAGTTGGTGTAATTGTTTTAGTGGTTTGCTTAAGAATTGGTTAGTTTGACAAGGGCAGGAATTTGTGATGCACCGGGAGGTGTACGAGTTGCTGGGGAGCTGCGAAACTACTCCAGAGAAGAAGGTTGGGACTTGGGAGGCTGCAATTCTCAGATTTTGTCAGTTCAAGCAGCTAGCATGCAGCGATGGAGCTTTTGCCGATTCAATGGATGTGAGGCTTCAGTGGTTGATTTTATGTGGCTGGGGTTGGATGCATGGCTATGTTTGATGATATGCCTGTTGAAGTCTAGCCACACAGGATCACATTGTTGCCAGAGCAAGGGGAGACAAGTTCTGAAACTTGGGCTGGAGCAGCGTTGCAGGATGGAGGCGACTTTCGGCTGAGGCGTGTATACGTCTGCATGGAAGCTGTCGTTAAAAAAGGACGGTTTTGATTAGATAGAATTAATCACGGATTTACCTAGAGTTTTCTATATATGCAGTACAGCGTATTCCTTTACTATATACTATGGATTTTGCACTTGGTAGGGCTCTCGAACAATTATCATCCTATATTATTTTCTTCTACTGTTTTTATCGTACTTTTACTCTCGTTTCTTTGGCCGAATCCTAGTCATCTAGGGTGCGGTTGATCTTTGCTGGTTTGCGCTGAAAATCAGTCGGGTTCTTCCACGAAAGTGAAGATCTTTGCTAGTTTGCTTGAAAACTAGTCGTTCGTCGTCACGAAAGCACGACGGTTATCATTGTTGTCGCGTGAATCAATTTTACGTGTCAACACCTTGGCGCTGGATCGGCTGAACGATTTGCTGTCTTAACGGCGTTTGCTGAATCGGCTGCAGAGGCTGCTGCCTTGGTGGTGTTTGCTGAACTGGTTGCATGACCTGTTGCTGGATTGGTTGCACAACCTACTGAATTGGGGGTGTCTGCTGAATCGGCTGCTGCTGTATTGGATCAACAATAGGTTGAGGCGGCAGAAACGTGGCAGCAACCTGATCTTGGGTCAGCCGATTCGCAACCTGCCCGCCATGCTGTGGCTGCTCTCTCATTAACAACCGAGGGTTCACTGGCTGGCCTGGCGCCATTGCTGACGGAACAGGTAGGGGAGTTGACGCCAGTGCTGCCGGCTGAGATGTTGGTGCAACAGAAGGAACCGCCTGAGTTGATGGCTGAACATCGGTAATCAAAAACCGATAATTTGGAAAGACACCTCCTTGCAAATAAACCGGGCCTGCAGCCTGATGCTCAGCTATTGAACCATCGGCTATGGACTTCATGATGTTTGATAAGGTATTGACTAACACCCCAGATTGATTGATCAAAGCATGATGCACAGCGTAGTCAACCCGATCTTGGAAATTACTGAAAAAATCTTGTGCCGTATCACTATTCTGATTAAGATTTCCTCCTTGCAACCCCTGGGCACCATCACCTTGAACTCCATGCACCCCGTCACCTTGCACTCCATGGACTCCTTGAGAATTGTCACCTTGATTTCCTAGAGAGCTGTCGGTAGCACTTTTGTTACTCAGCTGAGCCGAGCCGTCTGGAGCTTGTTTCCCATCTCCATCCTTAGAAGAACTAGTCCCCGGATCTGAACAAGTGTCCCCTTGCGGGTCTGCATGAATGAGTTCAAGAACTGATCCCGTGCTTGCTGCAACATTGCTTCAAACTCCGTGCTCGACGCGTGCTCACACGCGTGGCGTGCGAGTTCAGGCAGTGGGCCCGTGTGGAGAGGAATGTGAGGCTGACAATGGGGTCCCGCCATGCAGCCCTGGCCCACATGGCAGCGACTAGTGAGAGAGAAGGAGAGGAGATCTAGGTTTTGGCCAAGTCTGGAACAGAGGTGAAATTCCAACTTTGGGTTCAGTTTAAAAATTAGTTCCAGGCAGAGTTAGAGCTAGTGACCAATGGCAAAGTTGTAAAGCAATGTTTGAACTACAGTTTGGATCAAGTTTTACAGCCTAGGAGTTCAAGATCCAATTTTGGCAGAGTGTCAAAGAGTGCTCCAGAGAATCTGTCAAAATCCTGTGCTTAAGTGTTTAGAGAGTTGTTTGGTTCATCTAATGAGTTGATAAGCTAAATTAAAATCCACATTTAGTTTCTAAGGTCAGCAAGAAGTTACCACAAATTCTTCCCAGATTTTTGAGTTGTTCCAAGAATTTTTCTTTGATCCATTGGTTTTAGTTAAGTATGAATATGATCCTATAATGCATATGCATACACCACAAAATGCACAAACAAGCAAGCATATAAGTTTTAAACAAAAGTTTTATTTATTTTACTTCTTCCACCATTCCCATGCTTTCCATACACGGCTGCCGGTGGGGCCGCGCCCGTAGATCGTGGCGACCGGCGGCGCAGCGGCATTCTTTTTTTTTTTAATTTGTGATGATTCACTGAGATGTATTTGACTGAGAAGTTACAAATTTGTGATTCATTGATTGGATCTGTGATGTATTTGAGTAATTTCTTAGGATATTGTGATGTATTTGATTTGTGATGTATTTATTTGTGTGTATAAGTAACTTTGATTTGTGATGTAGATTTGAGATGTTAGTTCGATTTGTGGATTGGGGGTTTGATTTGGGATATGTATCCCACTTGATTTGGGAGAAAATAAAAAAGAAAAAAAAGAAAAAGGGGATCATCTCATTGCCGCAACCATCTCTTTAGTCCCGGTTGGTGATTGATTTTTAGTCCCGGTTATTTGAACCGGGACTAAAGATAGCAATCTTTAGTCTCGGATTCGTAGTCCCTGTTGGAAAACCGGGACTACAAGGGGTTACGAACCGGGACTAAAAAGCATTTCTCCACCAGTGGAGCCCACCAGTTGCCTCCCTTGGCCACTGCCGCCACCGCCAACATAATCGGGTTCATAAACCTGTCATACAACACAAAAGATAGCAGCGGAAGTCTCTTAAATTCAAATAAACAAAAGAACCAGTGGAGTGTCAACCATCCTACACGGGCGACCAGCTGGGGCAAGAGCCAAGTTGAACAGCTACTCACCACCCTCACCCTCCGTGTAGGGCTGGAAGAACACACATCAAAACTTTCATCCTCACCTGAAAGATAACAAGATGAATATGAATGGTACTCGCAAGACATACCCAATATAATTAGTACAAAGGAGAATGCAAGCTTCTATTTCAAAGGAAGGATAAATGGGTTAAGATTTGCCATAAAGCTAGTTTTATGGAGCCAATACTATGCTGAGAGTATAAGCATTTGCAAATCATCGCAATCTGAATTTTTTGACAGAAAGCATATATATCTAAAAATGAACCACAAATGAGCACAACCGGTGCTCTCACCATCATCTATGGGCCACCATTGCCCAAATAACCATTCGCAAAATATCTACCAAGATATTCATGACTAGTACCCACCATTTAACCCATGTTTCATGATAATATGGAGTGACTAACACATCAAGCGTCGCCCGTAAACGTGGACACGACTATTCGCATAGTTTTACTCCGATCAGAGGTGTAAAACTTTACCCACACAGAATGAACAAGGAACAAGTGTTTGATCGTCGCCATCCACTCCAAGGTGAGCTTCGCCTCAACCCATCATCTGGTGTTCGTCTTTCCATGCAAAACACATCCATACTCATATTTCTCCACTTCGCATAGGTTGAGTTCATGGTGCCACGGTTGCCATCACCGTCGGCTCTAGTGCATAGTCGCGCGTCACTTCGCCGTTCCCGTTGACTCGGTGCATTTCCGGCCAAGCAGCTGCACCCCTGACGTAACCAAGGTCTTAGGAGCCAGATGCACCAAGGGATTCCATAGAGACGCCACCGACGTGGGGATCGAGCTCATATTCTCTATCTCCGGCCGCCAGCCATCACCGTCGTTTCCTCCTTCCTCGGTGAGCTAGAGTTCGATTCCTTATGCAGGAATTCCTCTTAGGGTTTTAGTAGCCTCATGAGCACCTTCATTTAGCAGCCCACAGACTAGAGCGAGCCACCGCCGTGAAGCCGACGCCATCTACAGCCGACGGGTCGATCCTCGTGTCGCCACCACCATCCAAGACACTAGGCCCATCCATAAATTTGGTTAGCTCCCTAATGCCCTCTACATACACATTCCTGCATGTTTTTCATTTGAATCAAACCATAGCGCTAAGTGGTCATGCACCCTGAACCATACCGCCGCTTGCACCACTACTATCATTGATTCAGGTCACCATTGGCCACGATTAGACCACCTACGGATGCGCAAGAGACCCCTTGTGGACACCCCGAGTATTATACCATCCAGTGTCCAACGCGACCACCACTTACTATTGGAGGAGTGGGATCCAAACACGCATAAAAAAGCCACTCATCCTCAATGTGTCCATGATCACGGTTGACAC
>CM020180.1:5700628-5761251 GCA_009805545.1 Oryza longistaminata | reverse complement strand
CTTGCGTCGCTTGATCTTACTTTGTTTTCTGTTTATCTGTCAACCTGTCTACTGTCACTCAAATAATATCATCGTTATTAACTTCTTTAGACAATTGACAGAGTAAATTCGTCCCACTGTTAGTGCCAAAAGTGTGTTGATGCAAATTCGTCGCACACATGAAGGCATGAAAGATTTGCTTTACTACTAATGCATGTCCTATCAAATCGGGTTCAAGGGCGTGCTAGTTAGTTTGATCCTGTAACTAACAATATACGAATGAAAAATTAAAATCATAGTGCGAATCAGTCACAAGGCCGATGTAGTATAGTAGTGCCATCCGATGCGATGGAATTTCAGTTCGATCGGCTATTAACCGATGGATATAAATATAACCCGAGTACATATTTATACCCATACTAAACTAAATCAATACAAGGACTTCTGACTCATTACTACTTCCGACTCAAAATACGACTGAAAGTTGTAATGCAGTAGTTTCCTAAATACTTCCAGACTTATATACCGACTCCAATCAACTCATAAATAGAAAACTATCTCAGAACGATTCTAACATGATTCCATTGGCTCAAGCCACTATCTACAAACATAAACTAAGATACACCTTCCTTATTATGGAGCTTGATTTAAACCCGGATAAACTTGCTAACTGAATCTTCTACAAGTACGACGGAATTCCATCTGGACTGGATCTTGACTAATGGAAATTGCCAATTTTTTTGTTAACACAACATGATATCCCATAGGTATCATGCTGATGATTAGCATGGTACCGTACATATCTCTGGTACTAGACATGATACCCGTAAGTACCAGATTTCGGTACCTATGGTACCATGCACTTGATCCGTACCACGGTATCATGCTGAGGGTACCAGATTGATGTAACGTCCTGTATGAACCAGATCTTGGTACTTAAATATCATGTGAAATCAGCATGATGTCAGCTATTCCGTTGGAACGTTGGACTGTTATGTACTATTTTTTGAAAAAAGATAGCACGACCGTGCAGGGAAGGTAGGCGGCTAGATTACTCATGGAATAAGTTCATCTGGGGTCCCTTAACTTGTCAATGAATCCAATTTTATCCTTCAACCGAAAATCCAGATACGATGGGTCCCTCAACTGTTAAAACCAGTGCAAAAATAAGTCCCAAGGCAGTTTGGCGCGTGTTTAAGCTGACATGGCGCCTACGTGGCTAATTTGACACAGTCTTCATCTGACATGGTGCCTACGTGGCAATTTGATTTGAAAATAATAAAAACGGTAGCCCCACGTGTCAATTGCACCAAAAGGATTAATTAAAAATGGAGGGGCCCACGTGTCATTCTTACCCCTCTTCTTCTCTCTCCCCATCCAGGATTCATGGACTCCCCAGACTCGCTGTCGCCGTCATGCTGCCGATGTCGACCTAGAGGTGTCTTCCGTTTCGGGGCCTGCCGCCAGCAGCCGCCTCCCTAATATCCCTTTTCTCCTCCTCCACCCCAATCCGGCAACCCGGCCTACGCCGCCGCCGGAGGTCCTCTCGCGACAACCATCCTCTTGCTACAACTGCTCTACCGCAGCGGCCTCCGCTCACTTGGGATCGCGGCCAGTTCACACCCTGACCTACTCCACCTCCCTTCCTCCGATGCCGGAGCACCGCCACCTCACCGGAGACTCACCGTGCGTAGTGACTATCCCCGGAAACCCACCATGGAGCGCCTCCTGCACTTCTGGCCCACCAAACCGACCTCTGCCAATGCCGTTGCAAGCGGCTACCACCGACAGCAACCTCCTGCGCTCGACGTGCTCTAGCTGCCTCCCGCACCCCGGCCTCCTCACGACACTCCCTGAGGAGGAAGAGAAGAGGAGGAAGAAGTTGGATCGTGGCCATCCGACTCCGGCGTGGCCTATCCTAGGAATGCCCGCATTGACCCTGACCCCATCGTCTACGACAACGATGGCGAAGTGGCGGTCGGCGAGGATACCGTCGGAGGCTGCAGCGAGCGGAGAGGGGCGTGGGCGACAGGCGAGCGGCAAGGATGGGGAGGCCATGGTCCCGCTGCACGATATTGTCGCTCAGCGCGCTGCAGTGCACAGCTCGGTGCTGGAGGGCTCTCGAGAGGATGCTCAACGGGCGCGATCTCCACTGCGTCCACAACTGCCGTCCTGCGCCCGCACCGGCTTTCTCGAATGAGGTGAAGAAGAGTCGTCTCAGTCACTTTTCACGATGAAATTTTGAGATTCTTTTTGTTCATTCATGCGGAAGAGGTGCTTGAAGATGAGGCGTGAAGCAGCGCTCGGCCGCACCATGGGCTTTATCTCCCTCCTCCCCAGTCCCCTCCTGCTGGTGGTGCTTTCCTGCAAGGCGCCGATGAACCTCGGCACGACGGCTCCGACCAGGGGCTCGGCGTTTGGTGGCTCCCCGAGCAGCAGTAGCAGCAGCTGGCGTGGGCGATGGACAGCTCCACGTCGTCTCCTCTCCATCCTCTCTCTCGAGTGGCGTGGCAGTGGCGTCACCGCCATCACTGAGCCTCCCCCACTAGCTCGAGCTACCTTGTTGATGGGTGGCCATGGCTACCTTGTGGATCTGGCTCGCACACTCATGCTTCTACCACAGGTGGTTTCTCCGCGCCGACTCCGTCAGCCCGAGCAGAGAGTAGGAAGAAAGGACGGGTGAGAATGACATGTTGAAGCCCACGTGGGCTCCACCATTTTTAATTAATCTTTTTGTGTAACTTACACTTGGGGCCAAGTTTTTATTATTTCCCAAATCAAATTGCTACGTTAAGCGCCACATCAATGACACGTCAGATAAAGATCGAGTCAAATTAGCAATGTATGTGCCACATCAGCTTAAACCTGTCGTCCAAACCGCATTGGGACTTATTTTGCAACCGGTTTTGACAGTTGAGGGACCTATTGTATCTGATTTTTTCGGTTGAAGGAAGAAAAATCGGATTCGTGACAAGTTAAAAGGACTCAGATGAACTTATTCCATTACTCATTAGCGATTGCCGATTTCGCTTGGTGAGTTGCTGTTGACGTGCGTGTATGGGCTTCGGTAATGGTATTGGGCCTCGATGGAACGAAACTAACATGCATGCATGGCACCCATCACTGTTTGGGCTGCCAGGCTTTTGCCATTGCTCGACATCTGTCCAGTCTGTGCGCAGTCCCCCCTATGTCTACGTGGAAACACAAGACGCATGATTTTGCTCAACAAATAGCTGATGATACTAGCAGAGTAGCAGTCGCTGACGACTTCCCTGCTACATTTGCTTATTGACATCACGTGTAACAGAAAGAGTCTTCGTGCCGAAGACGTGGTGCTACATATGACATCACCAACAAAAATGAAGTTATTTGTTTTGTTTTCGCCTCCTCAAAATGAAGTAAAATAGCTCATGCATTAGCGACTTTGGGTTGTAAGTATCTTCATAATACTATCCTGTAATGGGACGGTACATCCCCAGGGCAGGCATGGAGGATTTGGTGGCCAGCAATTACGCTGCATCGTTAAGTTAATGGTAAGCTCTTTTCATCTAAACAAGACAAATGGAGTGGTATTTATAATTGACTAAAAGGCTTTTTCCGGGAGGCTGATTTGCCAGCTAATCTTTTGGTATAAACCGATGATATGAACTAAATTCGGACGCGCGTGGCAGGAGATGATTTGGGGGGAACGCCTCACGAGTTAACCCCATTTTCTATCTTCTTTAATTATTTGGTGAAAATTCAAATAAGTTGGAAATCATTGATTCATTATATATATATTAATATATTAATTTGTTTGGAGCTCCATGGAGCCCGGGCACCATTGTGATTGAGATATACCCAATTCAAATGAGTATGAACTTTTTCATTACTAGTATTAACATAACTACTTACTAACTAGTTCAAAGCAAGTTGAACTGAATTTGACTTGTTTTTTTAGATTTGATTCTAGGTATTAGCTCCAAACATTAATTAGTTAGCATGTAATCATGGTTGTAAATAGTTAATTTAGTTGTTTTGTTGATAGGTATAGGTATGAATCGAATTTTATTAACTAGGTATATCACACATTTGAAAATTTAAAAAAATTTGAGTGATTTGTGCATTTGATACCATGGTGCCCGGGCCATAGTGCCCCTATGAGTGTCACAATATATATATATATATATATACACACTCTCACACACTACACATAACACACGGATATAATCATATAAAGCTCTGTAAGCAGCTAGGGCGGTCAGGCAAAATGGCGATCAGTAGTTGCTGCCGTGCTGCAATAGTAATCTTTGTGTCTCGTCGCCCTCACAAACCTTGCGCAAGCCCAGAACTCACAGGAAACTAATTCTCATCCCCTCCCTCGTTTGCTCAAAAACCATCTAAACGGTTATGAAAAATTCTGAAAAAATTTGACAACATCATACACACATATATGCAACTTCACAAAATCTTAAGTCAAACTCACTCACACGTCGAGATATAAAAAGATAAATTCAGCGTATGAATAGTGCGTACTGGTTATCTAAATTTGTCTTTTTTGTTTCTCGATGTGTAGATCGATTTGAACATGAATTTTGGTGGACTAGTAGGTATCATTATACTCTATATTGTCATTTTTTCAGAATTTTCACAACTATTTACATCGAATTTAAAAGAAAAAAGGTATACGAGGGGATATCATATCCCTCAGGATTAGAATTCACTCCCCTCACGGCTTGCTGCAACCCGTAACACCCGCGCGCGGAGGTCGGTGTCGGCAAGCTCTCCTGGGACGGCACCCTCGCCGCGTACGCGCGGAGGTACGGCGAGAGGAGGTCCCACGACTGCACGCTCAAGCACTCCGTGGCCGTATGGGAGAACATCTACCGGGCAGCGCCGGGCGGCGGCGGACGGCCGCGGACGCGGGTGGCGCGGTGGGTCCGCGAGAGCGCCTACTACGACTGCGGGAAGCAACACCTGCGCGCCGGGGCGGGCTGCGGGCACTACACGCAGGTCACGTGGCGCGGACCACGAGGCTCGGGTGCGCCGCCGTGACGTGCGATAGCGGCGCCACGTTCGTGTGGTGTAGCTACGATCCACCGGGCAACACCAACGGGAAGAGGTCCGTACCCTGGATGTGGGGATTATGATGTCGTGTCCGAATAGCTCTACTTATTACTACCTTTCTCTTAGAGAAATGCTGTACGTATAGCAAAACACCACCTAGTAGAATTTCACGTGATTGTTGAATTTTAACCCCTTGTGTATAACTCCCTCTTATGTTTACATAACCAAATACCATTGTAGTCTAAATTTAGATTTTCCATGATAAAACATCATACTTGTACGTTCTTTCTTTTGCTCGTAATACAACAAGGGAATTTCAGGGCGATATGAACGTGATAGTTCATTTTAACCCATTGTTGCTGTCTAATAATAGATTTATACGACATACATAAATAGTACAGAGAGATGAAGCCATGGGAAATTTCATTATTTTTCTTATGGTAGGGAAAAATCATCATTGCCAATAATAACGAATATCAGAATAAGGCCCGGTACTTTTCTCGATAAAGATTTACATCGGTTTACGTTAGCACGCTTTTCAAACTACAAAACGCGTGTTTTCTGGGAAAATTTTATATATGAAAGTTGTTTTTCAAATATCAAAATATATCCATTTTTCAAGTTTTTAATAATTAAACTCAATAATCACACTTTAATAGCTTTTTATTTACGTGCCCGCTTTTAATCTTCAGAAGATTCAAACGCCACCTAATGTATTCAAAGTACACCTCCATAAAATTAGATGATACCCCACACAGTACATACAAAGACATCCTTTGGTGTAGGCTCCAAAGCCCCTTTGGTGCCAGATTTGGAGCGGACATGAAATTGGTGGCACCTATGAGTCCTCGTCATTGGTGCCGGTCCAACAACCGGCAGCTATGGCGTGCATGATTTTTAAAAGAAAAAAGATATATTGCTCGGCTCAATCGAACCATCACAGAATTATTCACGTCATAATGAATCATATCCAACCATAAACAATGAACAGTTACAATGAATCTTGCACGTCCCAGAATATTTTAGTCAGCAATTTCAAATGCTAGCTCTAGTCATGCAAGAACACTGAACACAGAGATTATATCAAACCATGCATAGCATCTTGCAAGAACAGTGCAGAACACAGAGACAATATCCAAGAACATGTAACAACAAAATAACAACACGAACAAATCACATAACAAATCGCTTAGTCGTTGTCCGTCGACTCGCCACTCATCGTCGAGCCATCTCGCCAACCCACCACCCGGAGCACTGTGCCCCCCCCCCCCCCCCCCCCCCCCCGCCCCCACCCCCCCCCCCCTCCCCCCCCCCCCCCCCCCCCCCCCCCCCCCCCCCCCCCTCCCTAGATCTACATGCCACTAGTGGGAGGCCGAAGGAGAGGGAGAGGAAGAGGGAGACCGGATCAGCGCCCCGTCGCCTCTGGGGAGTCCACCAGTTGCCTCCCTTGGCCACCGCCGCCACTGCCAACATAATCGGGTTCATAAACCTGTCATACAACACAAAAGATAGCAGCGGAAGTCTCTTAAATTCAAATAAACAAAAGAACCAGTGGAGTATCAACCATCCTACACGGGCGACCAGCTGGGGCAAGAGCCAAGTTGAACAGCTACTCACCACCCTCACCGCCCGTGTAGGGCAGGAAGAACACACATCAATACTTTCATCCTCACCTGAAAGATAACAAGATGAATATGAATGGTACTCGCAAGACATACCCAATATAATTAGTACAAAGGAGAATGCAAGCTTCTATTTCAAAGGAAGGATAAATGGGTTAAGATTTGCCATAAAGCTAGTTTTATGGAGCCAATACTATGCTGACTGTATAAGCATTTGCAAATCATCGCAATCTGAATTTTTGGACAGAAAGCATATATATCTAAAAATGAACCACAAATGAGCACAACTGGTGCTCTCACCATCCCAAATAACCATTCGTAAAATATCTACCAAGATATTCATGACTAGTACCCACCATTTAACCCATGTTTCATGATAATATGGAGTGACTAACACATCAAGCGTCGCCCGTAAACGTGGACACGACTGTTCGCATAGTTTTACTCCGATCAGAGGTGTAAAACTTTACCCACACAAAATGAACAAGGAACAAGTGTTTGATCATCGCCATCCACTCCAAGGTGAGCTTCGCCTCAACCCATCATCTGGTGTTCGTCTTTCCATGCAAAACACATCCATACTCATATTTCTCCACTTCGCACAGGTTGAGTTCATGGTGCCACGGTCGCCATCACCGTCGGCTCTAGTGCATAGTCGCGCGTCACTTCGCCGTTCCCGTTGACCCGGTGCATTTCCGGCCAAGCAGCTGCACCCCTGACGTAACCAAGGTCTTAGGAGCCAGATGCACCAAGGGATTCCATAGAGACGCCACCGACGTGGGGATCGAGCTCATATTCTCTACCTCCGGCCGCCAGCCATCACCGTCGTTTCCTCCTTCCTCGGTGAGCTAGAGTTCGATTCCTTATGCAGGAATTCCTCTTAGGGTTTCAGTAGCCTCATGAGCACCTTCATTTAGCAGCCCACAGACTAGAGCGAGCCACCACTGTGAAGCCGACGCCATCTACAGCCGACGGGTCGATCCTCGTGTCGCCACCACCATCCAAGACACTAGGCCCATCCATAAATTTGGTTAGCTCCCTAATGCCCTCTACATACACATTCCTGCATGTTTTTCATTTGAATCAAACCATAGCGCTAAGTGGTCATGCACCCTGAACCATACCGCCGCTTGCACCACTACTATCATTGATTCAGGTCACCATTGGCCACGATTAGAACACCTACGGATGCGCAAGACACCCCTTGTAGACACCCCGAGTATTATACCATCCAGTGTCCAACGCGACCACCACTTACTATTGGAGGAGTGGGATCCAAACACGCATAAAAAAGCCACTCATTCTCAATGTGTCCATGATCACGGTTGACACATTCTGCTATAATAACCCGGAATGCCGAGTAGTGATCGCAAGAGATAACCATAAGATAACTTGCCAGGCTACTCCGTCATATGCCCGCCAACCACACGAAGGCGGCGACCAGAAAACAAGGCATACCCTAGTGCCTCGATCCCAAGTGCTATACCCAATTATCTCAAGCGATCAAAACCCATTACTCATGCTCAGCTAGTCCCCAGGAATGCGACTAGCCTCACACATTCATCGCAAGCAATTGGAACATCATCACAAGTGCATAAAAAGGGGTTAAGTACAGCAAGTATCTGGTACATAATAGGGTCCAAGGTCCTATCTAACTGCACACAGGTAGCCGTGGAAGATTCAAACAAAAGCCAGAAGCACAAAACAAAAGCCGGTGGTGCCACAACCCCACAAGGGCAAACCAACCGGGCAAGAGCCAAGCTGAAGGCAGCAGAAGATCATTCCCTGCCCTCGCCGCCCCCGGCCGAAAGTGACCACACAGGAAGCACAATTCTACGCCAGAGTCCTCACCTGAAAAACAGCGGAGCCGGGTTAAGTACAAGATTGTACTCGTGAGTCTTACCCATAAAAATATATATAAGGGGAGAGAGAAGTATACAGGTTTACCTTAACCTAGAGCAACCTAAGTTCAACGTTTGCATAAAGCCAATTTTATTGAGCAGATATAAGTGAAAGCGATAACACAATAAACTGATTAGCAACATTATAAAATTCTGGACAGTAGGCGAATTAATCTGAAATGTACAAGTAAATGAGCCCAAACGGCGCTCACAACATCCACCATGGAACTACCAAATTCCATGTCATCATGGCACAGCCTACCAACATCACCATCAAACATAAACCCACCAGAATAACCCAAGTTTGATGCTAACATAACTGAGGCACACATCAAGCATTGTCCATAACCGTTGTAAAATACTTGTAAAATAAAATTTGCTTTATGCTGAAAATTAAAGACTACAAATAGCCTTTCCTTTGATTTAGAGCTTGCATGTATTTAGGTTTGATTTTTGCCTTGCCAGTACATTAATGTACTGACTCTTGCTTGTTGTATATTTTGTTTTCCTTAGTCCCTGTTGCAGGTTATAAGATTGTTTTAGGTTGAGTGTTGCGGGAACTACTCTTCCAGGATAGTTATAACTGGGGGCTTACCCATAGTCGGTTGCTTGTGGAGTTCTTTTGGGTAGACATGCTTCCACTGTACCTATATATTTGGCCGGTCGGCGTATCTAATAACTTAGATGTAAATGTACAATTGGTTTAAATATTTGTATGCCCTATGTTGGATGTCGTTGCTTGATATAAAAATGTGGGACTAGTCCTCCTAGAAACTAGTCTAGCATGAGTAAGTGTTTAGAATAACTGAGTTGTTATAGAACTCTAGCGATTTGAGTCAAGTCTCCAGGGATGTGTAATACATCTGGTCACCGCCTTCATGTGGTTTGACTGGCACGTCTCAGGCTAAAGTTGATTGGCATGCCGAGTCGCAACAATATATCTCTTGTTCTCTACTCGGAGCTTTGGGATCTATATTGTGTATGTTATTTGGCATGCCAAGGCTCCAATGAGTTTGGATGGTTATTTTTGGTATTTCTTACCGACATTACTAGAAATATTCATTCCCAGCAATGGCGCTAAAAATAGTCCTGGTATATTTATGGTTACAAAAGTAATCCACAAGCGCATGGATATACCATTGTAGCATTTCACCCGGAAGTATTTCAAGGTACCGTATTTTTAAACCCAAGGGAAGATAATAAGAGTGAACTTTGCCAATACACTTTATACATATGTTACTTGTAATTTTTAAAGCCTAAGCAGGGGTTAATTTTAATTTAGGGGTAGAGTGACACGAAGCAAAGCTGATCAAATCCTCATAATGAAGTAATTCTAAGTGGAAGAAGAATTAGAAAGCACTCAATTCATATACTTCTAGTATACATTCAAATCCTAGTTTACATCTGCTAGTATATAATCGTGTGGCCAATACCCCCTAATAGTTACTTACGACAACCTATCATGGCCATCCAACTAGGGCTAAATACGGAGGAGTACCCTCCCCAGGAATTTGTCTTAGGAATATATACTAACGTGGAGGAATACCTGTACTGAACTGTCACCATCAGCGGCCCACCTCTACTGTCCCGCAGCATATATGCCCAATTAATGATATTTAATAATCTAAGCACCGCGCTTACATTACTAAATACTACTCTACACCAAATTAATGACATAGAGCAACTGATAAATCATACATTAAACCCGTACCATTGCACCTCTCTGGTAGGCTACCCACACAATCAGTACGACACAGATATAAAGTAAGAACAATACTCAGACTAAACAATGTACGAAAGATATATAAAGAAGAATATTTCATTAATATCAAAAGTACTACATAAGAGAATACAAGAGCTGCTAGAGCCATGCCGAAACTCTTCCGAAGACTCTAAAGACTCCTAATACTATTCTACTCTACTCCACTTAGCAGTAAGATACTAATACTAAAGTATGAAGAGGAATTTGAGCTTGCTTGAGTGTGTTGAGAGAGTGAATGACGGTTGTAGGCATGCGAATTGTCCATTTTACTCTCACAACCGTCATTAAGGAGTGATCTGGACCGTACACGTGGAGGGCCAACCGGAGCCGATGCCACCAGGGTTCGACTGAACCTAGGTCGGCCAACAGGCCTCCAGCATCGGGCAGGGCACTGATAGGTGGGTCCTCTAGTCGGTTGTGAGAGTTAAGGTGGTTTCCGGACGGTTACACCTGACATATGGCCCCTCCTTAACCTCTAGCTTTCTTAGGAGTGAGGTTTTCTCCACTTTCTCTTTATTTTATTTGATAAATTCCTACAACATGTTATTCTCCAAGTACAAGTGAATCTACATTGTTTGAAAACAAATATGCATTGTAAGCATTGCTAATTCTTCATTATTTTAGTTATATTGACGGTCAAAATTTGTCTGTAACGACCGTCAAAAGTTACCATATTATTCGGTTTTTGTTTGAGACCCCATCTGTCGAGGAGTGATCCTCTCTAGCGGGAGATCGTGAGATCCCCCTTTTGTGAGTTCGGCCGGGGGAAAAGGCTCGCTTGGGGAGATCGCGAGTCCGCCCTGAATGCTACTAAATCGCGTGCGAGCGCCAAGATTATACAGGTTCGGGCCGCTATGGAGTGTAATACCCTACTCCTGTGCGTGAGATTATGGTTGAGTGTTACAAGGGTTCCTAAACTCTGGAGAGCGCTCCCGCTCTTCTCCTCCCAGAGTTCAGGTTTACTGAGTGTCGTCCCCTCTCTTGGTGGGCAAGGTCCTCCTTTTATAGTTCAAGGGGTTACCACATGTGTCGCTTCTACCTACTTTTTCATGGGAGGGGGACCCACTTTACCTTGACCGGGCCACGATCCGTGCCTTCGCCCGGAAGCTAAGCAGCCGTCCGTCCTTGAGCGGGACCCAGCGCCGCCCCCCGCCTAACACGGGGGACAGCCCAGTCATTCCCTCATAAATGGATGAAGACTCGTGCATATACACTGAAAATGGCACTATGCTAAAACTGAATATAAACTATAGATCATTTGGTGATCCCCACATAATCTAGCAAATTTTCATTAGTGCAACTGGTACCGTACTAAAGAGTATAACTTACTGGTTATATGAGAAGTATTTGGATTATTTAATTTGGAGTTTGAATAAGTTAGTAGGTATTTAAGAAATCTAGAGAGTGAGGAAAAGAAAACTGTTGCTTGCAGCACTGCATAAGATTTGTTTCCAAAGTTTACTTCCCAAATGCTCCGTGATTGAGGAATATGAGGAAGGCATGATTTAACTCAGCTATTGGTTTGTGAACACAACTTATACGAGGTGTTGGATAGTTCAGCGAGGGATTAAGTCACAACATGAAGTTTCTAGCTAGCCTAAAAACTAAGAAGCTCAAAGACAGCAACTTGCTTTCCAATGGCAACTCCTAAAGGTCGTCCAACGGTTGCTGCTTCAATCCATGCATGCATACACTTTATAAGGCAGGTGGTGTGGCACTGAGGTTGCAAAGGTTGAAGCACAAACTAACCATAGAACAAGTACACATCAATGACGAAAAAAAAATGGTGATAGCAACCTGAGTAAACCGAGAGAGATAGGGGTTGTAATCGCCGGAATGGAGAGATACGAGTTGCAGCTGTTCCTTGCTGTAAAACCTTGCATCAACGACCTGTGGAGAGAGCTATGGAGGCTCAACATAATGGCACACACAAGAGGGACACCATGTATAGGAAGGAAACTCACCAAGTGAAGAAAAAACAGGGTTGTTTTGCTGCTAAAACCAGCAGCAAGCTCCACCTATTTTCTTCCCGATCTCCCTCACGAACCCTATCATGTGGAAGATATTTGGATGGATAGGAGGCTTCGATACTTGATATTGCTGTGGTGTGACATGCAGGGATGGATCTCAAGTGTTTGGAGGAGTTTTGATGGGAAGAAGTGAGCTGGGAGCTCAGTTTGCAAGAAAGAAAAGAATAGACAAGGGAGAAAGAAAGGGGAAGAAGATAAAAGGGTTTCATGCTTGTCTTATGGACCTGAGGTGGGCTGCACGACCTGGAGGGTGGGTGGGAGCTTGGTGGAGAGCCTAAGTCAGTGACAGGTGGGACCAAGTTGAGCTGGGCCCACGGACAGATAAAGGAAGGTCGGACACATTGAAAACAGTGAATTTTTAGGAATTTTCTTTCTCTCGTTCTTGGGTAACTAGTTTGTCCTAGCTAAAAGAGAGTCAAAAATGTGTGTTCTGGTGTGGAGATAGATTGAGTTACCTAGTTTCCATTTTTCAAAGTTTCACTCAAAAATTCAAAATATTTTAATTCTGGCAAAAATATGAAAAGGGGTATGCTGAGAACTAAATTGAATTTTAATGAGGTCAAAATTAAGTGTAAAAATTCTAGAAAAATTATATTAACTCATGATAAATAATCTAGTATTTGAATAAATTATGATAGCTATACCCTTGTGTTCAACATAGGGCACAAGTAGATGATGCTTTGATTTGCCTATTACGGTTTTAATTTGCTCAAAAAAAATAAATAATTGAATACAGATGCTAATGCAAAAATATTAATTATGCAACCAAAAAGACAATAGTGCACTTCCAAATACCTGGTATTTGTGCTAGGGCTGTTACACCCCTGCACATTTTTGCTTTTGGCCTTGTTGTGCGAATCGCCTCCATTTGCCGCCGGCGAGCTCGTCCGAGCTGAAGCCACACTTCTATGCTTGTAGGAAGCTCCGTAGGGACCTCATCCATGAATTCGATTAAGTCCAGGGTTTGTGTTGAAAAGTTTTATACTAATTGAGAGCAAGTTTAATAGTATAGCCAACTATTAGCTCTAAATCAGCTATAGCTAATTTAATAGCTCATTCATACAATAGTTACTAATAAACATATACTAAACCATTAATATATGGTCTCACCTCTCATACACATATGATGTTTTGGAGTCCATGTTGTAGCTGGCTACAAATCTGTCGTCCGCTTTCCTCCTCCTCTCTTATATTTTCCACATGTGCTTATAGTTGATTTGTAGCCTGCTCCTATACTTGCTCTGACAATGGGTCAAGGATTTATAAATAAATACTAAAGAAAACAGATACACTTTACAAATTTAGGTCTAACCATGTGGGGTGGTGCGGGTTCTATTTCCAGAACCTCATGGACTTTTCTGAAAAATAACCAGCAACTGACATGTGGACCTCTGTGTTTAAAATCTGGAAACTATAATGAAAGTAGTTTAAATAATTTCTGTAGCACTGAAAATGGTGCAAACATGTAAACTCCATAGAAAAATCATTTTAGCTCCAAATGAGTTGAATCAAAATTTGTTAGAATAAAAAAATGAACTATTTTTTATGTCAAGTAAAGTCTGTAAGAACTATATGAAAAATACATCCAAATTTGGTCATATGTAAATAGCCACATATAGTTACAACTCCAAATGAAATGATTCTAGATTTGTGAAAAATGGTCATTTATGGTAATTTTTGTGCATAAGATGACATGTATTACGACTTGTTGCCATGGAGGGTAGCAAGGGTATACTTATGCTATCTTGTTGATGAACAACATGATTTACTTGATATACATGTTTCAAATGCATTATTAAATACTGTTGTAAAATACTTGTAAAATTAAATTTGCTTTATGCTGAAAATTAAAGACTACAAATAGTCTTTCCTTTAATTTAGAGCATGCATGTATTTAGGTTTGATTTTTGCCTTGCCAGTACATTAATGTACTGACTCTTGCTTGCTGTATATTTTGTTTTCCTTAGTCCCTGTTGCAGGTTATAAGATTGTTTTAGGTTGAGTGTTGCGGGAACTACTCTTCCAGGATAGTTATAACTGGGGGCTTACCCATAGTCGATTGCTTGTGGAGTTCTTTTGGGTAGACATGCTTCCACTGTACCTATATATTTGGCCGGTCGGCATATCTAATAACTTAGATGTAAATGTGCAATTGGTTTAAATATTTGTATGCCCTATGTTGGATGTCGTTGCTTGATATAAAAATGTGGGACTAGTCCTCCTCCTAGAAACTAGTCTAGCATGAGTAAGTGTTTAGAATAACTGAGTTGTTATAGAACTCTAGCGATTTTAGTCAAGTCTCCAGGGATGTGTAATACATCTGGTCACCGCCTTCATGTGGTTTGACTGGCACGTCTCAGGCTAAAGTTGATTGGCATGCCGAGTCGCAACAATATATCTCTTGTTCTCTACTCGGAGCTTTGGGATCTATATTGTGTATGTTATTTGGCATGCCAAGGCTCCAATGAGTTTGGATGGTTATTTTTGGTATTTCTTACCGACATTACTAGAAATATTCATTCCCAGCAATGGCGCTAAAAATAGTCCTGGTATATTTATGGTTACAAAAGTAATCCACAAGCGCATGGATATACCATTGTAGCATTTCACCCGGAAGTATTTCAAGGTACCGTATTTTTAAACCCAAGGGAAGATAATAAGAGTGAACTTTGCCAATACACTTTATACATATGTTACTTGTAATTTTTAAAGCCTAAGCAGGGGTTAATTTTAATTTAGGGGTAGAGTGACACGAAGCAAAGCTGATCAAATCCTCATAATGAAGTAATTCTAAGTGGAAGAAGAATTAGAAAGCACTCAATTCATATACTTCTAGTATACATTCAAATCCTAGTTTACATCTGCTAGTATATAATCGTGTGGCCAATACCCCCTAATAGTTACTTACGACAACCTATCATGGCCATCCAACTAGGGCTAAATACGGAGGAGTACCCTCCCCAGGAATTTGTCTTAGGAATATATACTAACGTGGAGGAATACCTGTACTGAACTGTCACCATCAGCGGCCCACCTCTACTGTCCCGCAGCATATATGCCCAATTAATGATATTTAATAATCTAAGCACCGCGCTTACATTACTAAATACTACTCTACACCAAATTAATGACATAGAGCAACTGATAAATCATACATTAAACCCGTACCATTGCACCTCTCTGGTAGGCTACCCACACAATCAGTACGACACAGATATAAAGTAAGAACAATACTCAGACTAAACAATGTACGAAAGATATATAAAGAAGAATATTTCATTAATATCAAAAGTACTACATAAGAGAATACAAGAGCTGCTAGAGCCATGCCGAAACTCTTCCGAAGACTCTAAAGACTCCTAATACTATTCTACTCTACTCCACTTAGCAGTAAGATACTAATACTAAAGTATGAAGAGGAATTTGAGCTTGCTTGAGTGTGTTGAGAGAGTGAATGACGGTTGTAGGCATGCGAATTGTCCATTTTACTCTCACAACCGTCATTAAGGAGTGATCTGGACCGTACACGTGGAGGGCCAACCGGAGCCGATGCCACCAGGGTTCGACTGAACCTAGGTCGGCCAACAGGCCTCCAGCATCGGGCAGGGCACTGATAGGTGGGTCCTCTAGTCGGTTGTGAGAGTTAAGGTGGTTTCCGGACGGTTACACCTGACATATGGCCCCTCCTTAACCTCTAGCTTTCTTAGGAGTGAGGTTTTCTCCACTTTCTCTTTATTTTATTTGATAAATTCCTACAACATGTTATTCTCCAAGTACAAGTGAATCTACATTGTTTGAAAACAAATATGCATTGTAAGCATTGCTAATTCTTCATTATTTTAGTTATATTGACGGTCAAAATTTGTCTGTAACGACCGTCAAAAGTTACCATATTATTCGGTTTTTGTTTGAGACCCCATCTGTCGAGGAGTGATCCTCTCTAGCGGGAGATCGTGAGATCCCCCTTTTGTGAGTTCGGCCGGGGGAAAAGGCTCGCTTGGGGAGATCGCGAGTCCGCCCTGAATGCTACTAAATCGCGTGCGAGCGCCAAGATTATACAGGTTCGGGCCGCTATGGAGTGTAATACCCTACTCCTGTGCGTGAGATTATGGTTGAGTGTTACAAGGGTTCCTAAACTCTGGAGAGCGCTCCCGCTCTTCTCCTCCCAGAGTTCAGGTTTACTGAGTGTCGTCCCCTCTCTTGGTGGGCAAGGTCCTCCTTTTATAGTTCAAGGGGTTACCACATGTGTCGCTTCTACCTACTTTTTCATGGGAGGGGGACCCACTTTACCTTGACCGGGCCACGATCCGTGCCTTCGCCCGGAAGCTAAGCAGCCGTCCGTCCTTGAGCGGGACCCAGCGCCGCCCCCCGCCTAACACGGGGGACAGCCCAGTCATTCCCTCATAAATGGATGAAGACTCGTGGTGGTCCTCCTCTCATGGAGGGAACTCCGAATGACGCTCCGATGGGACGGGACATACCTACCTCCACTCCGCCGGATACAGAGGCGACGTGAGGGCCGACCAGCCGTCCAATCAGACATGACCGGCAACAGGCCGGTCACAGACTAGTCACGTCCGATTGAAGTGGGTTAGTCAGGCAGCACCGCACGTCTGCCCTTACCGCATTAAACGCGGTGAGGAACAGTTGGGGCGCCGCGAATTGATGGCTGTTCAGCCTGGGTCCCCTCCCAGCTCGCTCCCCTGCCACATGGCAGTTGGGCGAGGGCCTCGGGGTGAGGCAGCGCGAGGGCCCGAGGGGCACGACGTGGCACCCCGAGGCCCCCTGGCCGTTTCTGCGACTCGCGAGGTGCGGGAGTAGGGCCAGGCTGTGGAGCCACGCGGCCGGATGGGAAGGTAACTTCCCCTCACTTTGCATACCCCGGGCCCATATCTCCGACAAATATAATAGATTTTGTTTGCTTATCCATTCAAGTAATAGCACCAGCATCATGTTTAATTATATGAACGTGCTAGTCATCTTAATTAATATGCATGTTCTTAAGGCTGAACGCCTGAACACACATCAACAAAGAAAATGAGGTAAGCAAAAGAACTGGAAAATCAGAACATTTACTTTAAAATGAACTGAATTATTCTGTCAAATACTAAGTTCTTGTGTTGAAGTGAATTATTTTTCAGCTGCTAGCCGCATCCATATACTTTTGCCCCCATCATCATTTAAATTGCTTGCAAATATTGCACAAGCGTACGTGTTGTTTCAAACTCTTCAGGGCCATGAGCCCTTGAGCCGCTGCTGGAAGACGATCTGGTTGATCTGAATAATCGTGGGATGGATAACCAAGGGTCAGGGGGGGTTCTTTACAAAAAGTAGTGTATGTGGCGGGCGTTTTTTTTTTTTTTGTAAAATTGCTACATCTGGTTGGCAGCCCTTGGATTGAGATCGAGAGGACCCCCTGATACGCTGCCGTGCTAAGCAGCTGCTTGGCGTAATATATATGTAACAATTTGAGTGGTTTAGGCCAACACAATTTGTGGAACCATACTTACCTTGCAAGCTTTCATATGAGCATTTCTTAAAAGTTTAAACTCGGTGAATAGTCATTGGGATTCGAGCATAAGGTCATATTCGTTTGGATGGACACTTTTCTAACTTACAATCAATTTAAGCCTTCCCAGAGCTTCACAGATTTGATTGCAGCCGTACAGCAAGTGTTTGCCAAGGCATCGATACTTCCAACCTCCATTGGGGTGCTTGGTTTAGTCGGTGTATGTCACCATTCTGCTTGCATTGGTAAGATCTTATAAGAGCTTGGTTAAAAGCTTGAGTGTGTGTGATATTTAAGCCTCCACTTCCTAGTAGTTAATAGGAACGTGCATATTTTTGTGTATGTTTTTTGTTTTCAACATGCATAGAAAATTTGGGATAACTGTGCTCAACATGAACATCTCGGTCAAGTGATGAGGAATGATCAACATGACCAATATGAGGTAAGTGATGTTCTTCTAGGTAAGATCAAATCTACTCTATCTTATTTTGAAGGAAATTATGATCCTCGTGCTTACATTGATTGGGAGCTAGTGGTTGATAGAGAATTTAAGAAGCATGACTTGTCTGAGAAACATATGGTTATGTGTGCCTCTTGTGTTCTAATTAAAAATATTTTTTTCTAATTGGAAAGTAGGCATAACAAAGCACCACAATCTTGGAAAGACATGATACGATATTTGAGAGATGTTTATGTTCCCATGTATTATGCTGACATTCTGTTCAACAAACTACAAATTTTAAAACAAGATAATAGAAGTGTTACTTCATACTATTATAATATACATGCTTGTTTATTACGTTGTGGTTTAGATGAATGCGAAGAAGCTACATAATTGAGGTTTTTACATGGGATTAACAAAGAAATTTAGGACACGCTTGCTTGTCAATGATATAGATCTCTTTCTAATTTGTTACAACTTGCTTGCAATGCTGAAAGTAAAATAGAGGATGACATGAAAAAGAAACATGCTATGTTTTTTCCTCCTATTACTAATCATTTGCAGGAAGTGCATAATCACGAAAATGAGGAGAGTGACATGAAAGAGCTGCCATTCCCATTATTTACACTCAAATTTGATGGATCTCCATCATCAGAAGAGAGAATCACAGGTAATCTACATGGTGCTGCAATTAATCAAGGTGAGTGTGCCGTTAATAAATTGAAATCATCCACTTTTAATGCTATCGTAGAGCAACCATTAGTGGAGATTCCTTTGTCACAAGTTGATTTAATTGCTGATCATTTTGATAAAGAAGTGTTGTGTGATAATACTTCAATTATATCCAGGCCACAACTAGTGAATGAACATGCTATTCCTATTGGTAATTCTTACTGCGCTGATTTTAAGCATGTTATTCACATTGCTAATGAGGTAGAGGAACGTGAATTGACATCTTCTTTAAATACTTTGGGCTACGTTCCGTTTGATGATTTTTGTGAGTTCAATAGTTTGAAGGAGAAATTATTTGCTAAATCTGATTTGCCATGTCCAACTAATGCTATTTTTCATTTCTTTGGCGAATATAATGATAGAGAAATATAATTGGTGTATAGAATTTATATATGTTCAGAATTAGAACCTCCTGTAGATGTGGATAAAACATGCAAGCTAGAGAGACATGTTATTGCTAATCATATTATCTCGAGTTTGTCTTGTTTTAATTGGAAGCAACAGGTTTCTCTAAATGGACTACGCGACAAGCACCATATGGAAAAACCGAGTACGGTTTTCCGTGAAGAAGGGGAGGATGATGTGACCATGGCTACTATGGATACAACCGCAGTTCAGATCATGGATTAACATGAAGACATCAAGATCAAGTCCTCCCAAGTGATGGAATTTGATTCGGCCACCTACTACATTGTTGACTTCAAACGGCCGCCAAATATGCATATGAGCTCTGTTTTGGGTCCACGAGTACTTGATAGAAAGCTCTCGGAGTCCTCATTCCAACGGATCTAGCCTCATTGCCATATTCCATTCAATTCAGATGCAATTGAAGAAATAAGGTGCCGCGTCACCTGTCTTGGGCCTCTGGGCTTGTATCTTTGTTTGGGACCCCGGCACAAGTGGGGCCCATGTGGGGTGGGCCCCAACAAGTTAGAGCACAACCCTAGGGACCCCTAGATCTTCCTCCCACCTTTATAAATAGCTAGGTACCCCTTCAGAGTTTCTTGGGTTTTGTTAGATTAATGTTTAGCCATTGCTACTTGCTTGCAGCACGCATGTCGACTAGACCGTCCGTCTGCTTGTTCTTCGGAACCCCAGCTTATCATTTATTTTTTCAATTCCTATTTGCAATACAGATTGCTTTAATCTTGTACTTGCTTGTTTCTTCTATTTGCTTGCAGGAATAAGGATTGTTTACACTGCAAGATCAACAACCTACATAGAGGTGTATCGATTGCAAGACTCAACACAACAACGTCTTGTACGGTGGTACTCGGATCGTCAACGTTTCTTCCAAATCATAGTTATCACAACTCACCGAAAGATCGTGCCAACAATAGCCTTGAGTGTCTCGAGTGAACTCAGCGTTTATCACTTAGGCCCCACCTCTCTCCATCTCCTTCCTCCAGAGCGTCATGTGGGCCCCTAAGGTGGTGCATGGTTGTCTGGCCCCATATTAAGTCGGTTTGAGCTAACATATGGGCCCTTCAATCTGTGTGCTCTCACATGATTCATCGAAGGTGCGCTTTTTGCACGTCGTTATATTTCTCCTTCACTTTATTGTATAAACCCTACATACTACTATTTATCCAGACAAGTGGATCTATAATATTTATAACAAATGTTAGTTCTCTTTTATTTATGAGGTAATTGACAGTCGAAATCGGTAATTAACGGCCATCAGTACCAAACTGCACTTATAAATGCCTTAGATTCAGCTCAATGTGCGTTGAGGCTTTGTTTATATATTGTTTCACATGTGGAATACATGCTAATTTCCTTGGGCTTGTCTAAGTATCTTCCTCTTGGTCAATTACGAATTGTGTGAAGTCATATTGCTCGTTATTCCTAGACCTTTTTACTAAACCTTCTCAGCTTTTCACCCATGTTGCTTAATGCTTATCGTCTAGACTGTGCTTTGTTTTTGCTAGAAAATGAAACAAAAGAATGAAGCCTATTAATAATGTTGGAGGTACACCACTAGGAACTTTCGGCCGGACCTACCGAAACCAAGGGCTTAGGCGAGAACTCAGGACGGAGCGGACGGGTTCCCTCAGAGAATTGTGTGGGTGAAGATCGCAAGGGGGGAACCCCGCCGAGAAGGACACAGGCTTCGCCAAAGATTGGGCCGAGCCATTTGGCTCGTTAAGAGCCCAAATATGTAAAGGACACTGTGTGCCCCAATAATGTCTCTTTCACAAGGGTAACCATGTAAATTCCCCGTACAACCTAAACCCTAAAGGGGAGATCTATAATAGGATTATAAATAGCCCCTAGGGCCATGTAACAAGGGGATCCAAAAAATTTTTACTAAGCAATATAATTGTTCTTACTTTCCAACCACTGTTGAGAGAACCACGTCTTTCGACGTGACACGGTTGTCTATTCGACAACAAATAATATAGTTTTGTTAGATAACAAGAGCACGTTTCCAATTTATAGCAATGTATGTCTCAGATAGTTTTATTTTGGATTGCACTAAATGTGCAGCAAACACCTTATTTGTTTGCTTCATATATAATTCTTTTTCCATTCCTATGGTCTAAATATGGAATATTATCTTCTTAGTCAACTGCAGGCACTCATACACATTCAAGGCTTTGTATGAAGTCAACTTCAAAAAAAAATGAATGTTTAGGAATTTCTCATTAATGGATCAAGCGGCAAATATTTTATAAGCTCTTAGAAATTATATTTTTGTAGAAATTGTTATAGATTGGTGTAAATAACATTTACAGGTTTTTTGCAATACCGTGCTTGTGCCTTGTGTACAATGATTCCATGCTATTTGAGACATGACGCTTATAAAAGAATTTTGTACATTTCTGAATATTATATCGATGATTTTATAGTAGTATATTGCTAGTAATATTGATGTGTTGCTGCGATTAAAAAGGATGTTACTGGTAGGTGTACCTGTACTCACATATATGTTAGTGGCTTTGCAATAATATGAGTTATTGGCTTGTGAGTTTGGAACTCCACCTCCCCGCATGGAAAACATGATGGTTTATTATATATATAATTAATTAAGTATTAGCTAAAAGAAATTTGGACACAATAATAGGTTGGGATTGAGGACAACACTAAATTAATCAAGGTCAGCCTACCCCCTGAGGAAGAAACATTAAGCTTGTTGTGAGTCTTATTTCCACTCTATCAACCAAAGGTGCAAAATCAACCACTCTAGGCCTGGTAGTGCCCATTGGAAATCCTAAATATGTGAGGTAAAGTACCAATAGGACTGCCCAACAATCCGGCCAGAAGTTCAACTTTTTCAGAAGAAAGATTAAGAGGATATATGCTGGATTTACTGAAATTGACCTTGAGACCAGTTGACTGAGCTAAAGAATTGAGCAAAGCTTTGAAGCAAAAGATTTATTTCTGTGAAGCCTTGAGCAGAACAAGGGTGTCATCAGCATACTGAATTATTGGAAAGCATGTACCATCAACTTCATTAATTGGTTTGAAAATAACCCCAGATTAAAAGCTTTATTCACCACTCTTTGAAACAGCTCAACACCCAACAGAAACAACAAAGGAGACAAATGATCTCCTTGTCTGACCCCTCTTTTGCAACTGAAGGGCTTAATAGGAACTCCATTCAGCAGCACTGTAGATTGAGCTAAAGAAAAAACCATCTTAACCCATTCAAGCCATTTCTCTGAGAAACCCATGAGTTGCATGATAGAGATGATAGCATAATGCTCTATTGTATCAAATGCTTTCTCAAACTCCAACTTCAATATAATGATCACTCTTTTGGACTGCTGGCACTGACGAATATATTCAAAGGACCAAGCAAGACAATACTGGATTGTTCTTCCTTTGATGAAGCCATACTGATTTTCACCTATTAACTTCAAAATCACACCCTGCAATCTATTAGCCATTAACTTTGTTATAACATTTAAACTGATCCCCAAGAGAGAAATGGGTCTGAAATCATTAACTGTCTTAGGAGATGTCTTTTTTGGCACCAAAGTTATGAAAGAGCTGTTTAGAGCCTGCAGATCTACACAACCTGCATGAAGGCAGCCAACCTATAATAATCCTGAGCTATGATAGGTCAGTCTTCTCATAGGTTGCCTTGTCTAGAAGTGAAGTCCACTGTCACAACAAAAGGAAAGATTTCTCTTACAGATCCAACGAACACATTTGACATCCAGATAATCATAATTCCACCACAGGCCCCCACAGAAGGAGCAAAAGCAAAAGAGTCAAATTTCTTGGGGGCGAACTTTTTAATCTCAGAAATATTGAAAGCATCTTTTTAAGTTTCATGAATGCAAGCTACCTGACAACCACTATCCTCCGATTTCTGCCTCAGAGAAAGTAACTTGGGTTCAAAATTGATCCCTCTTGTTAGGGTTACGGATAAGGTATACCCTCTACCCTTGGATATACGTCGTACACTAATATGGCATACCTGCGCGTATACAGATGTTCTCTATACACGTTAAGGAAATCCATCACGGAGTCCACAGATAGAAGGAGTCCTGCTCGGATAGAACTGGGTCGTCACTGTATCGTGTAGGGTCCGATGTCTCCGAGTCCTACTTGGAGACCAACTGACCTGCGGTATAAAAGGGACCCCCCGGGAGGACCTAAGGAATCGAGTCTCATCGCCAACACAACCACCACGCCGGGTGATCTAGTCGAACCAACTCGACTACGGTCTCATCGGTATCATCGAGTTCTGCTATTCCCTTTGTAGTTTGTGGTTTTGATCATATAATCCCATACCAACTGGATTAGGGTTGTTACCTATCAAGGGGCCTGAACCAGTATAATCCCTGTTTTCTGTTTGCTTGATGTCGTACTACGTAGATCCTCATACCAGCGTACCCCAATACCCTCTATATCCGGTCTACGGGTATGCCCCGTCAACAGTGGCACGCTAGGTAGGGGAACTTGGTGCTCAAGGTTCTACTACTATGTCGCCAAGCTTCATCGACAATAGCGTCAACACCGGCATCAACCAAGGAGTTTCTACTTCAACAATGCTGGTGTGGACTCAAGTCGGCAAAATTGTCTTCCCGGTTTACACCACCGTGCCAATCTCGACTGGTCCATCAATGACCGGAAGCGAGAACGCCGTGGTTACAACCCTGGGCGATTCCATGTCGAAGGATCCTCCCGCAGAAGTGGAGAACGGAACGTCGACGACATCCGAGCCCGAGGAGGATCCTAGGGCGGCCAAATCTTGTCCTTCCGACAAGAATCACGAGCCGACAAGGATAACATCCGAGGCGACAAGGTCCTAGTGTCCTATCCACAAAACCAGGAAACACACCTTGCAAGCTTGTTAGGTTTTTCTCGATGTACAAGCTAAGATCCGTGCCTGCAAAGAGCGTGGAATTCAACGTACTTCTCCAACTCGTCATGTTTATTGTCCTATTCACAAGACAAAGAATCACGACCTCTCAAGCTGCAAGGTTCTTCTCAGCGCCATGAAGACGTCGCCTCCTAAGATCCAGCAGTCACAAATCTCTCTTAGAGATGCAGACAAGGAACAAGGAGCGAGGGTTATCTCAGATCGATTTGTTGGGGTAATCGACATCGATCCCCATGAGCCGTCAGTTCTACACTTGCTCGAAGACCAGGGCTCATCGTCGAAGAGTACACCACGCGATGTATTTGCTATCGATGGGACCAGCACGTCAGCGCGCGCTAACGCAGAAGCGGAGAATCAAGTGGTTACGCCGGCCCAGCACATCGGGGCCATCAATGCAATACTGAGGGAAACCCCTTATGATCCCGTTCTGAACGATGACCTCGCACGGTGGACAGAACGGCTACGGGAATCAGTGGCTAATCTTAGTAACGCGTTCGAGGAGGCCGCTGCCGGAGCACAGCCAGAACAACCGATAGCTGGCGGTGCCGATGGTGAACCACCTGAGTAGCGGACATCACCTCAACGAGCAACTCCTCCACCTCGCGGCACCAGCGATCTCCATGACCATTTGAATGGCCGCCGAGAAGCACGACACGCGCGAGACAACAAAAATCGTTCCCGACATCGCGTCACTTCACTACGTCGAGGAAACGAGGAGCGAGGAGGACACCCGAGCGAGAATCAAGACCGTGATAACCGCCACAGCCGCCACGAACGCGATGATCGCGAACAGCGGGTGCCAGGCGATATTCCCATTGGCGAACGTAGAACCAAAATTTTGGGGGTGCTCATTTCTCGCGAACGCGTAAAAGGACTGTATGTTAGTATATTAAAAGAAAGTGGAGTTTTTGTCATATAACGCAAACAGCTAGAAAACCATCGAATTCTTATAGTTAAGTTATAAGGATAGGTTTACCATCATGTTATCATTATTAATACCTGCTTAAGTTTATTTGTTGATTTACAAGGTCATTAATATAGGAAACACTGCAGCCCAGGCCATTAATATAGGAAACACTGCTTTGCGACACATTAAAACTTATGATTTTCGAAAAAAAATATCTAAGCGAACTCCCACAATGAGTTTTATCTTAACTAAACCATAAAACAATAATAATATAGATTTTCTAGTAATCTGGAACTATGAGCAATCACACCATCTTTTAATTTTTAAGTTTAAAGTTTGTTTGGAACAAATCAGTTAATTGCATTAGAGTACAAAGATCGATACTTTTCACGAATACATGTGGCTTGTTGGATCAACACTAGAGCATGCGTGTTACTACAGGCGGTGAGATGACAATCAATTTCGGTGCTCGCCATCGACGCCGATGGCTGATCAGATGTCGACTTGGTTATGTAGGCGATTGACACGAGTGATTCAAGCGGTTCCGATGAGGAAAAGGGAAAAAGGGAAAGAATGGAAGAGGACGGGCAACGCTTCATAAGTCGTGCGGGGAGCTAGGAATCGACAATCCAATCGTCGCAGCCGCTGCCCTACCTCGTTGACCACGCGCCTCAGTATTTGGGCCGGCCACCCCCTGTAGAGATTAGGGATACCCCATACCTACACAGTATGTATATCCGACTGGGTATGGGGTGCCATGTATAGATAGAATATCTTTAAAGGGACTCGGTAAATTCCAAACTTGTGTGTCAAGGAAATACCCGAGATCCTAGTCGGTTACGATTATATTTTATTTGTAACTACCTATTCCGTTAGGGATATGGGTTGTACTTTGTAATACGGACCCCTTTCCCTATATAAGGAGGGGTCCGGGTGTCCCTTGGGGTACGATTTTTGCTCCCATATCATACGATCAATAATATACTCGGCGGATCAATCCCCGGACAGGAGTAGAGCATTACTTCTTATTAAGAAGGTCTGAACCTGTATAAAATTCTTTTTCTCTAAAACCATCCACTTTTCCAGTTTGATAGCCACCCCTTCTGGTATTACCGAAATCTTGTTTCGACACCCCCCTCACCTTGGTCTTTTTCTCGCAAGGGATACACAAAGAGCATTTCCAAAAGATGCCTAGAGAGTGTTCCCATAAGGTCAAAACGTGGGGTTAAACAGTAAAAACGTAAATTGAGCTAGGTGCCAGCTGGGAACCCCCTTGTCCATTGGGCTCCACCCCAAGTCCAATTACTCACGGGTTTTTTTGCTACGTTTGAGAGGAGGTAGGAGTGGAGCTAGAATTTGGCCTAGGCAAGCCTAAATAAAACTGCCATCCATATATGTAATATAGCTATACGCTCATTTTATTACTGCTTGAAGAAAAAAATAATATGCATGTACATGAAAAAACAAGATAGTTTTATTATAATATGGACGATTCGTATGCTTGATGCTTGAGCGTATCACGTTAATCCTTCCGTGCTTGTGCCTTGTGTACAATGATTCCATGCTATTTGAGACATGACGCTTATAAAAGAATTTTGTACATTTCTGAATATTAATATCGATGATTTTATAGTAGTATATTGCTAGTAATATTGATGTGTTGCTGCGATTAAAAAGGATGTTACTGGTAGGTGTACCTGTACTCACATATATGTTAGTGGCTTTGCAATAATATGAGTTATTGGGCTTGTGAGTTTGGAACTCCACCTCCCCGCATGGAAAACATGATGGTTTATTAATATATAATTAATTAAGTATTAGCTAAAAGAAATTTGGACACATATAATAGGTTGGGATTGAGGACAACACTAAATTAATCAAGGTCAGCCTACCGCCTGAGGAAGAAACATTAAGCTTAACATTAAGCTTGTTGTGAGTCTTATTTCCACTCTATCAACCAAAGGTGCAAAATCAACCACTCTAGGCCTGGTAGTGCCCATGGGAAATCCTAAATATGTGAGGTAAAGTACCAATAGGACTGCCCAACAATCCGGCCAGAAGTTCAACTTTTTCAGAAGAAAGATTAAGAGGATATATGCTGGATTTACTAAAACTGACCTTGAGACCAGTTGATTGAGCTAAAGAATTGAGCAAAGCTTTGAAGCAAAAGATTTCTTTCTGTGAAGCCTTGAGCAGAACAAGGGTGTCATCAGCATACTGAATTATTGGAAAGCATGTACCATCAACTTCATTAATTGGTTTGAAAATAACCCCAGATTAAAAGCTTTATTCACCACTCTTTGAAACAGCTCAACACCCAACAGAAACAACAAAGGAGACAAATGATCTCCTTGTCTGACCCCTCTTTTGCAACTGAAGGGCTTAATAGGAACTCCATTCAGCAGCACTGTAGATTGAGCTAAAGAAAAAACCATCTTAACCCATTCAAGCCATTTCTCTGAGAAACCCATGAGTTGCATGATAGAGATGATAGCATAATGCTCTATTGTATCAAATGCTTTCTCAAACTCCAACTTCAATATAATGATCACTCTTTTGGACTGCTGGCACTGACGAATATATTCAAAGGACCAAGCAAGACAATACTGGATTGTTCTTCCTTTGATGAAGCCATACTGATTTTCACCTATTAACTTCAAAATCACACCCTGCAATCTATCAGCCATTAATTTTGTTATAACATTTAAACTGATCCCCAAGAGAGAAATGGGTCTGAAATCATTAACTGTCTTAGGAGATGTCTTTGTTGGCACCAAAGTTATGAAAGAGCTGTTTAGAGCCTGCAGATCTACACAACCTGCATGAAGGCAGCCAACCTATAATAATCCTGAGCTATGATAGGTCAGTCTTCTCATAGGTTGCCTTGTCTAGAAGTGAAGTCCACTGTCACAACAAAAGGAAAGATTTCTCTTACAGATCCAACGAACACATTTGACATCCAGATAATCATAATTCCACCACAGGCCCCCACAGAAGGAGCAAAAGCAAAAGAGTCAAATTTCTTGGGGGTGAACTTTTTAATCTCAGAAATATTGAAAGCATCTTTTTAAGTTTCATGAATGCAAGCTACCTGACAACCACTATCCTCCGATTTCTGCCTCAGAGAAAGTAACTTGGGTTCAAAATTGATCCCTCTTGTCAGGGTTACAGATAAGGTATACCCTCTACCCTTCGATATGCGTCGTGCACTAATATGGCATACTTGCGCATATACAGACGTTCTCTGTACACGTTAAGGAAATCCATCACGGAGTCCGCAGATAGAAGGAGTCCTGCTTGGATAGAACTGGGTCGTCACTGTATCGTGTAGGGTCCGATGTCTCCGAGTCCTACTTGGAGACCAACTGTGACGCCCCGATTTTCGTTCGGGATTAAAAATCATTTAATAATGCATTTTCTAGAAATTTAATAAAAGTCAAATCAATTTAATCAAGTGAATTATAGAGGAAATTAAAAATTTCCTTTAAAAATTATTGGCCGAGAATATTTTGTAATATTCTTTGTGCTCTAAAATACTCTCCGGAATTTCCCGCGAATTTTTGGAGCTCGAGAAATAATTTGAATAGCACAAAGATCATTTAATCAATTAATTAAAAAGAAAAACAAATAAAATTCCCTCTTCTCCCTTTGGGCCGTTTCGGCCCAAAGTCTTCTTTCTCTCCCCACGGCCCGTCTCCTCCTCCTTCCTTCCCTCCTTCCCAGGCCATCCTCTCCTCCCTCGGCCCGCTCGACTCTCTCTCTCCCTCAAGTCTGTTTTGCCTCCCAGGCCTGGCCGTCCTCCCCTCTCCTCTCTTGGGCCGTCGGCCCGTTTTCCCTTCCCCTCGCGAAAAGTCTAAATACCCCCCTGAACCCCTCCCCCTTTCGCCGACAGGTGGGCCCGAAGACCCCACTTGTTAGATCCATCCCCTTCCTTTCGCCGGACGCAACCGCCGCCATGGCCGTCCGTTGCCGCCCATGCCCCGCAAAATCCGGCGCCCTCCCGCTCGCGTCCTCGCGCCCAAACCGAGTAAAATCGGCCCCCCTCCACGTCCTCCACCATCTCCCCCACTTTCCCCCAAAAAAAGGGCGCCGGTTTGACCTCCCCACGAGCTCCACGTTTTCCTTTCCCGTGCTCTTCTTCCTCGCACGCCCTCACCCCGATTAATCCCACATCCACGGAAAGAGAGAGGAAGGCATCGCCAACGACAAGGCTGCCACCGCCACCGCCACCACCTTGCGTCTGGCCAGATCTGGAGAGCGAGATAGTCCCCGTGCCGGCTAAAGTCGATTTGCGCCGCCGCAGGGGAGCACGTCGGCCTGCCGCCTCGATTTGCATGGAGGGGACGCTAGTGGGGGTACAGCCGATGCCACGAGATCTGCCCCCGAGCTCGTCACCCTACACGCGCCACCCCATCCAGTGACGGAAGCTCGCCGGCCACACTCCGCCGCAGGATCCCACCGCCGGGGGAAGGAGCGGCGCTGCCGATGACGAAAAAGGAGCGGCAGCCGGAGTAGGAGGAGGGGAGGCGCTGTTGGCTGGACGAGGAGGAGGGGAGGTGGCGACGGCCGGAAGAAGAGGAGGGGACGCGTGTGTCTGGCAAAGAAGGGGGGAGACGCACGGTTTCTCGTGAGGGAGAGGATAAGGGATAGAGGAGAGAGGGGGAGGGGGGAGAGGGTGGTTTATTTTTTTCTAGATTTTAGGGTGTTCGGTGTAAATTTTGTATCTCTATTCAAATAGAAAAAAAATATTAGAACTAAAAAAAAGGTGTTAGGGGCTGAAATATAAAATTAAGCCACTCGGTGAGCCACTTGCACTGCGAAGAATCTAGATTTTGGACTTGTAGCATTGGTCTATGTGGCATTGTGAGGCTCCTCAAACTTGTGTGACGCACTGTGAATGCCCTTAGATGTCTCATTTTACTGCAGAGATAGCACTCCACCTCAATGGATTTCCCTCGCACAGCCTAGGCACAAGACTGCCTAACACGAAGCCGTGAATCCACAACTGCGAGGAGGGGTAACCAGCAGAGGAAGAAGATATGCAAAACGAAGTAATCTATTAACGCATGATTAACTTAAATAATAATTATTTTAAACATAAAATAAGATTAATTAATTTTTAAAGCAACTTTTCTATATATTTCTTTTAAAAAATATATTTAGCAATTCGGAAAATATGCACTTGAAAAACTAGAAATATTCTCTCCTTCAATCGTTCAAACCAACATAACCTAAGCTTTTTTTTTTCCCGAGCACATGCAGGTTTCAAATTCTAAATTTAAGTATATAAGCAAGATGCTTGACTCCAAAATAAGTATTAAGTATATAGGCAGGATGCTTGCCTTCATGCCTAAGAAACTACCGGGCCACTTAGTAGAGTACGTGCACGTACAAATTACGGAGAGGCGAATAAAATAGGACAACCTACCGTCTTGCAGTACTACAAGAATGCAAATAGAGGTCGGTACTATAGGTGCCGGAAGTGTTAAAACTAGTACCTATATATCTTTTTCCGTATATGTAGGCCAAAAACATATAAAACCGATACCTCTAAACAATTACCGATACCTCTAAACAATTATAGGTATTGGTTTGTCACCAATAAACCAACACCTATAATACGTTATAGGTATTATAGGTGAGTGTATTATAGTTTAAAAACCGACACTAGAAAAATTGAGCCGAGCTGAACCGGCTCTCCCCTCGGTCTTATCTCCTCACCACGCCCACCCACCTCTCTCTTTTATGCATATGGTATTTTCTTGTGCATGCTAGCAATACTTTGAAGGTTTATTTGTCTCTAGCATAGCTTGTATGTTTTCTAGTCTTTTCATGAGATTTAGATTTTGCTTTTAAGGGAGATGATGCATGACACTTAAATTCTATACTTGAATTAAGAAAAAATGCAATGTTCATGCTAGCATATGGTTTGATTTATAAATGCTCTATATATATGCTTTGTTGACTTGTTATTCCTCAAATAGCTTTAATTGCTCATTGTGAAAAAGAGAATAAAAATATAAAAAAAATGAATACCGAATCCTTGGAAACAGTCTTGACGACAAGGACGTATTCTATGTGAGCAAAATAATGGGTGCCGAATCCCTGGAAACAGTCTTGACGACAGGGACGTACTCGGAATAAACAGAGAAAAATATGAGCAAAAAGGCTCAAGAAAAGGAAAAGTTCAAAAAATTCTATTGGTTATTTTGTGCTAAAGTTTATTTGAGAAAGAGTAATAAATGCAATAGGTATATGTGTTTAGTGTTTATTCTTCAACCTATGTGCTTGTTAAGATGTTGCATTATAAATCGTACTTGGGAGTTGGGAGATAGAAATGGAAGGGGCGATGGGAGGAGAGGAGGAAGAGTGCCCAGGGAGCTCTCCTAAACTCAATGGGCTCAGGTGGTGATTGCCCTTCTCTTGTACTTGGCTACTTGCATCTTCTTGGCAGATAAAAGGGGTGGCACCAGAAGTGATGTTGAAAGATTTTCTTTTTGCCTTCCTTTTCTAGAAGATAGTTGAAAGAGACAAAAAATTCATCAATGTTTGTGTTGTTTCTCACTTCTCTTTTGCTTTGGATCAACCGGTGCGGATAGCATTTTTTTTCGGCACTATTTTTTTACAGAGTACTTGTATTATCTAACAGCATTGTTTGGTTGATTTGAATTTAAATTTTCCTTGATTCACATAAGAATCGAACTATTTTATGCTAATTAAACCACTAATGTGACA
This sequence comes from Oryza longistaminata, assembly GCA_009805545.1. Taxonomy (NCBI): domain Eukaryota; kingdom Viridiplantae; phylum Streptophyta; class Magnoliopsida; order Poales; family Poaceae; genus Oryza; species Oryza longistaminata. The sequence goes on along the minus strand of CM020180.1, from coordinate 5,729,248 downwards.
AAAATGTCCAAAGACTAAACAATGCTTAAAGGAAAGAAAAAAAATGAATTTTCGCTGTGAATTTAAGACAGAAAAATTCCAAAGACTAAGTTCACAGCGAAGATTCTTAAAGGTCATCTATAATCAGTTTTTGTGTCTTAATATTTTTAAGCTTGGATTACGTACATGTAATTTCTTTTGTGCTAAGGATAATTTGTTATCTCCATAAGGAAGTGCAAAATGTTTCCTTTATATTCTTATAGATGTATCTTGCAAAATATTTCCTTATAGATGTATCTAAGCTTAACACCTTATATTCTGCTTCTGCTACTAGAAAGTAGAAATATTTCCATTTCTCAAAACAGCTAAATGAAAAAACAATATGAACATTTCGCTGTGAAGGGAAGTAAAACGAACAATCCTTTTAGCATATGAAGTGGAGTAGAGCACCATGGAGTTGTCCATTTAGATTAGATAAGCTGTCTAACAGGCCTTGTGTAGAAAGGACTTCCATTAATTATTTTGGTCTCCCTAGCTAACTTGTGCTTTACATAGAGTCAAAGATTGCAATTCAAGTAAACATCATTCTAAGCAAGATAAACAAAAAAAAAAAGAGTTGTTCTCCATCACTTTCATGCATTTTCCTGTTAAATTTAAGCTCATGTGTATAGATTAAGATGGTTAACGTGTCAATCAGATAGCGGTTAATTTTATGCTCCACTTCAAAACAAAACACATGTGTTGTTAGGAGGAAAATGCATCACCCTATAGGTCTACAAAGAAGGTTTGTGATCAGCTGGAACTCTAATCATTGTTATAAAAAAGAAGAAAGAAATCCACTTTACATCTCAAACTTTCACTATGTTGTTTCAGTTGGTACTTGCACTGGTGGAGAAGGGGTTTTTACTCCCGGTTCGTAACCCCTTAGTCCCGGTTTTCCTAAAGATCACTATCTTTAGTCCCGGATGAAAAAATCGGGAGTAAAAATCCATTTTTAAGTACCAACCGGGACTAAAGATAAAGCATTTTTTAGTTCCGGTTAGTGTTACCAACCAGAACTAAACAGGCTAGATCCGGTTGCTCTTTCCAGTTCCTCTTTATTCTTTTCTTTTCTTTATTGTTTTTAAATATTTTGATTTCACCCCATCCCGTCCTAAAAATCCCAAATCAATCATCCTCAAATTGCCTTCAAATCCACAAATCGATAGTCTCGAATACTCAAATACATCACAAAATCTTAAAAAAAAATTACACCACAACTTCTACAAAATTTATCACATATTCACATCACACACAAATCAAATACATCACACAACAATCTCAGATTCTCCAAAAAATAAAGAAAAAGAAAGAAAGCCGCTGCCTAGTCGCGCGCCGCCGCCGCGCCGGCCGGCCCTCCGCGCCCTGCCGTCCTCGTGCCGGCCTGTCAGTAGAGAGAAAGAGAGGAATAGAGATAAGGAGAAGAATAGATAAGGTTGAGGAGAGGAGTTAAAAAGGAGAGGAGGAGATAAGGTTGAGGAGAGGAGGAGATACCTTGATGCGATCGCGCACCTCTCTGATCCCCTCGTCGATCTTTTTCCCCAGTTGGTTTTACCAACCGGATCTATAAATAGATCTTTAGTCCCGGTTGGTAACCGGGAGTAGTAAAGCGTATGGCGATTTGTTTTCCTGGTTGGTGTTATCAACCGGGACTAAAAATAGATCTTTAGTCCCAATTGGTAACACCAACCGGTACTAAAGGTTGAAAAGTACCCTGTAGCTTTTAAACCGGGACTAAAGATGTTTTTAGTCCCGGTTTTTAATACAACCAGGACTATTGTGAAATCTGGTCGACCGACCAAAGATGGTTTCTCTACCAGTGTGCTGTTTATGCCAAACCTTTTAATTAGAGCAGGTTTAATAGTGTTTCGGTTGACAGTGATAGCAGTTACATGTAGGATCAAGTGATGACTAAGAAGAGAAAAACAATAAGAGCAAGTTTAATAGTATAGCTCACTACTAGCTCCAATTCATATATAGCCAATCTAATAGCTAATTCATACAATAATTGCTTACTATAGTATTAATATATGGTCACACATATCATATACACATTGTATCTTGGAGTTCGTGCTGCAGCTGGCTACAGATCTGTAGCCTGTTGTTCTCCTCTCTCATTGTTTATCTTATTAAAATATGTTTATAGCCGGTTAATACCCTGCTATTGTACCTGCTCTAAGAGAGAGGACAAGCGAGCGACTATTTAGTAGCTGGGCCGCACACAAGCCCCCAAGGAAAGGTGGGATCCGCTAACTGGGCTAGGAGAGGAGTTAATGGCGTCACATGCAGCTATAAGGAACCGATAAAGGTAAAGCGAGAGATAGAATTTAACTTGCTCTTAGGGCGTTCATAGTGTAAGGACGTGTTGTTCCGCCCCACGGCAGAAAACCGAATATTCGACGCCACATCAACAATCCGCGGAGCCAAACGAAGTTCTGGGAGCCAAAACTAGACACTCATTCTTCACCTCGCCTGAGGGCTTGTGAAGCACGGAGGAATGTGTGCAACCACGTTGTGGAGGACGGAGCCTCGTGCGGTGTGTCTTCAGCGAGCGAACACCCCCAACACCATTCGGTCAGACCGACGATCATCAGGTGGTCAGACCGGCGCAGTACCTTCGGTCAGACCGCGATCCATCGATTTCGAGGGTAACTTTTATTTCCGCTAAAAGTTTTTCGGTTTTTGGGTATACCAACCATTCACCCCCCCTCTGGTTGGTTTAGTTCTTCTGATTCGATCCTACAAAATGGCCTAAGAGCGTTTCCGAGAGATGCCTAGAGAGTGTTCACATAAGGTCAAAACGTGGGGTTAAACAGTAAAAACGTAAATTGAGCCAGGTGCCAGCTGGGAACCCGGCCCCTTGTCCATTGGGCTCCACCCCCAAGTCCAATTACTCACGGGTTTTTGGCTACGTTTGAGAGGAGGTAGGAGTGGAGCTAGAATTTGGCCTAGGCAAGCCTAAATATAACTGCCATCCATATATGTAATATATCTATACGCTCATTTTATTACTGATTGAAGAAAAAAATAATATGCATGTACATGAAAAAACAAGATAGTTTTATTATAATATGGACGATTCGTATGCTTGATGCTTGAGCGTATCACGTTAATCCTTATGAAGCAGGCAAGTTGATAAATGCCAACTGGTGGATACTATGGGCCAATTGCATGCTACAGGGCTGAAAGGCCTGCCACTGGTGGAGAAGGGGTTTTTACTCCCGGTTCGTAACCCCTTAGTCCCGGTTTTCCTAAAGATCACTATCTTTAGTCCCGGATGAAAAAATCGGGAGTAAAAATCCATTTTTAAGTACCAACCGGGACTAAAGATAAAGCATTTTTTAGTTCCGGTTAGTGTTACCAACCAGAACTAAACAGGCTAGATCCGGTTGCTCTTTCCAGTTCCTCTTTATTCTTTTCTTTTCTTTATTGTTTTTAAATATTTTGATTTCACCCCATCCCGTCCTAAAAATCCCAAATCAATCATCCTCAAATTGCCTTCAAATCCACAAATCGATAGTCTCGAATACTCAAATACATCACAAAATCTTAAAAAAAAATTACACCACAACTTCTACAAAATTTATCACATATTCACATCACACACAAATCAAATACATCACACAACAATCTCAGATTCTCCAAAAAATAAAGAAAAAGAAAGAAAGCCGCTGCCTAGTCGCGCGCCGCCGCCGCGCCGGCCGGCCCTCCGCGCCCTGCCGTCCTCGTGCCGGCCTGTCAGTAGAGAGAAAGAGAGGAATAGAGATAAGGAGAAGAATAGATAAGGTTGAGGAGAGGAGTTAAAAAGGAGAGGAGGAGATAAGGTTGAGGAGAGGAGGAGATACCTTGATGCGATCGCGCACCTCTCTGATCCCCTCGTCGATCTTTTTCCCCAGTTGGTTTTACCAACCGGATCTATAAATAGATCTTTAGTCCCGGTTGGTAACCGGGAGTAGTAAAGCGTATGGCGATTTGTTTTCCTGGTTGGTGTTATCAACCGGGACTAAAAATAGATCTTTAGTCCCAATTGGTAACACCAACCGGTACTAAAGGTTGAAAAGTACCCTGTAGCTTTTAAACCGGGACTAAAGATGTTTTTAGTCCCGGTTTTTAATACAACCAGGACTATTGTGAAATCTGGTCGACCGACCAAAGATGGTTTCTCTACCAGTGTGCTGTTTATGCCAAACCTTTTAATTAGAGCAGGTTTAATAGTGTTTCGGTTGACAGTGATAGCAGTTACATGTAGGATCAAGTGATGACTAAGAAAAGAAAAACCATAAGAGCAAGTTTAATAGTAGAGCTCACTACTTGCTCCAATTCATCTATAGCCAATCTAATAGCTAATTCATACAATAATTGCTTACTATAGTATTAATATATGGTCCCACATATCATACACACATTGTGTCTTGGAGTTCGTGCTGCAGCTAGCTACAGATCTATAGCCTGCTGTTCTCCTCTCTCATTGTTTATCTCATTAAAATATGTTTATAGCCGGCTAATACCCTGCTATTGTACCTGCTCTAAGAGAGAGGACAAGCGAGCGACTATTTAGCAGCTGGGCCGCACACAAGCCCCCAAGAAAAGGTGGGATCCGCTAACTGGGCTAGGAGAGGAGTTAATGGCGTCACATGCAGCTATAAGGAACCGATAAAGGTAAAGCGAGAGAGAGAATTTAACTTGCTCTGAGGACGTTCATAGTGTAAGGACGTGCTGTTCCGCCCCACGGCAGAAAACCGAATATTCGACGCCACATCAACAATCCGCGGAGCCAAACGAAGTTCTGGGAGCCAAAACTAGACACTCATTCTTCACCTCGCCTGAGGGCTTGTGAAGCACGGAGGAATGTGTGCAACCACGTTGTGGAGGACGGAGCCTCGTGCGGTGTGTCTTCAGCGAGCGAACACCCCCAACACCATCTTTTCCTTTCCCGTGCTCTTCTTCCTCGCACGCCCTCGCCCCGATTAATCCCACATCCACGGAAAGAGAGAGGAAGGCATCGCCAACGACAAGGCTGCCACCGCCACCGCCACCACCTTGCGTCTGGCCAGATCTGGAGAGCGAGATAGTCCCCGTGCCGGCTAAAGTCGATTTGCGCCGCCGCAGGGGAGCACGTCGGCCTGCCGCCTCGATTTGCATGGAGGGGACGCTAGTGGGGGTACAGCCGATGCCACGAGATCTGCCCCCGAGCTCGTCACCCTACACGCACCACCCCATCCAGTGACGGAAGCTCGCCGGCCACGCTCCGCTGCAGGATCCCACCGCCGGGGAAAGGAGCGGCGCTGCCGATGACGAAAAAGGAGCGGCAGCCGGAGTAGGAGGGGAGGCGCGTTGGCTAGAGGAGGAGGAGGGGAGGTGGCGACGGCCGGAAGAAGAGGAGGGGACGCGTGTGTCTGGCAAAGAAGGGGGGAGACGCACGGTTTCTCGTGAGGGAGAGGATAAGGGATAGAGGAGAGAGGGGGAGGGGGGAGAGGGTGGTTTATTTTTTTCTAGATTTTAGGGTGTTCGGTGTAAATTTTGTATCTCTATTCAAATAGAAAAAAAATATTAGAACTAAAAAAAAGGTGTTAGGGGCTGAAATATAAAATTAAGCCACTCGGTGAGCCACTTGCACTGCGAAGAATCTAGATTTTGGACTTGTAGCATTGGTCTATGTGGCATTGTGAGGCTCCTCAAACTTGTGTGACGCACTGTGAATGCCCTTAGATGTCTCATTTTACTGCAGAGATAGCACTCCACCTCAATGGATTTCCCTCGCACAGCCTAGGCACAAGACTGCCTAACACGAAGCCGTGAATCCACAACTGCGAGGAGGGGTAACCAGCAGAAGAAGAAGATATGCAAAACGAAGTAATCTATTAACGCATGATAACTTAAATATAATTATTTTAAACATAAAATAAGATTAATTAATTTTTAAAGCAACTTTTCTATATATTTCTTTTAAAAAATATATTTAGCAATTCGGAAAATATGCACTTGAAAAACTAGAAATATTCTCTCCTTCAATCGTTCAAACCAACATAACCTAAGCTTTTTTTTTTTCCCGAGCACATGCAGGTTTCAAATTCTAAATTTAAGTATATAAGCAAGATGCTTGACTCCAAAATAAGTATTAAGTATATAGGCAGGATGCTTGCCTTCATGCCTAAGAAACTACCGGGCCACTTAGTAGAGTACGTGCACGTACAAATTACGGAGAGGCGAATAAAATAGGACAACCTACCGTCTTGCAGTACTACAAGAATGCAAATAGAGGTCGGTACTATAGGTGCCGAAGTGTTAAAACTAGTACCTATATATCTTTTTCCGTATATGTAGGCTAAAAACATATAAAACCGATACCTCTAAACAATTACCGATACCTCTAAACAATTATAGGTATTGGTTTGTCACCAATAAACCAACACCTATAATATGTTATAGGTATTATAGGTGAGTGTATTATAGTTTAAAAACCGACACTAGAAAAATCGAGCCGAGCTGAACCGGCTCTCCCCTCGGTCTTATCTCCTCACCACGCCCACCCACCTCTCTCTTCTCCTTGTCTCCTCACCCACCAATCCTTATCTCCTCCCTCTCTCTCCCTTTTTCCTCTTTCTCTTTCGCTCCCTCTCTCTCCATCACACTGACTGGGCGGCGGCGAACCTGCAGAGGCGGCGGCAGCCCGGCGGCGACTCCCTCCCCTTCGCCAGATCTGGTGGGAGGAGAAGCGGCGGCGGCAGCCCGGCTGTGCCCTCCCCTCCCGTCCCCTTGCTTGTGTTGTTGATGTTCTTGTATGCTTAATACTCTTACATTTTCTTAGTTTAAATGTAATTACCAATGTGACAAAATCTGGTTGGGGTGAATAGGAGTTACTCGATGCATTGGCTCGAATCAAGCCGATACATCGAGCCGGCCTTTTTATTTTCATTCCTAGGACCTCAAAGGTGCTGGTTCTTAAACTAAAACTAAACCAACACCTTTGAGAGAACTCAAAGATGCTGCCTGCTGCCTATGTAGGGTTGACAACCGGCACATTGTTAACGACCAAATTTGGTAATCCAAGTATCGGAGATGAATAAGGAATCGAAACGGAGTTCGAGATGGAGATCGTTCTGGAAACAGAGTAAGGATCAGGTGGAGTCCGAATCGGCTGCAATCAGGATCGGCATAGTCTGAGTTGGACAGGGTTAGCCGATTGATTCCAATCCGACAATATGACACGGCATACATTGTCGGGTTGGGTTGATGTACTTCATGAGGATGCCACGCATGGTTAGAGTCCTAGGAAGGCAATTGTATCTATTAATTAGGATATTTCATGTAATTTCCTAGAGATATGTTTGGGCAAAAGTCTGCCGCAAAGACTTTTGGTATCTTAGAGTTTGTTAGAGATAGGAGTCGTGTCCGATATGGACATATTTTGTAATCTCGGGTATAAATAGACCCTGAGCCCCATGTAATCAATCTAACACACGTTCAATACAATCTCGGCGCATCGCCACCCTTTTACTTTCGTTTTGTTTCGACGAGTTCTTGCTTTCGGGTTGAGCTACATCGGTTTCGATCTTCAACAAGAGGTAAAACTTGTTATGGCAGCTTGCGTTCTCGGGATTAGTGTTTCCATCATTATGATACTCTAATCTTGTTTATGTAATTCGTCGAGTTATCATATATCTTATATAATCTTTGGCAATATTGCTATCTAACCTTCAATCGGCTAGCATCTGTTACTAGAAGGCAGCCGGTTAGGTTATATATTGACGTTGACTTAGATTATATAAGATATCTACCACTCTATGAAACATCCAACAGCTTGATTGTCTAGATATTGTCTTTCTTTTCATACTTATAGCTGCATCAGTTGAGTTTGATCTTATGAGGCGTGATTAGAATCTCAATCTCTAGCCTGTATTTGGTTGCCGATTAGGGTAGCATCGGGGTTTCAGCCAATCTTACCTGATTTAACTAATATTTATCTTGTGTGCTTAATTGACATGTTAAATCTGCCCTTTATGTTAAGATCTTGTTGCATTTAAATATATTAGGCTTCGGTTTGGTATATTCTACTTGCTTTAATATCTTAATATATAGTAGTATCGGAGTATTAGCCGATACATGCTAGATCTATCTGATCGGCTATGCTACGAACATATATAGTCTTGTTGTTAATATATATTTCGATCTAAGTGATTTATGCTGTCTCGGCATAGCGACCGATCTATCCCAATCACTTGATTTAAGTATATATCGACATAAGGATTATATATTGTTAATATCTACATCCGATCGAGTAGATTTAGTTCTTTCTTACTTATTCATGATTGCCGATTGACTCACATATGACATCGGCTCAAAGATAAATGATATGTCATCGGCAACTAGCCGATCCGCTATCGTTTGCTATCGTTTATGGATTTAACCGCGGTTTCTTTGTCTTTGTTTCTTGTTGATTGCAGGATCAAATCAACTGGCACGCTCGTACACCTAAAGGCAAGCTTTTGGACCTGCACTGGAGTTAAGCAGATCTCCCAGGCCTCGTGTTTTTACATCAACACATGCATAAAGCCTTTTTCTTTTAGTAGTGTTGCCATCAAACCTTGAATATTCATCTTCTCATCATGCTACCCTAAGCGCTGATCCTAGCGAAAAATATTACTTGAATACAGATATTGGCTTTCATTTTGCGAATTGGAATTGTATATCCTAACTCATCCGGTAGGATAATCATTGTTAGTGCTACAAGTCTTTATTTGTTTTCCATAGCAGTGGTGCATCAGCTTCACGTTCAACAGGAAAGGAAAACCAACACCACTCAATTTTCGATACTACCGTACATTAATCTCTAGGACATTAGTTAAGCAGACAGTACATTTATTTTGTTGAGCAGCGCAGATAAACCGGATTGACTGGTTACTTGGGCTTGGCCATGTTGGTTACAAATAGAATTCATATCATGGCGTGCTTAGATATGGAATTTGAGTGCTGCATGTGCTCGGAAGTCGGATGAAAAAAAGAAGTCTTGATTCCGCAGATATCAGCTGACAATCAATTAGTTACCAGTCCATTCGGTCATAGTCCCGCATTGATGCCGCCTGGAGTCCCCACGTATTTATCAGGCTCATTTATGCAACAGTACCGACGGTAATCATCATCATCCCCTTCCAGTCGCAAACGGGAAGTTTCGTACGGGGCTGCGTATTAAAACGCTGCCAATAATTACACATATACTTTGAAACAGAAATTTTGAGAGCTCACTGATTTCTCTATTCTCTATTTATTCGAGTATGTGTGAAGAGAATAAAATGGCACTCGCGTGCATGTATATAATATGGAGTACGTAATCTGTATGCCCTTGTAGCATGTGGTAGTTGCAAAGTCAGCAGTCGACGATAAATACTGGGAATGATGAACGGTCGCGTCTCGCGTGCCTACGGCGACGTCGCCGTAGATGCCGACGGATCACCGGCAGAGAATTCATTCCGCAGGCAGACGTCCATCAATATTGCCCTGACCCAAAAAATGGCTCCAACCTCCCGGCTGCCGTGCGCCACTGTTGGCTCGTCGCCTGCAAGCATATGCTGCGGGATGGCGCGCCACCGCCACCGCGCGCTTCCTCCTCACCGCATTTCTTGAGCACGCCCAAGCCTGCGCATGTCATCCCGTCCACACCACCGCGCGAATAATATGCGTGACCGCGGTATGTGGGTGCCATGCATCTTCACCGCCCATAACTAACGATCGATATCGGATACAGTTTACGGGGCCTACCTAAACTGGAGTGATATTCTTTCAAAATAGTAGATTTCGTAACATATATTTTACACTTTGAATTTCATATCTGATACTACATAAATCTTGTATATTTTTTTAGCAAGGGCGATTGCCCCTGTTTCTATTACCAGAAATGCAACTTAGGACATGTTAGTTCGCGAAAAGAAAATTTTCAGGTGTCATATCAGATGTTTGACCGGATGTCGGAAGGGGTTCTCGAACACGAATGAGAAAACTAATTTCATAACTCGTATGGAAAGCACGAGACGAATCTTTTAAGCCTAATTAATCCATCATTAGCACATTTGGGTAACCGTAGCACTTATGGCTAATTATGGACTAATTAGGCTTAAAAGATTCGTCTCGCGATTTCCCCCCTAATTGTGCAATTATTTTTTTTATCTATATTTAATGCTCCATACAGCTGTACACATATTTGATGTGATGTTTTTTGAAAAAAATTTGGAGAACTAAACCAGGCCATAGTAGCTTACAAGGTTCAGAGAAGAAAGACAATAAGAGACAGCATAAAGACTAAAAAAGACAGACAAAAGGAAAAGGACCAGGTTTTTTGCGCAACAGGAGTTCCACACATAATCATGTAAGATTTTGTTGTGAAGATTTAATTGTAACGAATACAATGGTGTAATCGGATTGTAGATCGGATAAGTAATTTGAGAGGAAACTTTATTTAAATAGGAAAAAGACACCCACATGAACTTTATTTGAAAGGAAAGACACCCACGTGGATAGACATCGTGACGACGTGCACAGTTAGACGGCTCTGAGATTCGTCGCGTCAGTTAGACGGCTCTAATATGCGTCGCGTTATAGAGCTAAATCGAGAACGCTCCCGAAATAGATTTCGCGCATAACTAACGATCGATATCGGATACAGTTTACGGGCCAACCTAAACTGGAGTGATATTCTTTCAAAATAATAGATTTCGTAACATATATTTTACACTTTGAATTTCATATCTGATACTACATAAATCTTGTATATTTTTTTAGCAAGGGCGATTGCCCCTATTTCTATTACCAGAAATGCAACTTAGGGCCTGTTAGTTCGCGAAAAGAAAATTTTTAGGTGTCATATCAGATGTTTGACCGGATGTCGGAAGGGGTTCTCGAACACGAATGACAAAACTAATTTCATAACTCGTATGGAAAGCACGAGACGAATCTTTTAAGCCTAATTAATCCATCATTAGCACATTTGGGTTACTGTAGCACTTATGGCTAATTATGGACTAATTAGGCTTAAAAGATTCATCTCGCGATTTCCCCCCTAATTGTGCAATTAGTTTTTTTAATCTATATTTAATGCTCCATACAGATGTACACAGATTTGATGTGATGTTTTTTGAAAAAATTTTGGAGAACTAAACCAGGCCATAGTAGCTTACAGGGTTCAGAGAAGAAAGACAATAAGAGACAGCATAAAGACTAAAAAAGACAGACAAAAGGAAAAGGACCAGGTTTTTTGCGCAACAGGAGTTCCACACTATCAAGCATATGGCCTTCCATCAGCCGAAGCAGAAGACACACAAAAACAGCCCTTCAATTTAGTGTAGTCTGGACCAACCTTATCTATACCTGAGTATGTGCTTTTGCAACATTTTCATACGGGTTTAGGTAAGGAGTCTGCATTCTATCTGGACATAACTGCCGGAGTATCATTCATGCATAAAACGCCATCAGAAGGAAAAGTAATTCTGGACCGCATTATAGAAAATACTTCTTTTATGACGCCATGCGATGAACCTCCACTAGAGGCATCCGTGTCCAAGATAGAGGAGCCTTTAACAGTCGAATCACACCCTGAACCTGCCACATCGACCGACTCGACTGATGAAGAAGTTCCCGAGCTGCCATTCGTTGAGAATAAAGAAATTCAGACTCCGGATCTTGCCGCAATTCTGTTCAGGGATGGTTTTGATGAAGATTACGGCAACACCCTAAATTATTTCAGTAAAAAGAAGACGACCGTTCCTTTGCCACCTCCCGATCCTTTGGAACTTGGGTTCTTAAGGGAAACTGTCTGGGAGCTGACATCCATAATGAGTGACGAATGGCTAAGGGAGGCAGAGCTTTCATCCGAAGTAATTCGGATAAATACCGCTCCCCAAGTTATTCCTTGTCATCTAGAAGAGAACAATGTCAGTATCCTTTACAGCCCAACTGTTGGGGTTAATCTCGTCTCCGACGCATTTGCATTCACTTACCTAAGCGGTAAAGCAATAACCCCGACAAACAAATTTTTGAAGCACCCGAATGGAAATTTTTCAAGCCATTCGTTGAAGGATTCGGGATTGTATAAGACGTAACTGTCTACTTTGAAGACAGGGAGGCGGTCTTGGATTTCTATGTCTTTGAAATCCAAGACTTTGACATTCTGATCGAGCTGCCGATTGAGCAACTCATCATAAACATGCCCCGATCAGATAGCCTCAAGATAACTTTGGGAGGGAACGAATTTTCAGTTCCATTCTCACGAGCAAGGTTCGCCTTGACCGACTCACTCCTAGAGAATGAGTATGCGGAGGAGGTTACGGCAGTTGCCCCTCACGAGTCTCCCGAGACCCTTCTGGAAAATGAAGCGGAACCCGGAGAGACTCGAGCTTCCAATCATGGAACCGCCGCCTCGACCTCCGATTGAGCTTAAATATCTTCCTCAAGGCATGCGCTGTGCTTTCCTCCACAACGACAAAGAAGCTCCTGTCATCATAAGTGACAAGCCTTCTGAAGACAAGACTCAACGTTTTCTATCTGTGTTAGAAAAGCATCGTGCCATTCTTGGCTATTCCCTCCAGGATCTCAGAGGGATTAATCCTGCACTTTGCACTCATCGTATCCCTATTAAGCCCGAGAGTATTCCCTCCAGGGAACCTCAACGACGGCTTAATAATGCAATGCGAGAAGTCGTAAAGAAAGAGGTCCTAAAACTCCTGCATGCCGGGATTATTTATACCGTTCCATACAGTGAGTGGGTCAGCACCGTCCAGGTTGGGCTGAAGATGGGGCGAATGATGGTCGTTGCAAATGCTCAAAATGAACTTATCCCGCAACCAACCATAACCGGATGGAGGATGTGCATAGACTACAGGAAGCTCAACAAGGCTACAAAATAGGATCATTTTTCGCTACCTTCATTGACGAAATGTTGGAATGGTTAGCAAATCATTCATTCTTTTGTTTCCTTGATGGGTATTCCGGGTACCATCAAATTCCCATCCATTCGGAGGACCAAAGTAAGACCACGTTCACATGTCCATACGGCACCTATGCTTATCGTAGGATGTCCTTCGGACTGTGCAACGCTCCTGCATCTTTTCAAAGATGTATGATGTCCATTTTTTTGGACATGATCAAGGACATTATGGAAGTCTTCATGGATGACTTCTCTGTCTATGGAAAGACCTTCGGTCATTGTCTATAGAATTTGGACAAGGTATTGCAACGATGCCAAGAAAAAGATCTGGTACTCAATTGGGAAAAGTGTCACTTTATGGTCCGTGAAGGGATTGTTCTTGGTCATCGAGTGTCCTAGCGAGGAATCGAAGTTGATCGTGCTAAAATCGATGTGATTGATCAACTTCCTCCTGCTGTGAACATCAAGGGGATCCATAACTTCTTGGGACACGCCGACTTTTATAGAAGGTTCATCAAGGACTTCTTTACAATTGCCCGACCACTGACCAACCTGCTAGCTAAGGATGCTCCCTTTGAGTTCGACGATGCGTGCCTAAAATCCTTTGAAATACTCAAAAAGGCACTCGTCTCTGCTCCAATCATCCAACCTCTCGATTGGACATTACCCTTCAAGATTATGTGTGATGCAAGCGACTTTGCTGTTGGTGCGGTTTTGGACCAAACCAAGGATAAAAAGCATCATGCAATCTGTTACGCTAGCAAAACTCTAACTTGAGCTCAGTTGAATTATGCAACTACTGAAATGGAGCTGCTCACGGTTGTTTTTGCTATCGACAAGTATAGATCTTACTTGGTGGGAGTAAAGGTGATAATTTACACTGATCATGCTGCTCTAAAATACGTGCTCGCTAAGAAAGATGCTAAACCACGCCTCTTGCGATGGATTTTGCTACTCCAATAATTTGACATAGAAATTAACTATAAAAAGGAAGTAGAAAATTTAGTAGCAGATCATTTGTATAGGCTGCAAATTATTAACACGCGGGAACAACCGATAAATGATTTTCTAAAAGATGACATGCTAATGACGGTGCGCGACTCCAACTCCGTGGTATGCCAACATAGTAAACTACATGGTGTCAAAGTACATACCACCGGGAGAAAATCAAAGAAAAATGAAATCCGAGAGCTACCGTCATATATGGGATGAGCCATACCTATACAGGGTCTGCTCTGAAGGTTTATTAAGAAGATGCGTGCCAACTGAAGAGCGACTAAAGATCATAGAACGATGTCATGCCTCGCCTTACGGTGGCCATTATGGTGCATTTCGCACCAGGCAGAGAATTGGCAATATGGTTTCTTCTGGCCAACAATGTACGAGGATTCAAAGGAATTTGTCAGAAGATACCCAAGCTGCCAGCGGCAAGGAGGAATTACTGCTCGTGATGCAATGCCTCTTACATACAACCTATAAGTCGAGATATTCGATGTATGGAGTATTGACTTTACGGGACCTGTTCCCAAATCCCATAATTGCGAGTATATTTTGGTAGCAGTTGATTATGTCTCCAAGTGGGTTGAGGCTATGCCGTGCAGTGCCACGGATGCGAATCATGCTAAGAAGATGTTCATAGAAATCATCTTCCCAAGGTTTGGTACCCCAAGGATGGTCATAAGTGACGGAGGATCACACTTCATCGACAAAACCTTCCGAGACCTCCTACGAGACATGGGAGCCAAACACAACGTTGCTACACCTTACCATCCACAGACCAGCAGTCAAGCAGAAACATCGAACAAAAAAATCAAGAACATTCTGCAGAAGACGGTCAACAAAATGGGAACGGGATGGAAGGAGAAATTGTCGGACGCACTGTGGGCATACCGGACAACATACAAGACACCCATTGGAATGTCTCCCTATCAGATCGTCTACGGGAAGTCATGCCGACTCCCCGTAGAACTTGAGCACATAGCCTACTGGGCCATCAGAAATTGGAACATGGATTTTGAGGGAGTAGGAGAATGGAGGAAAATGCAGTTAGCTGAACTAGAAGAATGGAGAGAAAAAGCATATCACAACTCCAAGATATACAAAGAGCGGACAAAGCGCTGGCATGATAAACGAATAAAGAACAAGAAATTCAAGCCAGGAGACAAGGTACTGATGTTCAACTCCAGGGTTAAGCTATTCAGCCATAGAAAACTACAAAGCAAATGGGAAGGACCGTTCGACGTCATCGACACCTCTTCGCACGAAGTAATCACACTCCGCAACGACTCAGGTAACATATTTAAGGTAAACGGTCAATGTTTAAAGATTTTTCTTGAGCCGAATGAAACTTTAGATGAAGTGGGTATTATTGAACTAATTGATTATGAACCATGATGATCTCATTTAAAACATGCTTAATTTCCTGTATAGTTGTCATTTTTGTGCTTAGCTTAGGTTTGTCTGGGCCCAGGAGAAAATTGGCGGCCAGCTGGACCCACCAGGGTTCGGCCAAACCACGGCGGCGCCCGTTTGGTCCCATTTTCGAATGATCGTTTCCCCCACTCACTCTTAGTTCGTTTAGATGCGCGTTTAAAGGTAGAACGATCGGATCACGCATCAGAGTTAGTTCTTCTTCCTCCTCCTTTGCAAAAGTTTCTCCACCAATTTGCTCCATCTCCTGTCAACCCAATCCTTTGATCCATCAACTTGTGCCATTCATAGCTGGCAAATCTCTCATGCGATACATTGGCTCCACCTTAAACTACACCTACAACCTTAAAGGAGAGCCAACACGGGTGAATCAATTGATCCTGGTGAAAAACTACACGATGGAAGGGGTGAACGCACTCTGGGCTCAACCCCTTGTGACGGTGCCGGGCTCCCCTGCAAATTTGGAGCCCGTCGGTGAGCTCCATGGGTTCGGCCGAACCCGTCACAGCCTCGTTCGGCAGCGCGCTCCCTCTCCCCCGTCCATGTCACAAAGACAAAAGTGCGGGGTGATTCGCCTGCACGACGGCCGACGATGGGCGAGCTCAGTCTTTTGAAGGCGAGATGTCTTTTCCAAGACGACGAGAAGGCCGCTCCGCCTTCCGCTGAGCGGTATGTGGGCACTCTTTACACTAAGGCAGGAGATGAGGTGCTCCACAAGTATACCACACCCACCGCCACTCCATCCACCACTAAGGGGGACTGTTTTTGCAATTGGGGAGTGCGAACTCCCGGCGGTGGGTATGGCAATGGCTTACTCTGGCCTTTGACAGCATCGGAGAAGGAGGGGGCAGCAGAGTCCCGTAGCGCTCCACCTATGAAGGTGAGCGTCATTCGATGCCTCCTCCTATCATGAGGGCGCCCGGGCAATTCCAAGATTATGAAGTAAAATCGCCGGAGCCCTCGGTCCATAAGCTTGCTGCTCAAGTGAACAAACTTCGCAAGGAGAATATTGAGCTTAGGGACAGCAACGCGAAGGTAGGGGTAGAGCTTGCTGAGCTTAGGAATAATGTAGATACCCTTAGTCGCGGTTTGTGCGCTAAGATAAAGCGTGCATTCATAGAGATGGGGAAGGAGAATAAGTATTTTGCTAATTAGATGTCTCCTTTCTCATGAATAAAGTAGTAGTAGGTGCTTGGTCTTTTGTTCTCAAATAATGTGGCTCATTGGTTTTAACCCCAATGTTTGCCAAGTTGTTTTTGTTTCATGATTAATAAAGTTTAGATTTCAAATAAGAGTGGGGGAGATACCTCGGCTTTTTGACATGCAAATTCTAAAAATGAGACTGAACATCTGAACACCTGATGTGCACTGGACTCTGCAGAAAATTGCAGAGTGATTGGGCACCAGAGTTGTTCGGCCGAACCCACACTGGCCCCAATCACTCTCATTTTTCACAGGTAAGCAAGTGAGCACGTCTATTGCCTATATATCTCCACCATTGCATAGGACAAGAGCTGGGAATTTAGAAAATATTTGGTTCAAGCATAATTGAAAAGATAAAATTTCCAACTAATGAAATTCTTCATTTGATTGATCTCGTATATTCATTATTTTCAGCTGAACCTGTGCTCGTGAACAACCATCCATGTTTAGGGAACCCTTATGCATCTAAGTAATTGATATATGTGAGATGATTCAAGATGAAAGGAATTATTGCAACTTTTGTTCTGATTCTTGGGAATTTGTTTTCAAAATAAAATTGTTTTAAAAGCTCAATCCTACAATTGATTTCATTTTATACCTACCAAGGCCATATGCAAGTGTATCTTTGATAAACCTTATTATGCATATGACTGCTTGACATGATATTGAGCTTTGCCAAATTTATGTGACTCATGTTAGATATCTTTCATACTCTCGTGATCAAGGGGTCATTTCCATTTTCATTTCCACATATATGATTAAGCTAAGCTTCTACACTAGAAGTTGGCTTCCCACAAATATTCCATTCAAATAAACTCCTACTTTAGACTATGCTTTCTTCTCCTAGAAAATCCTTGGCAGGAAAGAAAGAAAATGAGAAAAGGAGGGAAAGGCATGGCTATGAGAAAAAAAAAGAAAAAGAAATAAAGCTTGCTCTCAAAATATTGAGCAATGATGGAAAGAAAAAAAATGCATATAGCCATGCCCCTTCCATGTTTATGCCAGGAAAACAAAAGGGAGGAGAAAGTATAGGGAAAAAAAAGGAGAATCATTTCTTTATTCCACTATTCCACAAAATATTTTACTTTCCCATTTTCTACCACAAATAAAGACCCTTGATCTAGGAGTATGACTGATGATCTTCTTTAGTCCATATTTTTGGTTTTCCAATATATATGATGCAGGTATGTCACAATTTATCCCTACCGAGCTCCACATATCAGCCTTAGAATAGGGGTAAATTCTGGCACATTTTGCATTGATGAGGATCCAAAAATAAAATATACATCCTAGAGAGATAAGAGAGAATGCAAATGTGACGAAAAGAGTTGGGTTGCGAAAATTCATAAAAATCCCATGAGTCTGACAGGAGAAGCAAGAAGGACTGGAATCGAGATCATTCCATTTATCAATTACTCAAGATGGTAAGATAGCCACTGATAAAGTTCACAGGTGCAGGTATGGTTGTGAATGATTTATATGCTTGATTCATATCTTGAAGAAATTCATTCTACAATAACCTTTACTCAGGGACGAGCAAAGGGCTAAGTGTGGGGGTTTTTGTTTCCAGCTGTTAAATGCCGATTCTATACCACCAACATCTGCATAAAGTTCAGATAATAAAACATCCAACATAGTGATAGGTGCTTAATCTCACATTTTCTACAAGTGTTGGTATATATTTGGTATGTAGATGATAAATCTAGAAGTTGGGAGGAAAATCAGACTAAAGTTGGAGAAGGAACTTATTCATGTCAGAGTAGGCTTTTTAACTTCGAAGAATCAGCCCGAAATTTGCAGAAAAGGATAAGGCAAGGTCAGGGGAAGTTCCACAGGCCAAATCCTGGGCTTGGTTGGGCCAGGCCAGGGTTCAGCCGAACTCACATCTCCACCGTCGATCCCGTGGTTTGGCATGGACGTCCAGGAGCATTCCTAATGGCGGTTTGCAGGGCACTTCAGACAATTCCCCCATCCACAACCGTCATTACCTGCCCTATAAAAGGAGCTTAACTCCTTCACTTCTTCAGACACTTTCGAGCTTCACCTGAATTACAAGAGACTCTATTGTACTATTTGTATACTAGAATTAGGAAAGAGATAGAGTAAAGAAGTCGGGAGAATTCCGGAGCTGTCGGTAATCAATCTCTTATTTCTTTATTCTATTCATTACTCTGATATTAATAGAATTATTTTCCTGAGTATTTTAGATTTATCTTGTGAGAATTATCTCTTGGTTTAGTTCGTAAATAGCACATGAGATTTTTGTCACTATAATCAACTAAAATATAGTGATTGCTTTGGTGAGTTATAAACACTAAAGGTATATATTATAATTGCTTAGACGTGGTATTTATGGTAATTATTATCCAGCAACTATTACGTATCCCACAGTACGTTTGAGGTAGGTAGAGGTGGTGACAGCCCTCAAGAGCACTTAAGTCCTTCCTGTCCGGGTACGTAGTAGAGCGACATCTGGGAACATCGGGTTGCAGTGCCTGAAGTATCACGTTAGGATAAGTTAAGCTTTCCCTAGACACTATTTCTCACGCGGTAAATCCTCTCTATCCTAGCCTATTCTTTGCTTGGTTGTCCTTAGATGAACCGGAGGAAGAATTAATCACACACATTCCCTTCGATTCGATACCTTGAATACTCCGTAGGTGAAGTGGCTACATTGGTATATCAATTGCGCTTGCGGATTTTATCTGTGACCGTAAGAATTACCAATAGCGGCATCTACCACTCCCTACGACGACGCGTCTCCGGGTGCCGCCAACGGGTTGCACATAACGTGCTCAAGGTGTGGCGGTGAGTTTTTCTCTTTCCTAGCACTCTCTTCCTCTCTCCATAGTATAGAAATGGCGTGTTTTAACTTTTAGGCCTGTTTATGCAGGACTAATGTACCCGCTTTAAGTGCATCTTCCTTTCCTCGTAAAGGTAACCTTAAACATAAATTAATTTTATAGTACATTCTTATATTAGAAGATAAACTTAAATTAAGATGTTGCTATGGGTGATCTTAAGCTTAAGGCAATGTTACATACGTTGGATGTGAAAAGATGGCAGCAAAATTTTGTTGTTAAACATACTACATTTTCCCAACTTCTGCTCCCTTCTTTTTCACGCGCATGGTGTTCCCTAACTAGTAAACCATGCATTTTTGTGAAAAGATATATTGAAAAGTTGTTTTCAAAATTCATATTAATCAATTTTTAAATGTTTTCACTAATATTGAATTGGTCATGTGCTAATTCATCGTTCCGTTGTGCATGCTTGGGGTGAGTTTCCCAACTCTTATTACCAACACAACCTAAAGCTACACCACAAGGTACATACAATTATGCAATTTTTTTTATTTTTAAATTGTTTCACGAAGCAGGTTAGACCGCTGCTTATGGGCCAGTTTGACCGGCGGTGTGTGGGCGGTCAGACCGGCAAAGTCTGACCCCGACTCCACTACATATTGTCGGTCTTGGGTTTCCTTGTTCCGGAAGGTGTGTAGAGGGGGACCAGTTGGACTCTAAGTAGACCACACCCCTATATTAGGGACAAGGTCGGTTCAATCGGAGGTATATAATCTACTCTCAGCACAATTTAGCCAATTGAATCACCTTTTCAATATTGCATCTACTTTTTCGGCCTAGTTTTAGCCTAGTTCGTCCATCTTTGTCAATTTGTGCTGTAAATCGTCCGCCTTCACTGTGAGAGTGCCAAATCCTTTGTAGTTTTGTCCCGTACACTTTCTGTTCGCCCACGAGACGGGTGTTACCGCCTGTTTCATCTAAATCGGCTCCGCTAGCCGGTTTAATCTATCAAACTCATCTTGAGCTAGGTTGAGCTGGCTAGCCTGTTTATGTGTCCCAGTCATGATTGTCTTCTTGTCAAAAAAAATTACAACATATATACTGTAGTATTTTGCCGATAAGTAGACCGAATTTATTGTGTTGGATAAGTAGAAGTTATTGTTTTGGATTGAGGACAACTAGAAGAACGATTTTTCATAGCGTTACCCTATATAATTTTCGCTGGGGGCAATACGTACAAACCGCCAGCAAAATATAAACGAGGGGAGGGGGGTTACGGACCGCAACGAAAACCGATTTTTGCTGACGGGCACACTAAGAGATCCGTCATAAAAAACTCTATTTTTCGTAGTGGACTTCTTAAGTGTCCGCCACAGAAAACCTGATTTTAGGTGGCAGACCAGGAAGAGCACCACTACAACAAAATATATGTTTCATCGCTATTAAAATTGCACCGCTACCCCCCCCCTCCCCCAACGCTCCACGCTATTAAAATCCATGCTCCGTCTCCTCGCTCCCCCTCCTCTCCGGCTTTCTCCTCCACCTCTTCCCCAACCTCCCTCCCACCTCCTCCTAGCCTTCTCCCCCTCCACCTCTCCCAAGCGGCGGCTGGCTGTGGCAGATCTGGGGGCGACAGTAGTGGGCAAGGAAGGGCGATGCAGCGGTGGGGTGGACGGCGGCTGGCAGTGGTGGCGGGCATGGTCTGGCGGCGGGCTCTTCGTCTCCCCCGTGGCGGCCGGCTGCGGCAAAGGGCGACGGCAGCCAGATCTGGGGGCGACGGCAGCAGCGGGGGAGGGGCAGCGGCCGGCTTTGGTAAAGGAGGCGTTCGTCCGGGGGCACGGCAAGTCGGCGACGACGACTGCGATGGCGATGGCAGAAGGAGCCGCCAGCGGCGGTGATGCTCGGCGATGGGGCTCACACATCGGTGCTGCTCGGTCGGCGACGGCGGCGGGGAGGCCGAGGAGGAGCGGCGAGCTCGGGCGTGGGCGGCGACGAGGAGGCGTGAGGGCGGCTGATCCGGCGACGGGAAGGTCCCAGGTCTCTCTCCCCCACTCCCCTGCTCCTCCCCTTGCCCTCTCCCTCTCTCAGATCTGGCGCAGCGACGGACTGGGTGGTGGTGAGGCGGATGGATTTTTTTGAGAGAACAATGGATGGAATGTATTTTTTGTATTTTATTGTGATTTGTGAATGGATGTGTTAATTTGTGATTTGTAAATGGATGTTTGTGAATGAATCTGTCGAATTTATTATGAATGGCTAGTATTTTCTCTTGTGGCTGGCACAGTGTAACCCACTAGCGAAACTACATTTTCGCTGGCGGCCAGCCGCCAGGAAAAATGGATCTTTGCTGGCTGTCGTCTCCAGCGAAAATGTTTTTCGCTGGCAGCCAATAACCGCTAGCGAAGATCTTGATTTTCACTGGCCTTTGCTTCGTGGCGGCTCCAAATTCCGCCAGCGAAAACCCAAACTGATCGCCACGAAAGATGGTTTTAGTAGCAGTGGAGCCCTCTTGCTAGTGCAACAACACTAAGTACTGGCTCCATCTTCTGTTGCTGCTGATGCTGCTTGCCCATCATAGTGATTCTCATTCTATAGGCGAGACGAGCTGTAGCAGTGTACTCGGTGTGCATTCATGACACCCATGATTTGGCTCGTCCGGGTCGACAATTACCGCTCATCAGCTTTATTCTCCATGAGGTTGACAATTGATCGACTATTTGTGGCGACTCCCAAATCATATTTATTACCATCCGATTTGGCATCTACTTCACTAACAATTTATAATGCCATCATGCAGCTAGTTTACACTACAAACCTATCGCTGCCTAGCAGGGGCAAATCTAGAATGAGGGCGACGAAAGCTCAAGCCTCCACGGCTGACAATAGGACCACCATAAAATCCCCAATAAAACTTTTTATCACATACACATACAGAATATACATACGAAGAAGAGATATATTTAGCTTTCTCAAGTTTACTGAAACCCCTCGTTATTTTCTTCTTGATCCATCAGTGTCTAGAATATTAATTTGGGTCAACTTGACGGTCCTTCTTAGGCTGTGTTTGAGAGGTGAGATTGGGAACTCACCTTTCCCCCACGCAAAACAAAGCAACACATTTTCTTATGATTAATTAAGTATTTATTATTTTTTAAAAAATCAATTAATATGATTTTTAAAACAACTTTCCTACGTAAACCCTTTTTGAAAAAACACACCGGTTAGTAATTTGAAAAACGTGCACATGGAACATGAAGAAGGTGAGTTGAAAAAGATGGGGGAATAACACAGCCTTAGACACAGTACAAAACATATGGATGTAACTGTACAATATTAATTTTAGTGCGTCTGCTAGCTAGATCGAGTCTGTTTCGATCGGTTCTTCCATTGGTAGACACACGTCCTAATCTATTTATACCGTGTACGTAGCACAAGTGCACAACTGGTGAGATTCTGGGCTGGACACATCAAATTGACGAGGGCCAGCGGGTCTCTCGTGCGCCCGTGCTTTTGCCTGTGCTAGTATTTTCTCTTGTGGCTGGCACAGTGTAACTCGTTCCGTTGTGCATGCTTGGGGTGAGTTCCCAACTCTTATTACCCAACACAACCTAAAGCTACACCACAAGGTACATACAATTATGCAATTTTTTTATTTTTAAATTGTTCACGAAGCAGGTTAGACCGCTGCTTATGGGCCAGTTTGACCGGCGGTGTGTGGGCGGTCAGACCGGCAAAGTCTGACCCCGACTCCACTACATATTGTCGGGTCTTGGGTTTCCTTGTTCCGGAAGGTGTGTAGAGGGGGACCAGTTGGACTCTAAGTAGACCAACCCCTATATTAGGGACAAGGTCGGTTCAATCGGAGGTATAATCTACTCTCGGCACAATTTAGCCAATTGAATCACCTTTTCAATATTGCATCTACTTTTCGCCTAGTTTTAGCCTAGTTCGTCCATCTTTGTCAATTTGTGCTGTAAATCGTCCGCCTTCACTGTGAGAGTGCCAAATCCTTTTGTAGTTTTGTCCCGTACACTTTCCGTTCGCCCACGAGACGGGTGTTACCGCCTGTTTCATCTAAATCGGCTCCGCTAGCCGGTTTAATCTATCAAAACTCATCTTGAGCTAGGTTGAGCTGGCTAGCCTGTTTATGTGTCCCAGTCATGATTGTCTTCTTGTCAAAAAAAAATTACCAACATATATACTGTAGTATTTGCCGATAAGTAGACCGAATTTATTGTGTTGGATAAGTAGAAGTTGTTGTTTTGGATTGAGGACAACTAGAAGAACGATTTTTCATAGCGTTACCCTATAATTTTCGCTGGGGGCAATACGTACAAACCGCCAGCAAAAATATAACGAGGGGAGGGGGGTTACGGACCGCCAACGAAAACCGATTTTTGCTGACGGGCACACTAAGAGATCCGTCATAAAAGAAACTCTATTTTTCGTAGTGGACTTCTTAAGTGTCCACCACAGAAAACCTGATTTTAGGTGGCAGACCAGGAAGAGCACCACTACAAAAAATATATGTTTCATCGCTATTAAAAATGCACCGCCTACCCCCCTCCCCCCAACGCTCCACGCTATTAAAAATCCATGCTCCGTCTCCTCGCAATGGCTTACTCTGGCCTTTGACAGCATCGGAGAAGGAGGGGGCAGCAGAGTCCCATAGCCCTCCATCTATGAAGGTGAAGCGTCATTTGATGCCTCCTCCTATCATGAGGGCGCCCGGGCAATTCCAAGATTATGAAGTAAAATCGCCGGAGCCCTCGGTCCATAAGCTCGCTGCTCAAGTGAACAAACTTCGCAAGGAGAATATTGAGCTTAGGGACAGCAACGCGGAGCTAGGGGTAGAGCTTGCTGAGCTTAGGAATAATGTAGATACCCTTAGTCGCGGTTTGTGCGCTAAGATAAAGCGTGCATTCATAGAGATGGGGAAGGAGAATAAGTATTTTGCTAATTAGATGTCTCCTTTCTCATGAATAAAATAGTAGTAGGTGCTTGGTCTTTTGTTCTCAAATAATGTGGCTCATTGGTTTTAACCCCAATGTTTGCCAAGTTGTTTTTGTTTCATGATTAATAAAGTTTAGATTTCAAATAAGAGTGGGGGAGATACCTCGGCTTTTTGACATGCAAATTCTAAAAATGAGACTGAACATCTGAACACCTGATGTGCACTGGACTCTGCAGAAAATTGCAGAGTGATTGGGCACCAGAGTTGTTCGGCCGAACCCACACTGGCCCCAATCACTCTCATTTTTCACAGGTAAGCAAGTGAGCACGTCTACTGCCTATATATCTCCACCAATTCATAGTACAAGAGCTGGGAATTTAGAAAATATTTGGTTCAAGCATAATTGAAAAGATAAAATTTAGAACTAATGAAATTCTTCCTATGATTAATCTTGTATATATTTTATTCTTAGCTGAACTTGTTACTTGTGAACAAACCATCCATGTTAGGGAACCTTATGCATCTAAGTAATTGTTATATGAGAGATGGTTAAAGATGAAAGAAAATCTTGCTACATTTGCCATGACTTTTGGGAATTTGTTTTTCAAAATAAAAATTATTTTTCAATGCTCATTCCTCTAATTGACTTCATCTTATACCTATCAAGGCCATATGCAAGTATATCAATGATAAACGTTATTACGCATATGACTGCGGCTTTGTCAAATTTATATGACTCGTGTTAGATATCCTTCATACTCTCATGATCAAGAGGCCATTTCCACTTTCATTTTCATTTCCACATATATAATCAAGCTAAGCTTCTACATTGGAAGTTGGCTTCCCACAAAAAAAAATCATTCAAATAAACTCCTATTCAGACTATGCTTTCTTCTCCTGAAAAACCTTGGCAAAAGAAAGAAAATGAAAAAAAGGAGGGAAAGGCATGGCTATAAAAAAAGAGAGAGAAATAAAGCTTGCTCTCAAAACATTGAGCATGATGAAAAAAAACAGTAGCCATGCCCCTTCCATATTTATGCAAGGAAAAGTGGAGAAGAAAGTATAGGAAAAAGGAGAACCATTTCTATTCCACCATTACACAAAATATTTAACTTTTCTTTTTACCACCTCAAATAAGGACCCTTGATCTAGGAGTATGACTGATAATCTTCCTGAGTCCATATATTTGGTTTTGCAATATATATGATGCAGGTATGTCACAATTTATCCCTACCGAGCCCACATATCAGCTTGTAGAATAGGGATAAAATATGGCACAATCTGCCTTGGTGAGGATCCACAAAGTCAAAAATACTTGAGTGATAGAGAGAAAGTCATTAAGAGGAAAAGAGTTGTTTTGCGAAACTTCATAAAATCCCAAGAGTTTGACAGATGAAGTAAGAAGGACGGGAATCAAGACCATTCCATTTACCAATTACCCAAGATGGTAAGTTAGCCACTGATAAAGTTCACATGTACAGGTATGGTTTTGAATAATTTATATGCTTGAGTCATATCTTGGAAAACTTCATTCTACACCAATCTTTACTTAGGGATGAGTAAAGAGCTAAGTGTGGAGGGTTTTGTTGGCAGCTGTTAAATGCCGATTATATACCACCATCATCTGCATAAAGTCCAGATAATAAAACATCCAACATACTAATAGGTGTTAAATCTCACATTTTCTACAAGTGTTGGTATATATTTGTATGTAGATGATAAACCTAGAAGTTGGGAGGAAAATAAGACTAAAGTTGGAGAAAGAACTTATTCATTCAAGAGTAGGCTTTTTAACTTCGAAAGAATCAGCCCGAAATTTGCAGAAAAGGATAAGGCAGGTCAGGGGAAGTCCACAGGCCAAATCCTGGGCTTGTTGGGCCAGGCCAGGGTTCACCGAATTCACATCTCCACCGTCGATCTTGTGGTTTGGCATGGACGTCCCAGATGCATTCCTAATGGCGGTTGCAGGGCACTTCGGACAATTCCCCATCCACAACCGTCATTACCTGCCCTATAAAAGGAGCTTCACTCCTTCACTTCTTCAGACACTTTTGAGCTTCACCTGAATTACAAGAGGCTCTATTGTACTATTTGTATACTAGAATTAGGAAGAGAGTAGAGTAGTAGAAGTCGGGAGAATTCCGGAGCTGTCGGTAATCCTCTCTTATTTCTTTTATTCTGTTCATTACTCTGATATTAATAGAATTATATTCCTGAGTATTTTAGATTTATCTTGTGAGAATTATCTCTTGGTTAGTTCGTAAATAGCATATGGGATTTTTGTCACTATAATCAACTAAAATATAGTGATTGATTTGGTGAGTTATAAACACTAAGGTATATATTAATTGCTTAGACGTGGTGTTTAGGTAATTATTATCCAGTAATTATTACGTATCCCATGGTACGTTTGAGGTAGGTAGAGGTGGTGACAGCCCTCAAGAGCACTTAAGTCCTCCTTGTCCGGGTACGTAGTAGAGTGACATCTAGGAATAGCGGGTTGCCAGTGCCTGAAGTATCACGTTAGGATTAAAGTTAAGCTTTCCCTAGACACTGTTTCTCACCGGTAAATCCTCTCTATCCTAGCCTATTCTTTGCTTGGTGTCCTTAGATGAACCGGAGGAAGAATTAATCACATACGTTCCCTTCGATTCGATACCCTTGGAATACTCCGTAGGTGAAGTGCTACATTGGTATATCAGTGTGCTTGCGGATTTTATCTGTGACCGTAAGAATTACCAATAGCGGCATTTACCACTCCCTATGACGACGCGTCTCCATGTGCCGCCACGGGTTGCACATAACGTGATCAAGGTGTGGCGGTGAGTTTTTCTCTTTCCTAGCACTCTCTTTCCACTGTTATAGTATAGAAATGACGTGTTAACTTTTATAGCCCGTTTATGCAGGACTAATGTACCCGCTTTAAGTGCATCTTCACTTTCCTCGTAAAGGTGACCTTAAACAATAAATTAATATTTATAGTACAATTCTTTATATTAGAAGATAAACTTAAATTAAGATGTTGCTATGGGTGATCTTAAGCTTAAGGCAATGTTACATACCGTTGATGTGAAAAGATGGTATATAGCAAAATTTTGTTGTTAACACATACTACATTTTCCCAACTTCTGCTCCCTTCTTTTTCACGCGCATGTGTTCCCTAACTAGTAAACCATGCATTTTTGTGAAAAGATATATTGAAAAGTTGTTTTAAAAATTCATATTAATCAATTTTTAAATATTTTCACTAATATTGAATTGGTCATGTGCTAATTCATCGTTCCGTTGTGCATGCTTGGGGTGAGTTCCCAACTCTTATTACCCAACACAACCTAAAGCTACACCACAAGGTACATACAATTATGCTATTTTTTTTATTTTTAAATTGTTCACGAAGCAGGTTAGACCGCTGCTTATGGGCCGGTTTGATCGGCGGTGTGTGGGCGGTCAGACCGGCAAAGTCTGACCCCGACTCCACTATATATTGTCGGGTCTTGGGTTTCCTTGTTTCGGAAGGTGTGTAGAGGGGGACCAGTTGGACTCTAAGTAGACCAACCCCTATATTAGGGACAAGGTCGGTTCAATGGGAGGTATAATCTACTCTCTGCACAATTTAGCCAATTGAATCACCTTTTCAATATTGCATCTACTTTTCGCCTAGTTTTAGCCTAGTTCATCCATCTTTGTCAATTTGTGCTGTAAATCGTCCGCCTTCACTGTGAGAGTGCGAAATCCTTTTGTAGTTTTGTCCCGTAAACTTTCCATTCGCCCACGAGACGGGTGTTACCGCCTGTTTCATCTAAATCGGCTCCGCTAGCCGGTTTAATCTATCAAAGCTCATCTTGAGCTAGGTTGAGCTGGCTAGCGTGTTTATGTGTCCCAGTCATGATTGTCTTCTTGTAAAAAAAAAAAATTACCAACATATATAATGTAGTATTTGCCGATAAGTAGACCAAATTTATTGGGTTGGATAAGTAGAAGTTATTGTTTTGGATTGAGGACAACTAGAAAAACGATTTTTCATCGTGTTACCCTATAATTTTCGCTAGCGGCAATACGTAAAAACCGCCAGCAAAAATATAACGAGGGGAGGGGGGTTACGGACCGCCAGCGAAAACCGATTTTTGCTGACGGGCACACTAAGAGATCCGTCATAAAAGAAACTCTATTTTTCGTAGTGGACCTCTTAAGTGTCCGCCACAGAAAACCTGATTTTAGGTGGCGGACCAGGAAGAGCACCACTACAAAAAAAATATATGTTTCACCGCTATTAAAAATGCACCGCCTGCCCCCCCCCC
>CM020180.1:5685881-5699376 GCA_009805545.1 Oryza longistaminata | reverse complement strand
CCCCCCCCCCCCCCCTCCATGTCACAAAGACAAAAGTGCGGGGTGATTCGCCTGCACGATGGCCGACGATGGGCGAGCTCAGTCTTTTGAAGGCGAGACGTCTTTTCCAAGACGACGAGAAGGCCACTCCGCCTTCCGCTGAGCGGTATGTGGGCACTCTTTACACTAAGGCAGGAGATGAGGTGCTCCACAAGTATACCACACCCACCGCCACTCCATCCACCACTAAGGGGGACTGTTTTTGCAATTGGGGAGTGCGAACTCCCGGCGGTGGGTATGGCAATGGCTTACTCCGGCCTTTGATGGCATCGGAGAAGGAGGGGGCAGCAGAGTCCCGTAGCGCTCCACCTATGAAGGTGAGCGTCATTCGATGCCTCCTCCTATCATGAGGGCGCCCGGGCAATTCCAAGATAATGAAGTAAAATCGCCGGAGCCCTCGGTCCATAAGCTTGCTGCTCAAGTGAACAAACTTCGCAAGGAGAATATTGAGCTTAGGGACAGCAACGCGAAGGTAGGGGTAGAGCTTGCTGAGCTTAGGAATAATGTAGATACCCTTAGTCGCGGTTTGTGCGCTAAGATAAAGCGTGCATTCATAGAGATGGAGAAGGAGAATAAGTATTTTGCTAATTAGATGTCTCCTTTCTCATGAATAAAGTAGTAGTAGGTGCTTGGTCTTTTGTTCTCAAATAATGTGGCTCATTGGTTTTAATCCCAATGTTTGCCAAGTTGTTTTTTTTTTCATGATTAATAAAGTTTAGGTTTCAAATAAGAGTAGGGGAGATACCTCAGCTTTTTGACATGCAAATTCTAAAAATGAGACTGAATATCTGAACACCTGATGTGCACTGGACTCTGCAGAAAATTGCAGAGTGATTGGGCACCAAAGTTGTTCGGCCGAACCCACACTGGCCCCAATCACTCTCATTTTTCACAGGTAAGCAAGTGAGCACGTCTATTGCCTATATATCTCCACCATTGCATAGGACAAGAGCTGGGAATTTAGAAAATATTTGGTTCAAGCATAATTGAAAAGATAAAATTTCCAACTAATGAAATTCTTCCTATGATTAATCTTGTATATATTTTATTCATAGCTGAACTTGTTACTTGTGAACAACCATCCATGTTAGGGAACCTTATGCATCTAAGTAATTGTTATATGAGAGATGGTTAAAAGATGAAAGAAAATCTTGCTACATTTGCCATGACTTTTGGGAATTTGTTTTTCAAAATAAAAATTCTTTTTCAATGCTCATTCCTCTAATTGACTTCATCTTATACCTATCAAGGCCATATGCAAGTATATCAATGATAAACCTTATTACGCATATGACTGCGGCTTTGTCAAATTTATATGACTCGTGTTAGATATCCTTCATACTCTCATGATCAAGAGGCTATTTCCACTTTCATTTTTATTTCCACATATATAATCAAGCTAAGCTTCTACATTGGAAGTTGGCTTCCCACAAAAAAAAATCATTCAAATAAACTCCTATTCAGACTATGCTTTCTTCTCCTGAAAAACCTTAGCAAAAGAAAGAAAATGAAAAAAAGGAGGGAAAGGCATGACTATAAAAAAAGAGAGAGAAATAAAGCTTGCTCTCAAAACATTGAGCATGATGAAAAAAAACAGTAGCCATGCCCCTTCCATATTTATGCAAGGAAAAGTGGAGAAGAAAGTATAGGAAAAAGGAGAACCATTTCTATTCCACCATTACACAAAATATTTAACTTTTCTTTTTACCACCTCAAATAAAGACCCTTGATCTAGAAGTATGACTAATAATCTTCCGAGTCCGTATATTTGGCTTTGCAATATATATGATGCAGGTATGTCACAATTTATCCCTACCGAGCCCCACATATCAGCTTGTAGAATAGGGATAAAATATGGCACAATCTGCCTTGGTGAGGATCCACAAAGTCAAAAATACTTGAGTGATAGAGAGAAAGTCATTAAGAGGAAAAGAGTTGTTTTGCGAAACTTCATAAAATCCCAAGAGTTTGACAGATGAAGTAAGAAGGACGGGAATCAAGACCATTCCATTTACCAATTACCCAAGATGGTAAGTTAGCCACTAATAAAGTTCACAGGTACAGGTATGGTTTTGAATAATTTATATGCTTGAGTTATATCTTGGAAAACTTCATTCTACACCAATCTTTACTCAGGGATGAGTAAAGAGCTAAGTGTGGGGGGTTTTGTTGGCGGCTGTTAAATGCCGATTATATACCGCCAACATCTGCATAAAGTCCAGATAATAAAACATCCAACATACTAATAGGTGTTAAATCTCACATTTTCTACAAGTGTTGGTATATATTTGTATGTAGATGATAAACCTAGAAGTTGGGAGGAAAATCAGACTAAAGTTGGAGAAGGAACTTATTCATTCAAGAGTAGGCTTTTTAACTTCGAAAGAATCAGCCCGAAATTTGCAGAAAAGGATAAGGCAGGTCAGGGGAAGTCCACAGGCCAAATCCTGGGCTTGTTGGGCCAGGCCAGGGTTCAGCCGAACTCACATCTCCACCGTCGATCCCGTGGTTTGGCATGGACGTCCCAGATGCATTCCTAATGGCGGTTGCAGGGCACTTCAGACAATTCCCCATCCACAACCGTCATTACCTGCCCTATAAAAGGAGCTTAACTCCTTCACTTCTTCAGACACTTCCGAGCTTCACCTGAATTACAAGAGACTCTATTGTACTATTTGTATACTAGAATTAGGAAGAGATAGAGTAGAAGAAGTCGGGAGAATTCCGGAGCTGTCGGTAATCATCTCATATTTCCTTTATTCTATTCATTACTCTGATATTAATAGAATTATTTTCCTGAGTATTTTAGATTTATCTTGTGAGAATTATCTCTTGGTTAGTTCGTAAATAGCACATGAGATTTTTGTCACTATAATCAACTAAAATATAGTGATTGCTTTGGTGAGTTATAAACACTAAGGTATATATTAATTGCTTAGACGTGGTATTTAGGTAATTATTATCCAGCAACTATTACGTATCCCACAGTACGTTTGAGGTAGGTAGAGGTGGTGATAGCCCTCAAGAGCACTTAAGTCCTTCCTGTCCGGGTACGTAGTAGAGCGACATCTGGGAACATCGGGTTGCCAGTGCCTGAAGTATCACGTTAGGATTAAAGTTAAGCTTTCCCTAGACACTATTTCTCACCGGTAAATCCTCTCTATCCTAGCCTATTCTTTGCTTGGTGTCCTTAGATGAACCGGAGGAAGAATTAATCACACACATTCCCTTCGATTCGATACCCTTGGAATACTCCGTAGGTGAAGTGCTACATTGGTATATCATTGCGCTTGCGGATTTTATCTGTGACCGTAAGAATTACCAATAGCGGCATCTACCACTCCCTACGACGACGCGTCTCCGGGTGCCGCCACGGGTTGCACATAACGTGCTCAAGGTGTGGCGGTGAGTTTTTCTCTTTCCTAGCACTCTCTTTCCTCTGTCATAGTATAGAAATGGCGTGTTAACTTTTATAGCCTGTTTATGCAGGACTAATGTACCCGCTTTAAGTGCATCTTCACTTTCCTCGTAAAGGTAACCTTAAACAATAAATTAATATTTATAGTACAATTCTTTATATTAGAAGATAAACTTAAATTAAGATGTTGCTATGGGTGATCTTAAGCTTAAGGCAATGTTACATACCGTTGATGTGAAAAGATGGCAGCAAAATTTTGTTGTTAACACATACTACATTTTCCCAACTTCTGCTCCCTTCTTTTTCACGCGCATGTGTTCCCTAACTAGTAAACCATGCATTTTTGTGAAAAGATATATTGAAAAGTTGTTTTAAAAATTCATATTAATCAATTTTTAAATATTTTCACTAATATTGAATTGGTCATGTGCTAATTCATCGTTCCGTTGTGCATGCTTGGGGTGAGTTCCCAACTCTTATTACCCAACACAACCTAAAGCTACACCACAAGGTACATACAATTATGCAATTTTTTTATTTTTAAATTGTTCACGAAGCAGGTTAGACCGCTGCTTATGGGCCGGTTTGATCGGCGGTGTGTGGGCGGTCAGACCGGCAAAGTCTGACCCCGACTCCACTATATATTGTCGGGTCTTGGGTTTCCTTGTTTCGGAAGGTGTGTAGAGGGGGACCAGTTGGACTCTAAGTAGACCAACCCCTATATTAGGGACAAGGTCGGTTCAATGGGAGGTATAATCTACTCTCGGCACAATTTAGCCAATTGAATCACCTTTTCAATATTGCATCTACTTTTCGCCTAGTTTTAGCCTAGTTCATCCATCTTTGTCAATTTGTGCTGTAAATCGTCCGCCTTCACTGTGAGAGTGCGAAATCCTTTTGTAGTTTTGTCCCGTAAACTTTCCATTCGCCCACGAGACGGGTGTTACCGCCTGTTTCATCTAAATCGGCTCCGCTAGCCGGTTTAATCTATCAAAACTCATCTTGAGCTAGGTTGAGCTGGCTAGCCTGTTTATGTGTCCCAGTCATGATTGTCTTCTTGTAAAAAAAAAAAATTACCAACATATATAATGTAGTATTTGCCGATAAGTAGACCAAATTTATTGGGTTGGATAAGTAGAAGTTATTGTTTTGGATTGAGGACAACTAGAAAAACGATTTTTCATCGTGTTACCCTATAATTTTCGCTAGCGGCAATACGTAAAAACCGCCAGCAAAAATATAACGAGGGGAGGGGGGTTACGGACCGCCAGCGAAAACCGATTTTTGCTGACGGGCACACTAAGAGATCCGTCATAAAAGAAACTCTATTTTTCGTAGTGGACCTCTTAAGTGTCCGCCACAGAAAACCTGATTTTAGGTGGCGGACCAGGAAGAGCACCACTACAAAAAAAATATATGTTTCACCGCTATTAAAAATGCACCGCCTGCCCCCCCCCCTCCCCCCAACGCCTCCACGCTATTAAAAATCCATGCTCCGTCTCCTCGGCTCCCCCTCCTCTCCGGCTTCTCCCTCCCACCTCTCCCCAACCTCCCTCCCACCTCCTCCTAGCCTCTCCCTCCCACCTCTCCCAAAGCGGCGGCTGGCCTGTGGCAGATCTGGGGGGCGACAGTAGTGGCAAGGAAGGGCGATGGCAGCGGTGGGGTGGACGGCGGCTGGCAGTGGTGGCGGGCGATGTTCTGGCGGCGGGCTCTTCGTCTCCCCCGTGGCGGCCGGCTGCGGCAAAGGGCGACGGCAGCCAGATCTGGGGCGACGGCAGCAGCGCGGAGGGGCAGCGGCCGGCTTTGGTAAAGGAGGCGGTCGTCCGGGGCACGGCATCGGCGACGACGACTTCGATGGCGATGGCAGAAGAGCCGCCAGCGGCGGTGATGCTCGGCGACGGGGCTCGCACATCGGTGCTGCTCGGCTGGCGACGTCGGCGGGAGGCCGAGGAGGAGCGGCGAGCTCGGGCGTGGGCGGCGACGAGGAGGCGTGAGGCCGGCTGATCCGGCGACGGGAAGGTCCCAGGTTCTCTCCCCCACTCCCCCGCTCCTCCCCTTGCCCTCTCCCTCTCTCAGATCTGGCGCAGCGACGGACTGGGTGGTGGTGAGGCGGATGGATTTTTTTGAGAGAACAATGGATGGAATGTATTTTTTTGGTATTTTATTGTGATTTGTGAATGGATGTGTTAATTTGTGATTTGTAAATGGATGTTTGTGAATGAATCTGTCGAATTTATTATGAATGGCTAGTATTTTCTCTTGTGGCTGGCACAGTGTAACCCACTAGCGAAACTACATTTTCGCTGGCGGGCCAGCCGCCAGCAAAAATGGATCTTTGCTGGCTGCGTCTCCAGCGAAAAATGTTTTTCGCTGGTAGCAATAACCGCTAGCGAAGATCTTGATTTTCACTGGCCTTTGCTTCGTGGCGGCTCCAAATTCCGCCTGCGAAAAACCCAAACTGATCGCCACGAAAGATGGTTTTAGTAGCAGTGGAGCCCTCTTGCTAGTGCAACAACAGTAAGTACTGGCTCCATCTTCTGTTGCTGCTGATGCTGCTTGCCCATCATAGTGATTCTTCATTCTATAGCGAGAGAGCTGTAGCAGTGTACTCGGCGTCATTCATGACCCCACGATTTGGCTCGTCCGGGTCGACAATTACCGCTCATCAGCTTTATTCTCCATGAGGTTGAACATTGATCGACTATTTGTGCGACTCCCAAATCATATTTTTACCATCCGATTTGGCATCTATTACTAACAATTTATAATGCATCATCAGCTAGTTTACACACAAACCTATCGCTGCCTACAGGGGCAAATCTAGCAAGAGGGCACGAAAGCTCAAGCCTCCCAAAGGACACCAAAAATCCCCAATAAAACTTTTTATCACATACACATACAGATATACATACGAAAAAGAGATATAGCTTTCTCAGTTTACTAAACCCCTCGTTATTTTCTTCTTGATCCATCAGTGTCTAGAATATTAACTTGACGGTCCTTCTTAGGCTGTGTTGAGGAGGTGAGTTGGAATCACCTTTCCGCACGCAAAAAAGCACACCTTTTTTATGATTAATTTAAGTATTTTTATTTTTTAAAAAATTAATTAATATGATTTTTAAAACAACTTTCTACGTAAACCCTTTTGAAAAAACACACCATTAGCAATTTGAAAAACGTGCAAATAGAACAAAAGAAGGTGAGTTGAAAAAGATGGGGAAAAAACACAGCCTTAGACACAGTACAAAACATAAGGATGTAACTGTACAATATTAATTTTAGTGCGTCTGCTAGCTAGATCGAGTCTGTTTCGATCGGTTCTTCCATTGGTAGACACACGTCCTAATCTATTTATACCGTGTACGTAGCACAAGTGCACAACTGGTGAGATTCTGGGCTGGACACATCAAATTGACGAGGGCCAGCGGGTCTCTCGTGCGCCCGTGCTTTTGCCTGTGCCTGTCTCTAAAACGTTGATCGGGTTCATGGTGCCATGTGCATTTTATCCCATGCGGGCACTGCAATGAATGAACTTAACTGACAACCACCGTATCATGCCAATTGATAGTAGAAGCAGGATTAGCTAGCTCTGGCCCGTAGTTGCAGATCAGGAGTACTATACTGACTGGCTAGAGCTAAAGAAAACTGTACTATATATTCTGTGCTGTGTGTGGCGGCAGGAGAGCGCACATTCCGCTAGTCCAGGCAGAGAGACCAATGGCGTCTTGCTGGGAGCAGCTGCAGGGCCTCTGCGCCGCCGGCCACTTGCGCCGCCGCTGCCGCGGTAGAAGCTTAGTCCTGCTGCAGCAGCTGCAGCTGCTGGGGGTTTTGGTGGTGGTGGTGGCCGGGGTTGCACCAGGCATCAGTGAGGCACAGGTGAGGAGCCGGTTCAAGGCGATCTTCATGTTCGGCGACTCGATCGTGGATCCAGGGAACAACAACGGGCAGCTGACGGAGGCGAGAGCTGACTTCCCGCCGTACGGGCAGGACTTCCCCGGCGGGGTCGCCACCGGCAGATTCTCCAACGGCAAGGTCCCCGGTGACTTGCTAGGTACGTACTACTATGCACGTACACCCGTACTCCTAAATTAATTTCCGAGGATAACTCCGAACAAATATTTATCTATTGGTCTTTGAGTTTTCTTTTTTTATGGAGGGAGTACTCCTTCCTATAGACGATGCACTCTCTGGATATGCTTTCTGCTAATTAATTAACTGCACTTAATTGTTCTATTCTTAGCTATTTTCTCTGATCCAAAATAAGCACAGCTCTGTTAATTTGGGCTGTGCAGGGCAGCACTTATTTTGACAGAGAAAGTATATGAGCTGTGACACTAACAGTCGTCGCACCATCATTTTGTCTAACTTCGGTTTACAGCATGTTTATTTAAGGAGTACTCCACGTCCTATGGTTTGCACTATGTACGTAATACAATTAATTATTATTCTCTAATTCTGTTTTTAGGTAGGAGTATGTTTTTGAGATAGAGAAAGTACATTTTAAAAAGAGTACTCACTCTGTCCCAAAATACAAGCATTTTTAGACTTAAACACAGTCTTTGATATACTATTTTGACTAACAATATCTATAAAAATAGAAAATTTTAAATAAAAAAAGTTACATATTATGATAGTTTTTTTTAATGATAAATCTAATAACTAGTCAAAGTTAAAAATATTTGACTTTATGCTATGTTAAAAATATTTATATTTTAGGACTGGGAGTACATCTTAATTGGTTTGCACCACACGCCCTGTGCAACACAATTAATTACACGCACTAAGCGACACAGTTAGTTTGCTCACCGTGGGCCATAATGGAATGAGCGATGCCGCATGATAGCTCAACGTGGTAGACTTGGTCAGCACATTGTCATTCGATTGGTCGGGCGCCGGTTGTCTCATCCACGGTTTATACTCCAAAAGTATTTTTTATTGGGACTGTCTATGTGACAACCTGCTGAAAATTTTTGTGTTTTCAGCAGGATTTTTGACCACACGATTAAACACGTGTCCTCCATCTGTTTGTGCCTACCACGCACAACTCCCGTGCAAGGAGCGCGCAGCGCACTGCGACGTTTTGCCGCGATGTGGCCTTATCTAGACTTTTGCCTGTTTTGTTTCCGGCGTATGAGTCGTCGGGTCGTGTCATATGATCTGCCCCGTCGAGGATGTAAGGGGGGCCGCCGGGCGGGCGAGGTAGGGGATGCGGCGGCACGCGACGTCTCGTGTGAGGGCGCGGCGGCGCGGACGTGGGAGAGGAGGGAGCCGGTGATGCTCCGCGATCTAGAGCGGGGAGCGTCGGCTGGCGTCGCGGTCGTCGTCGGTTGTCGAGGAGGGAGGCCCGGGCGCGGCGAGGAGGGATGCGGGGCCGTGGAGTCGGAGAGGATGGGAGCGAGCAAATTTTCCAAGTGTGGAAGGTATGAGAGAGAGGAGGGGAGGGGAAATGAGTGGTGGAGAGGAGAGGATTAAAAATGAATGAGGATGACTAAATTTTTTTTTGGTAGGTACTATTTCGCAGCGCGGATCACATAAGATGCCGTCTGCGGAAAAAATATACGCTTAAGTGGTCCGCCTGTGAAAATTGATTTTCGCAGGCGCCCGTTTAAAGTGGTCCGCCTACGAAAATAGACAGATGAATTTTATGCACGATTATATTTTTTTAGCGCGATCATTGGCTCAAAGTCCATATCGATGCGAAAATAAAGACCCTCACGTCGGGGAAAATGCCTTTTATAGTAGTGCAGTGCAATCAAAATGAACTTAAGAATATATTAATATATGAAACTATCAGACTGCGTGCATTGTTTTCAAAAATTTGTTGTTATTCTGAAATTATAAAATAGCAATTCCAAAAAATTTTTCTTCTTGCGCGGAATAGCAATTCAAAATTGGGAAAGTTCTAATTTTAAGTTTTGAGTTGTGAGTTTAAAATTTTGCAAAGCTACAGTATTTAAAATTCGCATAAACTTAAATTAATTTGCGAGAAGAATATTGAATTTTAAGCCAAAAGTTAGGAATAACATTTAAAAAAATGCATATTTAAAAACTAATTTCAAAACTCTCACAAAGTTAGAAATACCCTCGTGTGGAAACCAACACATGTAAAAACCGATTCTCAATATGATTTGTGTAAATTGATAGAAAAAAAATGCACCAATTTACACAACATCATTCCGGGAAAAATTAATAATGAGAAGCATTCGAATTTGACCGAGAACGGTATTGACTAAACAGCAACGGTAATTATTCTGAATAGAGATACTTAATTTAACTGAAAAAATGTGTTAAAACGATTGTAAGATACAACTCTGCTGGCAAAAAATTTGGAGTACGACTTCAAACAGATGGTGGAAGCAAAACTTCGTCAAGAAAATAAAAATCCAGCTGCTATTGAAATTGAAAAGTTGCGGATGAACTAAACCGACCGAATTTGCGTTTGATCCAATTAATTACAATTTTAAATCCGTTGATCCGCGCAAATAAAAAAGGGATTTGCCTAGATTAACGTGCTGCTTGATTTTATTTTGTTTATCAAGCCGAATTCCTGGCCGTTCATCTACTTTAAGGTGAAGTTGCTTAATTCTTGGTTCGCTTTTTCATAGATGGAACCCAGTTTTGTCTCTCTGGCTCCACCGCCTCCAGCTACCCTAGTCCATTCCTCCTGAATCCACCAAGGGCACCGACGGAGGTGACACCTTCGACGAGTCCCGCGCGAGTAGGGCGGCAGAGCGCATGGCATCTTACTGCGGAGAGAGGCATGCCTGCTTCATCTTCCTGCTCCACTCCATGGTCTACGGTTGTGCGAGCTAGGGACATCCTTCGTGAGGCTGCTGGTGTTCGGATGGGCACCAGGTGACAGTAAGGTAATGATGCAGCCATTGCTTCCCCCGGCTCGATCGGCGACGATGGCCATATATAGCGACTGGGGGGGGAGACACTGGGGTGTGAAGTCGTGTCTGGGTCGTAGTAGCGTGTTGAGAGAACTAATTATTGGGTTTGATTTGTTGGTGTTTGTTTATGGGTAGCAAATCCCTAAATCGAATGCTTTGGTAATTTTGTCTGTACCGATCTGTTGTAGGGGTGAGTGTTGTTTGGGGCATTATGGAGTTCCTTGATAAGCTATATAGAATGAAGGATCTGATTTTTTTTCTCTCTGATCTGTTGCGTTGATCAAAATGGAGGCAAGCAACAGAGAGGGGTAAAGGGGACAGGTTTCAGTGCTTGATTAGGGGAGGTGTACTGAACTCCAAGCCTCCAGTCCTGTACACATATGTTGCATAGCCAGTGCTTTGATTCTATTGTTTTTATTTCGGTAATGATATGACTGAACTAGCCGTCATCAAAAATATTTTGGTTTGCCCCCTCTGATCTGTTGGGAGGCCATGGCTCCTTGTGAGAGCTGACTTGGTTTTTGATCTATTGCACGCAAATGGAATTTTAGGGGTTTATTTGATAGTCTAAGAATAGATGGAAGAAATTTGCATTTTGTACAAATCTTTTTTTGAGAAAATGGGCTTGTTAAGGTGGAAAGAAGGGGAAGGGAAGGGTGCTCTTAGGTGTGTTAATATGTGGGCTAATTGCTTTTAGTTCATCTACACTGTAATACTGTATGTTTAGGAAAAACTAGTTTTGTTATGTATAGTACGTAGAGCACCAATGCTTATGTTAGATCATTATAAATAATGAGAAGATTTTTGTTACAAAATCATTGCCAGCCCATAGTTATATATTCAATTTTTAAGGTTCATAGCCTAGTTGAAGTTCTAATTTTGTTTGTGCATGTAGTCTTGATATACATGGACAGATAAGAGCATATAGCTGCTGAAGGATTTGAGACTGTAGTTAAATTACAGTTTTTTGTTTTTAACTATCAACCTCTGTGAATGATCTTTGCTAGGATGATATAATATGCCTTTTTCTGGTACTACTGGATATTTTTATTTCAACTAAAAATTTTACTATTTTCCTATTTCGGGACTAAATCCTTGTTGCCTTTGTTTTTAAGATGTATGAGTCCATAGACATTAATGAAATTCCTAGACTACCCCCACTATGTTCATAAGAGCATTTTTCGGAAGGGGTACATAACATGAAAAGATGGTCTAGCCAAAAAAAAAAGTTTAGAAGGTTCTCCTAGCTTAGCTGTCTTCATTCTACGTGCGTGAAAAAAAATAGATTTAGCTTTTTGTTGTGTTTTGTCTTTGTGTTAGATTTTTATAATTTGGTTACATTATAAGCAATGTTACCACTTATGTAGGTCATAGCCAACCAGGAAACGTTCTTTGATGCCGCTTTTTTTTGTCACATTTGTGTTTGTTTTTGTTATTTTTTTACAAAGAAAATACTTTTTGTGTGTCCTGTTTGTAATTTTGTCCTTTGTTTGTCTTCAAATAAGCGTGTTTCATATTTGAATTTTTTGGTTTTTGTTGTTGTCAATTTTTAAATTTTTTATTTTATTTTATTTTTTTTTGTTTTGTCAATTTTTAAAATTTCTGCTACATATTTTCATTTGTGCTCCATATTTTACTTTGGGAAAAAAAGGCCTTTGCCCGAGTATATACATCTTTGTCTTTATGTATTGTGTTGTGTTCTTGTGGTCTTTATAAAAATTTTAGCTACATATTTCTAATTCGCTCTTTTCTCTGTAGGCAGTTCAGAGCAAGAGAGCCTAGGGGCCTATCGGCCGACGACTGCCTATCTTGCGCAGGACCAAGCAATTCCAAATGTGCCAACGTGAGCAATTCCTATGTGCTACTTCACATTGTGCAAACTACAGAGGCAAAGACTGTGTTCAAACTGTTATGTTGAAATGTCTTTGTTTTGTCTCAAAAGAATCGTGTTTTCATATTTGTATTTTTTTTGTTTTTTGTTTCTGTCAGATTTTGAAATTTTTATTTTATTTTGTCAAGTTCTGCTACGCAATTCACTAACTTGCAAGTTCTTGTTACATGGAACAAAATATGTATGCGGACATTGGTTCACTGTTACATTGAAAGGTGGCTGCTATAATCTTGTGGCTGATTCATCTTCTCATCTTCCGATGAATCTTCTGCTATAAAAATAGTGTGTATTCCTGGAATTTCAGAAATCTTGGTTCTTCCAATTCAGATGTTCACTGTCTACTACAAAGATATTGGTTATCTCGCTGTTAGGCTATTCTTTTCCACAGTATACTTTAGATGAAAAGCATAGTTTCTGTAGTACATAAATGGCCAGCATAGGAATTAATTTCCTGCTTTTAATTTTTAAGCATGTTGCATATAGCACATAGCTAGTGTTGTTCCTTCATGTGATAGATGCTTGAGATAGGTGTTTGCGTTTACCCATTTTTGCTGCCTAAGTTGGACACGGATCTTTTATGTTTATCTAGCTGGGTTTGGGTTTTCTGACAGTGATGTTTTCTCACGACAATTCATTTTGAAGCTAACAACTGATGTTTGCTCTAGGATGATATATTTTTGCCACTGCTTAATAATGTGTTGAATGCTTCCTCAGAAGCTAAGATTTTTGGGAGGGGTGAGTCAAGGCCTTGGATGAAGTTTTGCTGGTCTTGAGTGTCAAGTATTTGCATAACCGCTGAGGTGAAGATCACTGAACCTACACTACTGGGCTGATGTTGTAGTTTGCTTCGGTAATTAAAAATTCTCACTGTTTTATACGACAGCTTGTAGCTAGCATTCATGAGATAAGGTATTCAAGAGATGATGGCCTGAAGGATTGAAATTTATGGTCAATGGATGCGGCAAGGCCATGGATGAAGTTTTTCTGCTTTACGATTTTTGCTCCTGTTTTCATGTATGATTTTTGCTCCTGTGATTAAATCCATTTATTCTTTTTTTAATCGTTTGATTAGAGTGAGCATTTTTTAAGTCACTGAAAAAGGTCCAGACGCCAAGTGCTTTTAGTGGGCTTCTTTGTTCCTGCATTCTGACCGGAGAACTATAGTTTCATGATGAAGGGCTTAAGGCCCATTCCAGTTTTGAATGCATGTTGTGTTGTGTTTTGGTTTCACAGATACACGAAACAAAAAACGAA
>CM020180.1:5671874-5685856 GCA_009805545.1 Oryza longistaminata | reverse complement strand
TGAACAGAAACAGTTTGAACAGCAGTCTTGCCTCTGTAGTTTGCACAATGTGAAGTAGCACATAGGAATTGCTCACTTTGGCACATTTGGAATTGCTTGGGTCTCCAGATAGGCATCGTCGGCCATGGCCCCTAGGCTCCTCTTGCTCTGAACTCCTACAGAGAAAAACAATAGAAATATGTAGCTAAATTTTATAAAAGTTGACAAAGACAAAGACAAAAACAAATACAAAGACAAAGATGTAGCAAAGCTTTATAGACCGGGCAAAGCTTCATTAAAATATGGAGCACAATAGAAATATGTAGCAAAATTTTAAAAATTGACAAAAACAAAAACAAAAAAATAAAATAAAATAAAAATTTTAAAATCTGACAAAAACAAAAAACAAAAAAAATACAAATATGAAAACACGACTTATTTTGAGACAAAACAAAGACATTTGAACAGAAACAGTTTGAACAGCAGTCTTGCCTCTGTAGTTTGCACAATGTGAAGTAGCACATAGGAA
The DNA here is from genome assembly GCA_009805545.1 of Oryza longistaminata. Taxonomy (NCBI): domain Eukaryota; kingdom Viridiplantae; phylum Streptophyta; class Magnoliopsida; order Poales; family Poaceae; genus Oryza; species Oryza longistaminata. The sequence continues at coordinate 5,685,348 of CM020180.1, read as the reverse complement.
TTGCTCACTTTGGCACATTTGGAATTGCTTGGGTCTCCAGATAGGCATCGTCGGCCATGGCCCCTAGGCTCCTCTTGCTCTGAACTCCTACAGAGAAAAACAATAGAAATATGTAGCTAAATTTTATAAAAGTTGACAAAGACAAAGACAAAAACAAATACAAAGACAAAGATGTAGCAAAGCTTTATAGACCGGGCAAAGCTTCATTAAAATATGGAGCACAACAGAAATATGTAGCAAAATTTTAAAAATTGACAAAAACAAAAACAAAAAAATAAAATAAAATAAAAATTTTAAAATCTGACAAAAACAAAAAACAAAAAAAAATACAAATATGAAAACACGACTTATTTTGAGACAAAACAAAGGAACAAAATTACAAACGGGACACACAAAAAGTATTTCTTTGTAAAAAAATAAAAAAATAACAAAAACAAACACAAATGTGACAAAACAAAAAGCGGCATCAAGAACGATTTCCAATGGTTAGGCTATGACCTAAATAAGTGGTAAATTGATTATATGTACCAAAATTATAAAAATCTAACAAAGACAAAAACAAAACAAAAGCAAAATCTATTTTTTTTCACGCACTAGAAAATGAAGACAGCTAAGCTAGGAGAACCTTCTAAAAACTTTTTTTTTTTGGCTAGACCATCTTTTCATGTTATGTTCCCCTCCGAAAAATGCTCTAGAACATAGTGGTAGTCTAGGAATTTCATAATGTCTAATGGACTCATCATCTTTAAAAAAAAAGGCAACAAGGATTTAAGTCCCAAATAGAGAAAATAGTAAAATTTTAGTTGAAATAAAAATATCCAAGTAGTACCAGAAAAAGGCATATATATAATCCCTAGCAAAGATCATTCACAGAGTTGATAGTTAAAAACAAAAAACTGTAATTTAAACTACAGTCTCAAATCTCAAGCAGCTATATGCTCTATCTGTCCATGTATATCAAACTACTGCACAAACAAAATTAAACTTCAAACTAGGCTATGAACCTTAAAAATTGAATATATAACTATGCTGGCAAATGATTTTGTAACAAAAATCATTCTCATTATTATATGATCTAACATAAGATTGGTGCTCTATGTACTACTACATAACAAAACTAGTTTTTCCTAAACATACAGTATTACAGTGTAGATGACTAAAAGCAATAGCCCTCACATATTACAAACCTAGAGCACCCTTCCCTTCCCCTTCTTTCCACCTTAACAAGCCCATTCTCCTCAAAAAAAGATTGTACAAAAATGCAAATTTCTTCCATCTATCTAGCTATCAAATAAACCCCTAAAATCCATTAGCCGTGCAATAGATCAAAAACAAGTCTAGCTCTCACAAGGAGCCATGGCTCCAAACAGATCAGAGGGGAGCAAACCAAAATATTTTGATCCAGCTAGTTCAGTCATATCATTACCAAATAAAACAATAGAACAACACTGCTACTGCAACATATGTGTACAGGACCTGGAGCATTGGAGTTCAGTACCCCCTCCCCTATCAAGCACTGAAACCTGTCCCCTTTACCCCTCTCTTTGCTTGCCTACATTTGATCCCAACGCAACAGATCAGAGAGAAAAAAAATCAGATCCTTCATTCTATATAGCTATCAAGAACTCCATAATGCCCAAACAACACTACCCCTACAACAGATCGGACAGACAAAATACCAAGCCATTCGATTTAGGGATTTGCTACCCATTAAGAAAACACCAACAAATCAAACCCAATAATTAGTTGCCTCCAAAGTGTAGAAACGAGACTCACAGTGCCAGTCGCTATATATGGCCATCTCGCCGATCGACCGCCGGGGAAAGCAATGGCTGCATCATTAACCTTACTGTCACCCTGGTTGCCCACCGACCACCGCAGCTCACGGAGGATGTCCTAGCTGTCTCCACTAATTCCACCTCGAGATACGTACTAAGAATGAATTTTTCGTGGGACAGAGGGAGTATCTCCTGAAGTTAATAACGTCGAGTGCCTTTAGGGGCCCGCGTACCGGTGACCTTCTCGGGAAAATATGTAGTGCAAACCACATATACAGTGAAAACTTGGAAACTACCGTTGGATCGAGAAATGGACGTCCGAGATTCGTCCACGTTACTTTGAGTTAAAATTTAACTCCCAGTAAAATTTTAACTCATGAGTGAATCTGCGAGTTAAAATTTAACTCATGGTGACGTGGATGAATTTCGGACGTCCATTTCTCGATCCAACGGTGGTAATTTCCAAGTTTCCATTACATATATGGTTTGCATTACATATTTTCCCGACCTTCTCCTTCGGTGTGAACCACATACATTTTTCGTTAAAAAAAAACTCAATTTAGGGTATGGTGCTAATAAGCGTTTATCCAAAATCTGTTGATTTAGGATAAATCACATACTATTCTAAATTGAGTTTTTAAATGGAGTATAATCACTAGATGCGGGAGGGAGGCTGAGTGGTGGGTCCGCCAGGCCGTGTGGTTTTCCAGGGTGGGCCCCAGCCGTTTCGCGAGACAGCCACGCCGAGCAGATCTGAGCTGACAAACGCTATCGTCCTACAATACGCGCCCGCGCGTTCGGCGTGCGGGGGATTATTTGCGGGTGTTTGGGTGGATTTCTCCGTGGAATTGGTTGCTGGAATTCGGTAACATACGGTTAATTTGTTTGTTGTCTTGTTGTGGCTATCTTCTCTTGCTTGTGTATTGGAGTACTAACTACACCCTCTCTTCCAAATTCATCTTAAGAATAAGGCCTAAATCATGCGCCCAATATTCACAATAAGACATAAGTTGTCAATTTTGGTGGGAGCCCTAGTCAATCAGAATTTAGAAATATGACCTTTTGTCATGTAGTATGACACGATGTTCAATTTGTTCATCAGCATAAATGACAGATTCAGCCCGCTCGAGCTGACCGACCGTTTCTGTATTATCTAGAAGCTGCATATTATCTAGAGAAGAATTGTTGCGTGTGCTTTCGTCTACGATGCCTCATGCCCAATATCCGCCGTGGCAATGTGGCATGCCAATGATGCCATGTAAAGTGCGCGCTTGAGACACATGATAAACTCACATAATGAGAGGAGAATGAATAAATGTGGTAAAACTTCATAAGCTTTTCAACATATATACAACTTATTCCACGTACGTTTTGTGAATTTTACATCCCCCAACGAATTGACATAGATTATGATATTTTATTTTATGTAGCTAGCTTTTCTGTAATGATCAGGTGACTGATAATCTCCAACCATCAAGTGAAGAGGCAGAAGTTACAGTGCCACGAAAGAGCTCACTGGTGGCGGCATTTTCTGGACGACACGCATGGTGACTAGACAGTGGCATTGTCAATGTCTCGTCCCCAGGAGAGATTAGGAGACGAGGAAGAGGAGAAGCACGTCTGTACTGGCCGTGGGGAACCTAGTTGGACTTGAGAAAGACAAGGAGACCAGCGATGTAGTGGTGAAAGATGAGGAAGGAGTGGTGGAAGGACAGGAGATGCGGAGAGATTCTATATATGTAAATATTTTTTATGACTATTCATAACTTGTAACTAATGTAAGGGTGTTTTTACTTCGCGAAAAGAAAATTTTTAGGTGTCACATCGGATGTTTGACTGGATGTCGGAAGGGGTTTTCGGACACGAATGAAAAAACTAATTTCATAACTCGCCTGTAAACCACGAAACGAATCTTTTCAGCCTAATTAAGCCGTCATTAGCACGTGTGGTCTATTGTAGCACTTATGGCTAATCATGGACTAATTAGACTAAAAAAATTTGTCTCACGATTTCCATACAAACTCAGCAATTAGTTTTTGTTTTTATCTATATTTAATGCTCTATACATATGTCAAAGATTCGATGTGACTTTTTAGGAAAAAAAATTCAGAACTAAACTAGGCCTAAGCCTAAGTATTTCTTCAAGAATACTAATGTGACGTGCATCACGTGCAGTAACGTTGGATTTGTCATTTGTGTGCATGCGGAACTGAGCCAATCATAAACTAGTGCCTCCTCTAGAAGCCCATGCTGTGACAGTGTACATATTACTCCTATTCTGCCTCATCCATTTTAAAATATAAGGTACTCCATTTTGATTGAATAAGACATGCCTTAGTACTATAATAAATCTCAACATGTTTCATTTAATTGGAACAGAGAAAATAATATGAGTTGGAGCCCGCAACTTGTTGTGTCTGCGCGTCAGTGATCTACTCCATTCGTTTCAAAATAAGCGCAACCATGAGTTTCCGTATCTAATTTTAATCGCCTGTCTTATTTATTTTTTTTTAGAAAAAACTAAAAAACATAAGTCTCCCATAAAGTACTATTCATGTTTTATAATCTAATAATAATTAAAATACTAATCATAAAAGAAAATTTTCAAATAAAACGGACGATCAAAGTTGGACACGAAAACTCATGGCTGCGCTTATTTTGGGACGGAGGTAGCAGATCGTATTGTTCGGTCGTGCCCCTTGATTTTTTTCTGACATATGTGCATTTCTTTTTCTATAATGCGCTATGATGTCCTTGATTGTACTTCCTCAGTCCCATTATATAATAATTTAGAATTGGATAAAATATTTTATAGCATAACAATTTAGACAACCACATGTCTCAGATTAATTGTATTACGAAATGTCTCATCGGGTCCAATGTTACTATATTATGAGACAGAGAAGGTCTTACATTGCTATATTACGAGACGGAGGGAATATGTACTACTACATTCGTCCCATTTTAAGTGCACTAGTGAGTTTCGTGTCTAACGTTTGACCGTTTGTTTTATTTAAAAAATTTATGAAAAATAAAAAAAAATAGTCACACATAAAGTCTATTCTTGTTTAATCATCTAATAACAATAAAAATACTAGTGATAAAAGAATTTTTAAATAAAACAGACGATCAAATGTTTGATATAAACCGTGCAAAACTACTGTCTTTCTCTGATGGAGGTAGTACTAACTTTTATATAATTCATATAATGCTGACCAAGCAAATTGTAATTAATTGAACTGACGTTGCAGATCATTGATTATTTTTTTTTTTGGATAACTCAGATCATTTTTTGGATACTTGTAGGACTACAACGGAATGTGTGGTGCATCTGTCCACGCAAAAGACTTTGTAAACCTACATATTGAATACTGAATGCAACTACTATATTATCTATAGAATCTTATCTTGAAAACTTTTTTTAAAAAATGGTGACTCGGATACGATCCTTGTGTTGTGCCAGTACTCGATCTGCACCATCAATCCATCATCTCCAATTAATTAATTTGGACTTTAGATATTTGCAATCACAACAAGACAGTAGTAACAGTGTTTCCTATGCAACTTGTTGCAGTGTTCTCTCGCTATCTGGGCTGAATAACAAGTGAAGTAGTACAGATTATTTATCTGGTCCGTTTTACTCTGTAACAACACGAATGATGCTTCTTTCATTTCAAAATAGACGCTGTTGATTTTCCGCATAACATTTGACCATTCGTCTTACTAACAAATATAAATATTATTTATTTTATTGTGACTTGTTTTATCATCAAATAATTTTTAATCTCAACCTATACTTTCACATATTTATACTATTTTTAATAAGATAAATAGTCAAACATTGTGTGAAAAGTCAATAACGTTATACATTTTAAAAAGGAAGTATTACATATATCGACGTCACGCTTTAAATATTGCTAACTTATACAAACCAGGGATTATTTCCTGCTTTATAGATAGCCTTATCCACATTCATCATATATAGTAATATAGGTGCATGCATCGTATATGGCTATATGCAATTAAACTGTCAGCATATATATGTTTGAACATTAATTGCGGATCAATATAGTGTTCCCTTCCAACTACTGAACTACAGTACTTGTCGGCGAATGGGGCTTGATCTTGTAGAGTGGTGGTTGCAGGCTAGCTAGGCTGTGTTGCCGGACGAGCTATAGGAAAACGTTCGTGATGGTGTTGATGGTTTTTACAGAAGGAACGCAATGCTCTTGTTTTTAACCAGAAATCCCGATCAGTGTAATAGTTGCTCGGCGAAATCCGAGAGGAGATCAGGATATGGATGGAGGAATGCATTGTCAGGTCATTTAAGAGTATCTAGCATGGGATTTTAAGGCTGAGTTCATTTATTTTGAGTTCCCAACCCACTCTTCTCGTTTTTTCCCACACGTTTTTGAAACTGCTAAATTGTGCGCCTTTTATAAAAATTTATATGAAAGTTGCTTTAAAAAATCACATCGATCCATTTTTTAAAAAAACTAGTAATACTTAATTAATCATGTGCTAATGGATCACTCTATTCCCGACTCCACCTCCTAAATATAGCCTAAGAGGTCCCAAGAGCAGAAGACGATGAAGTTGGTCACATATATGGCAAGATTTTTCTAGCCGCGTCATATAGTAGAAACTGGCATTATAGGCAAAGGGCATGTAGTTTAGTGATTACAGTGACATGAGTAGCACCATAAGGTCTTGAGTTCAAATCTCCATATGAACGATCAAATTAGATTATTTAAAGGGCTAAGTTTTCAATTTAAAGCACTGCATATATATGGTTGGATATAGAGCCGGATAAAATAGTACCCTTCTCTATATCAATAAAAAAACATCGGGTTATAAAGGAAAAGGAGAGAGAGAGAATATCTCATGCAGCTTGACATCTCAGATTGTTGAACTTTTCACCCAATTGCTGTGAGATGTAAGTGGGTCCCGGCTAGAATGGACAGATGCCCGGGCTCAAGCCATGTAGCAAGGCATAGCACCTGCTTAATTACCCTCAATCTGCTGATTCTATTGCCTGCTCCATGCACCAGACCATCAGTAAACAATAAATAATTTAGATGAATACTTAGTAATTAATTATCATTCTTAGGAATCAGCGGAGCCATATGCATATAGACAGGTGACAGTAGCAGCAACGGTGTATAGTAATATTAATGAACATGCTTAACCAAAACTAGCAAACCAAAGTGACATAACTCTTAGTGCCATTATTTTTTTTCTTTGCATGATAATACAAGCACTATAATCTTGTACTCCCTCCGTCCCACAATATAAGGGATTTTTAGTTTTTACTTGTAACGTTTGACCACTCGTTTTATTTAAATTTTTTTTTGCAAATATAAAAAACGAAAAGTTGTGCTTAAAGTACTGTAGATAATAAAGTAAGTCACAAATAAAATAATTAATAATTTCAAAAAAATTTTGAATAAGACGAGTGGTCAAACGTTGCAAGCAAAAACTCAAAATCCCTTATATTATGGGACGGGGGGAGTATACTATTTTTTCTCAACCTAAATTAGAACATGCCTTTTGTCAATTTTACTCGAGTCTATGATAAGTGACATACGGATTTATACAAATATATGTGTACTTTTGTTCGTTGCTAGGCTTGTTCAGGCTTAAGAAAATTCCTGATCCACCACTGTGGGCCAGGTCCGACCTTTACATCTCTTCTTGGATTATACATTGGGCATGCTCAAACAAGCGAGCAATAGCGTTTTCTTTCTGCGCGTAATGTTAAGCTAGCCGTTTCGGGAGCCTTTTGTCGATGATTGTCAAACTATAAACTACCCTTCTAATTCTAATATTATCTCCGTCCCAAATATGAATATGAGTTTTACAGTTGAATATGAGTACTAAGAAAATGTATGGATTTAAATAGAGAAGAGTTGTGACTGGTTGAGGATAAGTAGTATGAGGATAATATGAATAGTAAAAGATTATAATTGATTGAGAAAAAAATACAAGTGAAGATTATAATTGATTGAGAAAAAAATACAAGTGAAGAAGTTATTATATTTTAAAACAAATCGAAGTCAAAATGTTAACTTTAGAGACAGAGAGAGAAAGAGAGGGGTAATTAACATTTGGTCGGCCTAATCCAAAATCTGTACTAGCATTAATTGAGCAATGGAAGTAGTCGCCGGCGAAGTACTCGTGTGCATGGTTGGTGAAGGTGACACGGATCGGACACACCGTAACGTGCCCTGCATCTGCATGTGTGTCGCCATGGTCCATGGAAGAAGACGATTGACTGTGTGTGTGCAGCGTAGGTGCTCCGTCTCGATCGATCGGCCCCTCACCGGCCGCGCAACTCGCAAGATAGACCACACCTTCGGTTCACTAGCTTGGCACTGTGTCTAGCTAGCTACTTCCTCTGTACCAAAATAAATATAGTTTTACACTATTCACGTTCAATGTTTGACCGTTCGTCTTATTTGAAAAAAAATTATGATTAATATTTTTATTGTTATTAGATGATAAAATATGAATAGCATTTTACGTGTGACTATCTTTTTCAATATTTTTCATAAATTTTTTAGATAAGACAGATGGTCAAACATTGGACACGGATATCCACGGCTGCACTTATTTTGGGATGGAGGTAGTACATATCTCCATCGTTCAAACTTTGAAAGGACTTGTTTGAAGGAGTCAATAATCGCAGAATTAGGAGATACTACGAGGGTTAATTACGTACGGTTTCATCAAAGGATTAGTTGTTCGATCGAATTCATAGTTTCGCAAGTTACAGAGACACCTCTCGAATAATTGCGATCGATCGAGGTTGATCACAAATGCAAACGGATGCACTGACGTTTGAGTACACCAATTGGTCATACACTAAAGTCAATGAGGCTCTATAATTTACAGTTATTGAAATCATACTCCTACATTGTTTTTATTTTATTCCTACATACTAACTATATAGTACTACCTCCATCCCAAAATATTTGACGCCGTTGACTTTTTTAAAAATGTTTGACCGTTCGTCTTATTCAAAAAATTTAAGTAATTGTTAATTCTTTTTCTATCATTTGATTTATTGTTAAATATACTTTTATGTATACATATAGTTTTACACATATCACAAAAGTTTTTAAATAAAACGAACGGTCAAACATATTTAAAAAAGTCAACGGTGTCAAACATTTAGGGAAGGAGGGAGTACTCCGTCACTGCGTTTCGTAAATTCAGCGAGTATGGCATTATGCCGCGGAGAAAGTATACTCTGACTCCTTTAACTATGACCCGAGTATGATTCATGACCTCCAACCACAAAACCAGATATATTGAATCCTCCAACTATTAAAACCGGTGCAAACTATATCCCTGAATGATTTTGTAAGCGGTTTTGGCTGACGTGGTGCCTACGTGAATAACCCGATGTGAATGAATCATACTCGGGTCATAATTGAGGGAGTCAAAGTATACTTTTTCCTTATGCCACATGCGAAATGATTATATGGGCCTAACAGTGGCCGTTACTGCACTTGTTGGTGGGCTCTCCGTTGATCTGCACTTGCTACTCATGGGCCTCTTTTAAAACTCTATGGACCGACACTGCAACAAAAGTACACCCAAGGTCCCTCAACTTGTCTTGGGGATTAAAAACATCCTCGAACCGCAAAACCAGATATTTGAGGTCCCTTAACTATACAAAACCAGTCATATTTGAGGTCCCTTAACTATACAAAACCAGTCATAATAGGTCCTTCGGTGGTTTAAACCCCGGTTTTGCCATCTTCTAATAACTCAATCATTCACTCGAACCTGTTGATAGATTATATAACTTGTGATTGACTCCTCAATCACCTTTGGCATGGCCATGCACTTCCATAATATACAACATCGAGGGGCCCCAAAGATATCTCTCCATAGGAGGGGCAAATCCCATCTTGATTATTCATATCCCACTACAAGTTTCATAGCATACCCGAAAACTACTTTTATAAATATCCAAATACGGAGTAGCGTTTAGCAGTCCCTAAGTAAGCTACTACACATATTGGGAACCATGATAATCTCAGGTGTAAGGATTCAACACCAACACTAAATGAGATCACTGATGATACAACACATATGGCTCTTGCAGTATCTCATGTTGGGTCTATCCAACAACTTGTTCACTAACATGTGTCCACATTATTAATTTGGTATCTCTATACCATGATCCATGAGACATGATCATCAATTAATACATGTGCTAATCATCTAATCGTATTTGTTCCACATATGATATTTGATCAGGGATCTTTTAGAAATAGTAACAAATATCATAAAGAGTCTTATGAAAGAATCACATATTCATTATCCAATAATGAGTTATCTATTTCAGAGAATAATGTCGGATAAATATGTAAACATAATATGTAATACATACATCTCTATGATTGCCTCTAGGGTATATCACTAATAGTTATACCTGACATATATGGCACAGCCACCGACTGCTCTTGCTGCAGCATGGTATTCAGCCATCGGATGAACGCTCTGTCAACCAAAAGAAATTCAGATGAGCAGTTCAGACATCACATAATTCATGGTAGCATAGGAATGTAGTGATGATTCTCACAAGAACATGTCCCTATGACCTTTCCTCCCGTTTAGCTGAAATTTGTGGTTCTCCTTTATGTGAGTCAACGCTGGGCTTGTAGGCGGCGCACCTCCGCTGACTGTTGGGCCTCCTTCGCCGCCGTCGTCGGGCACGCCGCACGCTGGCCGCCATCTCCTGGCCCCGCCCGCCGCCACCACATCTGTCGCCGCTGAGACCACCACCATGCCGACGCCGACGACCACCGGGACAAGCGGGGCACGCCGACGCCGACGACCACCATGCCCGCCGCCATCACGCCGCCACCTCCATCGCCTCTGCCTCCGCCACCGCCGGCCGGAGCAGCTGGGGCCGCCTTGGAGCCAGAGGAGGAATGTGCGTGGTCGAGTGGATGAAAAGTGAGTGAGAGAGAGAGGACGAAGGGAAAGAGAGAGATGGTGATGACGTGGCACGTTGACATGTGGGGCCCACATGGGTCCCACGCTGACTCAGCCGCCACGTAGGCTAAAACCGGGTCAAAACCACCGAAGGAGCTCGGGTGACCGGTTTTATATAGTTAAGGGACCCCCACATATCTGGTTTTGCGATTCGAGGATGTTTTTTATCCCGATGACAAGTTGAGGGACCTTGGGTGTACTTTTTCCGCAACAAAATGAAAACATGGGCCGGTGCAAACCCCTGTTTTCTCAAATGGGCCTTAGCGAGCTGAATGGGTTGTAAAGGACTAAGGAAAACGTTCACCCAAGGTCCCTCAGCTTGTGTCGAGTTCCAAAATATAGGCAGGGACTCAGCACGGCCTGCTACCCGCCGCCGGACGATGAGGACGAGTTGACGAAAAGCTCATGACTCGTTAGCTAACGAGCCAGGCCCAGCAATTGACAGCCCAATAAGAAAAAAGCAAACCAAAAACCCAATAACGTGTGTACGTACAAGACAAATGCAACCCTAGCGGCTTGTTTGGCAACTTGAGGGAAGGGAATTGGGAGTTTACACGAGGGAATTGATGGTGAGATTAAGATGGGAATTTGATTTTTCATCCCAGTCTCTTGTTTGGTAGAGGTGGTGGAAATTGATAGGGAGTTTAGTTGGAGATTAGATCATTAATGAAAACGGATGGCTGAGATTTGTTTAGGCGAAGTAAAGGAGGGAGTTCATTCCTCAATTCCCCATCCCCATCCCACAAAAATTCCCATGTCCCTCAACCAAACAAAACAGTTAATAGCCTCATCCTTTTAAACTCCCAATCCCTCCAACCAAACAGACTGTAGAGCCTAGATGGATCGATCTTCTTTTCCCCTTCTTCCTATCCACGCCGTCATCCCCATTTGGCTCCCTCCCTCGTCTCATCGTCTCTCTCACGCTCCCCCGCACCCACATCATGCTTGCCGACATGCTCGGCACAAGCAATGCTGAACCCTTGATTATAAGAATTGGACTATTTCCCTAGCTTTTAATAGAGTAAAAATCCACGAGTCTCTATCACGGTGCCCCCATTGTCACCGCAGGCATTCAGATATACTCCCTCCATTTCTAAATATTTGACACTATTGACTTTTTAGCACATGTTTAATCGTTCGTCTTATTCAAAAACTTTTGTGAAGTGTGTAAAACTATATGTATATATATAAGTGTATTTAACAATGAATCAAATGATAGAAAAAAATTTAATAATTACTTAAATTTTTTAAATAAGATAAATGGTTAAATATATTTAAAAATGTCAACGATGTCAAATATTTAGAACGGAGGGAGTATAGTATCTTCCTTGCAGCAACAAGCCAACAAACATTCAGGCTAGGAGTCAATTATTTATTTTGCAAGAATATGTTGGCCATTAATCTTGCAGGAAGATTAATGGGATCATATATATCAAAATCTGTCACGTTTATCATTATTACTGGATAATCTGTTGCAGGCAAGCATTGCAGGATGAATTCTTTTACGAGTACAAACGGTTGGTTCATCTCCGACCATTGTATTGGCAGCAACACTGGTCAGAAGAACCATTACAGAAGGCTCCTTGCCAATCGAAGCCCCTGTGCGAGCAGTATTGACGACACACATCCAAAGTGCAGCCCTGCCAATTGAAACACATCTGCTTGCTCCATCCATCTGCAGAACAATATTCATCAGTGCACTCTGTTCTATACATATGTAAATCTGATCAGTGGAAAACTGTCTAGTGCAATTTCAGAAAGAAAGAAAGAAAGAATGAAAGAAAAAAAGAAAAAAAAAACTGATTTCATGAACATGCCTATACCTTGTGTTCTAACTGCATGGCAGGATGGGAGAGTGGTACACAAGGCCATGAGAGCCATCACACTCAGCAGCATGCTAGTGCTGTTCTTGATGAGTGCCATTAGGATTATATATGGAGGATGATTCCCTATTTCTGTGTGTGTTCTTCTGTTTCACCGTGTTGTTTCAGACTCTTGTTCTGCTGATGTTTATATAAAGGCACAAAAAATATCTTCGAGGATCAAATGCTTGTTTTTCTGTCCTCTCCAACATTAAATGGGCCACCTTGCATATGCTGATCAGACAGAGATTCGCAGAGTCGCGGTTAAAGGGGTTTTCACTATAGTTAATGAATTGTGATCTTAATTAGGCCCAACAAATTAGGGGCCTACTAACTTGATCGGCCACCTTGCATATGCTGATTGAGAAACCTTCTTTCTAAGAGCATGTACAACGGTGTTTATTAACAGGCTCTCTTGGTTGGCACGCAAGTAAATTTGGTCAAATCAAAGAGAGAGGAGAGAAAAGGAAAGCATCGTTGCTATGCATGACAATGGCTCAGAGTTAACTTATAGCATTTATTAAAGGAATATTTGTTCCATGAGGGAGAAGAAAAGGAAACAATGGTAATAATGATTAAGAGATCTCGTTGTCTTAACTATTGTAGGAGAATGGTTTCTAAGCATTATGTACTAACTAAGAAACCTATTAGACTCTATCTTTGTACATGCTCCGAATATCTTATTCTATCTATCGTTCTTTCTTTTTTTCTATCTATCTATCTATCTATCTATCTATATATATATATATATATAAGCATGCCGTGAACTCGAAGACGGTGTTCGGCAGCGTAAATTTAAATTTCCGCCCGAGCACTCCGATC
>CM020180.1:5647246-5668124 GCA_009805545.1 Oryza longistaminata | reverse complement strand
GCGAAGTCCTCTAGATCATTCGGCCGATGGGAGATCGCCGACGCCGACGCCGACGACGACGCAGCTGCGGTGGCGAGGAGGAGGAACATCATCAGCAGCGGCGGCACAGCGGTGGAGATCACTGCAGACTTTCTTGTGTGTGCTGCGTGCTTTAGCTCCATGATCAATCGATCGATTGATGGAGAGTCTGCACGTATAGGCTATATTAGCTTCTGGATTAGATGTAGACTATTGCCAATGGCTGGGTTATTTTCTCCTTGGATAGATGTGAGGGAAGGAAGCTTTGCTTATATAGACTAGAGCCAGCAGAAACTGAATGATATCTTAATCAATTCCTGCCATTTTATTCATAGGTACACTTTTGGTACCAAATCACTAGATATGAATATTATTGTAATAAGTGCTCAAATCCTATCTTACCCTAAAGTTGATGCACCTAACTCCTAAAGTTTAACATACAAATGTGCCATATATCATCATCCAATAGCAATTATTATCTAGAGTATTTTAATTTATATATCAAGCACATATCATTTATAGTTTTGTTGTATTTTTAGAACTCAATATGCAAGCAAATGTCAAATCATTATCTCCATATTATTTAAACGTATATACATCTATCACTTTTACAATATATAACATGCATTCATCTATATATCCCGCAATAAAATATGGGGTATCAACGAGTAGATATTAATTATTGCTGCCATTTTTACTTTCTCTCTATTACTGTTTTCATAATCTATAAATTCTATATAAGTATACCCACAGGCTGTGATTTGGTTAAGCCACATCACTAACAAGTGCTAAGCCAATGGATTAGACTCTATGCACAGTAAACCGTCCTATTAAGGCTGTATTCTTTCTCCCTTCTTTCTGATGTCACCTTTCTCGTTTTCCACGCACACACTTTTCAAACTACTAAACGGTGCGTATTTTATAAAAAAAATTATATGAAAGTTGCTTTTAAAAACCACATTAATCATTTTTTAAAACAAAATAATACTAAATTAATCATGTGTTAATGAGTTTCTCTGTTTCATGTGCACAGAGTGTGAGTTCCCAACCAAGCCAGCAAACACAGCCTAAGTGAAGCCGAGAAACCTAGATTCAAGCCACTAGTTTTTTCTCGAAAATATTCAAGTTACTAGTTCTTTTTTAGATTTTCCAGTTATTGAATCCTAGAATTTGAGTAAAAGATCTAGACCATTTGAGTGACCTGGAAATTCTATGAGTAGCCGTTGATCAAAATTTTCCGCCTAACGTGCTAGATGTGCGTCGATCGCGCCAATGCTAAGACCTGGGAGATCTGCTTATCTCTAGTGCGGATCCTAGATGTTGATGTGGTGTGGGCATGCCAATCAGTTTAATTCTACAACTAACAAGATGTCGATGTAGCATCAATTAGTCGATAGGTTGAACGATCGGCTGTTGGAGACTCAGAGACCCAGACGTTGATGATGATTGCAGCATGCTCGATTGCAGAAATAAAGAATTCAAGATATGGAGTAAATTAATCACATAACACATAATTTTCCATCATCTGAGAAAAAAGGAAACACATGATTGAAAATCAGCGGTAGCAGCCAGCAGGCTTTTAAGTGACTTCCACATAATGGTCCTCCATGCTACTGCTTCTGCCCCAGCGGTTTCCTACCATGTCCATGCGCTACACGGGAAGCTGCAAGTTCCCCGTCGTTCTTAAACAACCACAGCAATCCCCGTTGTTGTACAACCCATTCGTCCAACCGCATATACCATTATTCATTTTTGGGGGAAAAAACCCTTAGGTTTTCCCAAATGGATCAGCATGGCTACCTTAAACCACTCCTCGTATTTCTTCTCGGTTTCAGAAACTGAGAACTTATATTTCTGGAACAGAGGGGGAGCTAAAATTTTTATGGTTTTAAAGACATGGAAAAATTAGTACTTCAGTCAAGCGTGTAACTATAAACCAAACTGAGGCCAATACCACCAGAATACTGACATAGTAGTAACATCGTAAGAGCAAATTACTGAATCTCAAGAACAATTAAGTCGTTGAAGGATTGCAGCATCACATATTCAGGTTATGTGTTGATTTATGGACCAGCTTATATATCAAAAAACATCTCATCTTTATTACTATTGATCTATTATTGGCTAATCTATTGCAGTAATTGCAGGACGATACTATTTTACATCATCAATTGGTTGATTTCTGAACGTCGTTGTATTGGCAGCAGCACTTGTCAGAAGAATCGTTACAAGAGGCTCCTTGCCATTCGAGACCCCTGTGTGAGCAGTAGCGTCGACACACATCGACAGTGCAGCCTTGCCAATTGACACACAACTGTTTGCTCCATGGCCCATCTGCAGAGAACAATATGATCATCATCAGTGCACTGCGGCATTAGCCATACATAACACAATAATCACAGTGTTCAGACATATGGTCAGAAGCTCTGGAAACAAACTGAACAAGTACTAGTTTAAGTTTCAGATAAGAATAAGATGTTTAAATCCCTTATCCTTAGTCTCTTTATCATTGTGCAAATCTGAGAACTGCAAAAATGTGAATTTCAGAGAGAGACAAAAAAAAAAGTGAATGGCTTTCATTCATGAACATGATGACTATACCATGTGTGCTAACTGCATGGCATGATGGGAGAGTGGTACACAAGACCATGAGAGCCATCAAAAGAAGAGAGAATCCCTTATATGCCACTGAAAATTGGTCTGATCCCTTATATGCCATTGAAAATTGGTTCTTCCCTTATATGCCATTGATCCAAATTTGTACACCCTCTCATGCCACTCGCGTCAGTTGACCGTGTGTTGACCGTTAATTCTCAAGGAAAAAAGACGTATTTACCCTTCTGAGTATAGGGCATGCCTAACAACTCAGAGAGGGCAAATATGTCTTTTTTACTTGAGAGTTAACGGTCAACACACGGTCAACTGGCTGTAGTGGCATGAGAGGGTATACAAATTTGGACCAATGGCATATAAGGGAAGAGCCAATTTTCAATGGCATATAAGGGATCAGACCAATTTTCAGTGGCATATAAGGGATTCTCTCTTCTTTTGATGGCTCTCATGGTCTTGTGTACCACTCTCCCATCATGCCATGCAGTTAGCACACATGGTATAGTCATCATGTTCATGAATGAAAGCCATTCACTTTTTTTTTTGTCTCTCTCTGAAATTCACATTTTTGCAGTTCTCAGATTTGCACAATGATAAAGAGACTAAGGATAAGGGATTTAAACATCTTATTCTTATCTGAAACTTAAACTAGTACTTGTTCAGTTTGTTTCCAGAGCTTCTGACCATATGTCTGAACACTGTGATTATTGTGTTATGTATGGCTAACGCATGCAGTGCACTGATGATGATCATATTGTTCTCTGCAGATGGGCCATGGAGCAAACAGTTGTGTGTCAATTGGCAAGGCTGCACTGTCGATGTGTGTCGACGCTACTGCTCACACAGGGGTCTCGAATGGCAAGGAGCCTCTTGTAACGATTCTTCTGACAAGTGCTGCTGCCAATACAACGACGTTCAGAAATCAACCAATTGATGATGTAAAATAGTATCGTCCTGCAATTACTGCAATAGATTAGCCAATAATAGATCAATAGTAATAAAGATGAGATGTTTTTTGATATATAAGCTGGTCCATAAATCAACACATAACCTGAATATGTGATGCTGCAATCCTTCAACGACTTAATTGTTCTTGAGATTCAGTAATTTGCTCTTACGATGTTACTACTATGTCAGTATTCTGGTGGTATTGGCCTCAGTTTGGTTTATAGTTACACGCTTGACTGAAGTACTAATTTTTCCATGTCTTTAAAACCATAAAAATTTTAGCTCCCCCTCTGTTCCAGAAATATAAGTTCTCAGTTTCTGAAACCGAGAAGAAATACGAGGAGTGGTTTAAGGTAGCCATGCTGATCCATTTGGGAAAACCTAAGGGTTTTTTCCCCCAAAAATGAATAATGGTATATGCGGTTGGACGAATGGGTTGTACAACAACGGGGATTGCTGTGGTTGTTTAAGAACGACGGGGAACTTGCAGCTTCCCGTGTAGCGCATGGACATGGTAGGAAACCGCTGGGGCAGAAGCAGTAGCATGGAGGACCATTATGTGGAAGTCACTTAAAAGCCTGCTGGCTGCTACCGCTGATTTTCAATCATGTGTTTCCTTTTTTCTCAGATGATGGAAAATTATGTGTTATGTGATTAATTTACTCCATATCTTGAATTCTTTATTTCTGCAATCGAGCATGCTGCAATCATCATCAACGTCTGGGTCTCTGAGTCTCCAACAGCCGATCGTTCAACCTATCGACTAATTGATGCTACATCGACATCTTGTTAGTTGTAGAATTAAACTGATTGGCATGCCCACATTATTAGTGACATCAAGGGGGTTTGCTACCCAAGCATACATGATGGATCAAGCAATGGATGGAGCAGGTGAAGAAGATGATGACGATGACGGTCTGGCGCAGCAGCAAAATTGGTCTATATCCGGATATTTCCTGCAGCCGGAGCCAGCAGGGTTCCAGCCAAGGTCACGGCACCTTATCGCACACCCCGTGTCATAGCAGCTGCTAGCAAAGAAGCACATCCCGAAGTCTGACATCTGATCATCTGGCTGATAGGAGCTCGCCGCCGACGCAGCCATGGCGGCGAGGAGGAGCATCAGCAGTGGCATGATGAGGACACTGACGGTGGACTTCCTTGAGTGTGCTGCAAGCTGTAGCGCCATGATGAGTCGATCAATGGAGAGCACACACTAATTAGGCTATTAGATTCTAGATTAAATGTAAACTACTGCCTGCCAGTGACTAGATTTGTGGGAGGGAAGCTCGCTTATATAGACTAGAGCAACAAGGAGATTTGTGTCCTATAATCAATTCCTACCATTTTATTCACAGCTACACTTTTGGTACCAAATCACTAGATAAGGATATAGTAACAGTACTAAGATCAATTCTTGCTATTTTTACTTGCTCCTCCATCGTTTTTTTCTTAATTATGTGTGTATGGTTGTTTTGGGAGCTGGGCACTCAAGCGGTTTGTAGTTTATTTTAGTACTTGATACTATATCCTTATCTTCTAGCTTCTATAGCTAAGAAAATAAGAAAACCAACTTTTAGCTGTTAGTAATTTTTTGGATTCTATAACCAAATTCTAGACCGTTTGGGTAGCTAGAGATACCAGGGGATGCTCCCACAATTCCTCAAACATACCATATATCTATATCCATATATGGTATGAATTAAATAAATGGGAATGTCAACAGCAGCGTGTTGAAACTTTATTTCAATCGAATTATGGGTCTTTTGATCCTTAGTAGATCGCAGTCCAATTCACACTGCACAACAAAAATCCAGATGCCGGTATGCCCTCCCAACTTTTATTCGCACATGCCAAGTGCCAACAGGTTTTCTATATATATTAGAGTATGGTCTGAGCTTGTAATGTTGCAGTCATTCCTGGTGTGGCCCGAGCTGATCCGGACGACGCGGGAATGCAACGGTATGCAACGGTGTGGCGAGATGCCCGGGCAAAGAAGATCGGTGGCGACTAGTTCGTGCAGCGCAGGAAGCGCGGTGAAGCAGAGTGCATGACGGGGAGTAACCTCGTCGTTTCCACATTCGTAGGATCAAAGTTGTTAGCCTATAAATAGTTGGTGGTAACAGAATTTGTACTCGCGCATTCAGTTTTCATTTCAGTTCGAAATAAACACCGAAAGTTGCCCAAATACTCTCCCAAGTTATTTTGTTCTTGTTCTCTGCATTCTCTGAATTCTCTGTTTCTCTGAAAGCTTCTTCAGTTTGCCGTGCCGGACAGCTACAGGATGCCCACAAGGTGTTCGATTGGTGTTCTTCGCTAACAAGTGGTATCAAAGCGCTCAGGTTGAGGGCTGATCTGACACCATGGCGTTTGTTCCGGTGGGAGCCGCAGCAGATCCAGCGAGGGGGAGCTCAGGGAGTGCGTTCTCCTACCCACAACTCACGGCGACGAATTACACCAGCTAGTGCATTCGCGTTCAGGCAATGATGGAGGACCAGGGCGTGTGGAACGCCATCGAGCCGGCGGCCGGGGTGGCCGTCGACCCAAGAAGGGACAAGAAGGCGAAGTCCCACCTGTTGCAGTCCCTCCCGGAGGACTTGCTGATGCAGGTGGCGAAGAAGAGATCGGCAAAGGAAGTGTGGGATTGCTTGAAGACAAGGTTTGTGGGCGCGGACCGCGTTCGTGAAGCGCGCCTGCAGACGTTGAAGGGTGAACGGGGTGGTGGAACGCCGAAATCGTTCGGTAATGGCGATGGCACGATCACTGTTGAAGGGGATGAATGTGCCGGGCAGGCTTTGGGGGGAGGTGGTGCGCCACGCGGTGTACCTCCTCAACCGGCTACCTACGAAGGCCATGGGCGACCGGACCCCGTTCGAGGCATGGACGGGGCGCAAGCCGCAGCTGGGACACCTGCGGGTGTTCGGGTGCACAGCACACGCCAAGATCACGACGCCCAACCAGAAGAAACTCGATGACCGGAGCGCGCCGTATGTGTATCTCGGCGTGGAAGAAGGCAGCAAGGCGCACCACCTGTTCGACCCGCGTCGTGGGCGTATCCATGTAAGTCGTGATGTCATTTTTGAAGAAAATGTACCTTGGCAATGGAGTGCAGTCGCAGGGGAGCAAAACTCTACCGAGTTCACGGTGGAGAAGGATGGAGTCGATGCACCGCCGGCAGGAGCGCCGGCCTACCCGGTACCACAGTACCGGGCGCCATCCCCGGCAGTCCCGCAATAGCCTCCGACAAGCCCGGTAGGGGCGTCACCGTCATTGCTGACGTCGCCCCAGTCATCACCGAGCTCTACACCGCCTTCAACACCTGCTACCGGCTCTGCCAGGCCGGTGGCGTCACCAGGTTCCGGCGGCGACCCTGGAAGCGATGAGGGTCCCGTCCGGTTCAGGAGTCTTGAAGATATCATGCGGGAGGCACCCCGCGTGGACCTGGTGGAGGATGAACACGATGGGACGCACTGCTTGCAGAGATGGAGGAGCCATCAAGCTACCGCGAGGCAGCCGGCCAGCTGGCATGGGAGAACGCCATGGCACAGGAGCTGCAGGCGATTGAGAAGAATTCAACATGGGCTCTCACTGCATTGCCGGCAGGACACAAACCCATTGGCCTCAAGTGGGTGTACAAGCTGAAAAAGAATACTGCCGGCGAAGTAATCAAGCACAAGGCTCGTTTGGTGGCAAAGGGCTATGTTCAGCGTCAAGGGGTGGATTTTGAAGAGGTGTTCGCGCCAGTGGCGCGGCTTGACACAGTTCGTGTCATCCTGGCTATCGCAGCTGATCGGCGGTGGGAGGTGCACCACCTCGACGTCAAATCGGCGTTCTTGAATGGCGATCTTGAAGAAGAAGTGTACGTAGCCCAGCCAGAGGGTTTTGTGAAACGAGGTGAAGAACACTTGGTGCTCAGGCTGAGCAAGGCGCTCTATGGATTGCGCCAGGCCCCGCGGGCGTGGAACACGCGTCTCGACAAGTGCTTGAAGGAACTCGGTTTTGCACGGTGCACGTAGGAGCAGGCCGTGTATACTAGAGGAAAGGGGCAAGCTGGTGTGATCGTTGGTGTGTATGTTGATGACTTGATTGTCACAGGAGAAAATCCACAGGAGATAGCCATGTTCAAGCAGCAGATGATGGGGGAATTTGAGATGAGTGATCTCGGTCTTCTCTCTTACTATCTGGGGATAGAAGTAATTCAGGGGGAGAATGGGATTGCTATTAAGCAAGCTGCATATGCGAAGA
The DNA here is from genome assembly GCA_009805545.1 of Oryza longistaminata. NCBI lineage: Eukaryota > Viridiplantae > Streptophyta > Magnoliopsida > Poales > Poaceae > Oryza > Oryza longistaminata. Next base: position 5,660,306 of record CM020180.1, on the reverse strand, counting down.
AGATTCTGTCTTAGTTTGGTATGCAGGGTTGTAATCCCACCTCAATCCCCACGGAGCCACGTTCGCTGCTGCACAAGGATGATGCTGGAAATCCAATTGATGCGACCGAGTACCGGCGTGTCATCGGGTGCCTGCGATACTTGTTACACACCAGGCCGGATCTGTCCTACGCCGTTGGCGTGGCGAGCAGGTTCATGGAGCGGCCGACAGACCCTGGAAGCGATGAGGGTCCCATTCCGGTTCAGGAGTCTTGAAGATATCATGCGCGAGGCACCCCGCGTGGACCTGGTGGAAGATGAACACGATGGGGACGCGCTGCTCGCAGAGATGAAGGAGCCATCAAGCTACCGCGAGGCAGCTGGTCAGCTGGCATGGGAGAACGCCATGGCATAGGAGATGCAGGCAATTGAGAAGAATTCAACATGGGCTCTCACTGCGTTGCCGGCAGGACACAAACCCATTGGCCTCAAGTGGGTGTACAAGCTAAAAAAGAACACTGCCGGCGAAGTAATCAAGCATAAGGCTCGTTTGGTGGCAATGGGCTGTGTTCAGCGTCAAGGGTGGATTTTGAAGAAGTGTTCGCGCCAGTGGCGCGGCTTGATACAGTCCATGTCATCCTGGCTATCGCAGCTAATCGGCGGTGGGAGGTGCACCACCTCGACGTCAAATCGGCGTTCCTAAACGGCGATCTTGAAGAAGAAGTGTACGTAGCCCAGCGGGAGGGTTCTGTGAAGAGAGGAGAAGAACACTTGGTGCTCAGATTGAGCAAGGCGCTCTGTGGATTGCGCCAGGCCCCGCGGGCGTGGAACACGCGCCTCGACAAGTGTTTGAAAGAACTCGGTTTTGCACGGTGCACGCAGGAGCAGGCCGTGTATACTAGAGGAAAGGGGCAAGATGGTGTGATCGTTGGTGTGTATGTTGATGACTTGATCGTCACAGGAGAAAATCCACAGGAGATAGCCATGTTCAAGCAACAGATGATGGGGGAATTTGAGATGAGTGATCTCGGTTTTCTCACTTACTATTTGGGGATAGAAGTAATTCAGGGGGAGAATGGGATTGCTATCAAGCAAGCTGCGTATGCGAAGAAAATTTTGTCTCAGTTTGGTATGCAGGATTGTAATCCCACCTCAATTCCCATGGAGCCACGTTCGCTGCTGCACAAGGATGCTGATGGAAATCCAATTGACGCGACAGAGTACCGGCGTATCATCGGGTGCCTGCGATACTTGTTACACACCAGGCCGGATCTGTCCTACGCCGTCGGCGTGGTGAGCAGGTTCATGGAACGGCTGACAACGATGCACTTCAAGGCGGTCAAGGTGATACTCAGATATCTGAAGAGGACGCTGGACTCTGGTCTGGTGTTTGCAAGCGGCAGTGGCTCGTTGGACATCACGGGCTTCACTGACAGTGACTTGGCAGGTGACATGGATGACCGTCGGAGCACCGGCGGCATGGCGTTCTATGTGAACAGCAGCTTGGTGTCCTGGTGTTCTCAAAAGCAGAAGACAGTAGCGCTCTCGTCTTGCGAGGCAGAGTTCATGGCGGCCACTGCAGCAGCATGTCACGCGCTCTGGCTTAGGGCGTTGCTGAGCGAGATGATGGGCACTGAAGCAAAGCCGGTGAAACTTTTTGTTGACAACAAGTCAGCGATCGCCTTGATGAAGAATCCTGTGTTCCACGGGAGAAGCGAGCATATTGATACTCGCTACCATTTCATTCGTGAATGTGTTGAGAGTGGGCAGATTCTGATTGAGTTCGTTCGTTCTGAGGAGCAGCGAGCAGATGCACTGACAAAGGGACTGCCGGCGGCGAAGCTGGCGACTGCACGGCACCTGTTGGGTGTGCGTGATCTCAGGCCACGCCAAGACTAAGGGGGAGTATGTTGCAGTTATTCCTGGTGTGGCCCGAGCTGATCCGGACGACGCGGGAATGCAACTGTGTGCAACGGTGTGGCGAGATGCCCGGGCAAAAAAGATCGGTGGCGACTAGGGTGGTGTTTGGATCCAGGGACTTAACTTTAGTCCCTATATTTAGACACTAATTTATAGTATTAAATATAGACTACTTATAAAACTAATTACATAAATGAAAGGTAATTCACGAGACAATTTTTTTAAGCCTAATTAATCCATAATTAGAGAATGTTTACTGTAGCATCACATAGGCTAATCATGGATTAATTAGGCTCAATAGATTCGTCTCGCGAATTAGTTCAAGATTATGGATGGGTTTTATTAATAGTCTACGTTTAATATTTATAATCAATTTTCAAACATCCGATGTGATAGGGATTTAAAAGTTTTAGTCCCATCTATACAGGGCCTAGTTCGTGCAGCGCAGGAAGCGCGATGAAGCAGAGTGCATGGCGGGGAGTGGCCTCGTCGTTTCCACATTTGTAGGATCAAATTTGTTAGCCTATAAATAGTTGGTGGTAACAGAATTTGTACTCGCGCATTCAGTTTTCATTTCAGTTCGAAATAAACATCAAAAGTTGCCCAAATACTCTCCCGAGATATTTTGTTGGTCTTGTGTGTGCTTGTTCTCTGCATTCTCTTAATCCTCTGTTTCTCTGAAAGTTTTCTTCAGTCTGCCGTGCCAGACAGCTACAGGACGCCCACAAGGTGTTCGTTTGGTGTTTCGCCAACAGCAACTTCCTCAGCAGCCTGCTGCTGTCGACGGTGGCGCACGTCACGCGCCGCCATGGCGGCGGCGGCGGGTGGATCCAGAACAACCTCAACGCGTCGCGGCTCGACCACTACTACGCCTTCTTCGCCGTCCTCAACTGCGTCAACCTCGTCTTCTTCTTCCTCGTCTGCCGCCTCTACGTCTACAACGCCGAGGTGTCCCGCGTCGTCGACGTCGGCGGCAGCGGCAGCGGTGGCGGCGGCGAGGTGCTCAGGCCCAAGGAGGTGGCCATGGTGGACACAAATCTATAGACAATGTATCGATCGATGATCAAATATACCATGAAATTAATATCACCTGCAGGGGAAAACAGAAATGCTAACAACACCGGCTTCAGCTTTGTTTCAGAACAGTGAACATATGGATGCACCCTGACCAGAAAAAGAAAAACCGAAATTTTTGTGCAATTTCGAGGTGAGTTGTGCAGATCTCGAACAGAGCATTTGTTCATGGGTCATGGGCTCATGGCTCCCTGATCGATTTGCAACAGAATTGTCGAACACAAGGTTTTTCATGGACATATATACAACAGAGGATATCTAGAATATAACCTTCATCCTTAATTAATTCTAAACTACTCCCTCCGGCTCATTTTAAATGCGGTTGTGAGTTTTCGTGTCCAACGCTTGACCGTCCATTTTATTTGAACTTTTTTATGATTAATATTTTTATTGTTGTTAGATCATAAAATATGAATAATATTTTATGTGTGCCTTTTTTTAAAAAACTTTTTATAATTTTTTCAAATAAGACAGACGGTCAAACGTTGAATACGGAAACCCACAACTACATTTAAAATGAGACGAAGGGAGTAGCAGATTACCCATACAAAATGTAACTTCTTTGTCGTGTTCTTAGCAAGCAGCAGTTTCTCTTTTAGACACGTGGGAAGCGCGGGGCGAAGAGAAGGAGGACGTCTCTTTTTGATTGTACTACTTCCGTTTCAGATTAATTTGACCTTTTTATAATCAAAATTCTTTAAGTTTAACTAAATTTATACTAATATAGTAGTATTTTCAACACAAAACAAATATATTATTAAAATATATTCAATGTTAGATTTAATTAAACTAATCTAATATTTTAGATGTTGTAAAAATTTTCTGTAAATTTAGTCAAACTTAATAAAACTTGACTAGAAAAAAGTCAAATGAATTATAATATGAAACGGAATGAGTAGTAGAAGTAGAGATAAGAGAGACCAAACGTAAGAAAGGAATGAGCTTTCTCAGAATTTTGGTTGTGACTTTGCTAGAGCCCAATCAATCGTAACGTTAACAGACAGGACGGCATTATTAGATTTCTTGGGTGGTTCAAAGTAGGTAAAGATTCATGCAAACTCTTGATCTGTACAAATCCGCTATTTTATTTCAGGGGATGATGAATAGTGCAATACAAATCATACGCATCTATATAAAAACATGATAGATCTCCTATACCACATAATAGATGGATCTGTTAACAGATTCGGAATTATTAAACGCCATGTCCTCATTTCAGAGTCTCAACAATTGTATTTTCTTGATTTATTAAATCCAAAAGTTAAAATATACACCCTTCGTCAAAAAAATAAAAACCAATCAATATGTCCTGATTCAAAATCAGAATTGAGTTTTTCTTTTTGACGGAGGGAGTAACAAATAAAAAAATAGTACATGTTCCCTGGAGTCTCGATTATAACCTAGCAATGTCAGTATTATAATTATTTAGAACATAATAATAATACACAGATTGATGTAGTAGTTTGATTTGAAAAGAACCCCAGGATTTGGTTTAGAGTTTAGACAGGATTTTGATAGAGTTCCTACAAGCTCACACCAAATTCGGCCCATAGAAAGAACAAAAAAAACCCCAAAAAAGAAGCCCACAGAGAAAACAAAAAAAAACCCGTCTCCCCCACGTCCCCACCCCCACACGACGCGCCCTAAAATATCCCCAAACCCTCCAAATCTCCGCCCCCCTTCCCCCGACGCCGAAATCCCCCAAATTCCACCCCCGCCTCCTCCTCCTCTCCCTTCTCCCACCCTCGCGTCGCGAGAGAATCCGAGGCGCGCGAGCGAGAGGAAGGGGAGAAGGTGAGAGCAGCGGCGGAGGGAGGAGATGGAGTCGGATCAGGGGAAGCTCTTCATCGGCGGCATCTCGTGGGAGACCACCGAGGAGAAGCTCCGCGACCACTTCGCCGCCTACGGCGACGTCTCCCAGGCCGCCGTCATGCGCGACAAGCTCACCGGCCGCCCCCGCGGCTTCGGCTTCGTCGTCTTCTCCGACCCTTCCTCCGTCGACGCCGCCCTCGTCGACCCCCACACCCTCGACGGCCGCACGGTATCCCCAATCAAACCCTAGCGAATATTCGCGTTGGATTCCCTCCTCTCAAGGTTCGGTTCGGCTCGGTTTCGTAGGTTGATGTGAAGCGGGCGCTCTCGCGGGAGGAGCAGCAGGCCGCGAAGGCGGCGAACCCTAGCGCGGGTGGGAGGCACGCTTCCGGTGGGGGCGGTGGTGGGGGAGGCGCCGGTGGTGGTGGTGGTGGTGGTGGCGGTGACGCCGGCGGTGCGCGGACGAAGAAGATCTTCGTCGGCGGGCTGCCCTCCAACCTGACGGAGGACGAGTTCCGGCAGTACTTCCAGACGTACGGGGTCGTCACCGACGTCGTCGTCATGTACGACCAGAACACGCAGCGGCCGAGGGGGTTCGGGTTCATCACCTTCGACGCGGAGGACGCCGTCGACCGCGTGCTGCACAAGACCTTCCATGACCTGAGCGGGAAGATGGTGGAGGTGAAGCGCGCCCTGCCCAGGGAGGCCAACCCTGGCTCCGGCGGCGGCGGCCGTTCCATGGGAGGTGGCGGTGGGGGTTACCAGAGTAACAATGGGCCGAACTCCAATTCTGGGGGCTATGATAGCAGAGGTGACGCTAGCAGGTATGGTCAGGCGCAGCAGGGAAGTGGTGGTTATCCGGGTTATGGTGCCGGAGGTTATGGTGCTGGTACGGTTGGTTATGGATATGGGCATGCTAACCCTGGAACCGCGTATGGGAATTATGGTGCTGGAGGATTTGGAGGTGTTCCTGCTGGGTATGGTGGTCATTATGGCAATCCAAATGCGCCTGGTTCAGGTTACCAGGGTGGTCCTCCAGGAGGAAACAGAGGACCATGGGGTGGTCAAGCTCCGTCTGGTTATGGCACTGGGAGTTATGGTGGCAATGCAGGCTATGCTGCTTGGAACAACTCTTCTGCTGGAGGTAATACACCCACTAGTCAGGCCGCTGGTGCAGGCACAGGCTACGGGAACCAGGGCTATGGATATGGTGGATATGGAGGAGATGCATCGTATGGTAATCATGGAGGATATGGGGGTTATGGAGGAAGGGGAGATGGTGCTGGCAATCCAGCTGCTGGCGGTGGATCTGGGTATGGTGCTGGCTATGGAAGCGGGAATGGCGGTTCTGGTTATCCAAATGCTTGGGCTGATCCTTCACAAGGTGGAGGGTTTGGGGCTTCAGTCAATGGAGCGTCTGAAGGCCAATCAAATTATGGCAGTGGTTATGGTGGTGTGCAACCTAGGGTTGCTCAGTAAATGAGGCCATTAGAGCATCTATGAGATGAACCAGCAAAATTGGGCAGTCTATGTATGTTGTGTTACCCTGGCCCCTCTTGTTGCTTTTGGCCTCTTGAAGATCTCCCATTTGCTGGTTAAATCAGTATTTCTCCGGGTTGGAATGCTTGAACCTTTTGCGGCTTACTACTAGAATGTAGTCAATAACTAGCTTCTAGCTATACTATGGAGTAGCTGTATCTTGCGTAATGCTTTATTTAAGTTTAGCCTTATCTGTCGGTGTGCTTTGTCATGAGTGGAATTTCAGTTGCTTTGTCTCTAGTTTAAAGCTAGAGTAGCTTCACTACTTATGGACAACAAACTATCTAGTTGTACCTTTATTCTACAGAATCATATGTTTGTGGTTGACAGTAGTATTTATGCTGGATTGTGCTTTACCTGAATCTGAAATGTTCTATCTTTGGTTGTTTCTCTGTGGTGTGCTCTAGCTCACCTTGCAGTTAAGGTGCTGTTGCGTATTATTCCATTAATATTGATTGTAACAGATGACAATCCTCAAACTTCTATGCAGTGATAGAGGTGTTTTATAATGTAGCTGCTTCTAGCAGTAAGTTCAGGTGTAGTGCAAGTGCTTTTCATGTCATTGGAATGATATATCATTAAAGTATGTGGTCGAGCTATGAGTATGTTTCTGATATTTGGTATGTAGATGGATAAACAAGCATAGTAGAGGCAAACAATTAGCCCCTACCTGAAGCAATAAGAGCATATTAGCAGCAAGTTGGTAGCGCCAATTTCTAAGGTAGTATAGATACAGAGAAGTCTGTGATGCTACTTGATGAATGAAGTACAGGTAGAAACCATAGAGTAGAATACTCCAGGCATTTGGCAAGCAAAATAATTATCCTTCCTCGTACATTTCCTTTCTGTACAGGTTGGATGCGATGCCATTTCCTTTTAGAGCATGTCCAAGTGGGGCCTTTTGAATCAACTGCCTGGCTGCCTGAGAAATGGCAGATACATCGACTGATTTTGCTTGATGGGCTGACGATTTCCAATCTTGAAGCATTTGACACAGAAAGCAAGCATCTTGTTTTTAAGCGCTTCATTTTCTGAAGGATCTTGTGCTGTGCAACAAGATGGTGGTATGTGGAATCATGTTTCACTTTCAGTTTTATTTGGAAAAGAAAAACATTTTCACCATGGTACTTGTACCAGGAAAGTTGTTAAAGATGCTATCTGTCCTCATTTTCCGTTCAATTTAGTAAATGGTATATTATAGTTGAAAGAAAGCATTACCAGCTACCATAGGAAGTATTATGTTTTCAGTCAAAATCTTGTCAATTTTGGCCAGAGTTCCATCCCCAATGTACAGATCGACAATGGTGAATTACTATCAGTTTAGTAAATAATAATAAATTGGTAGATTTTTCAAAAGAATAATTCCACGATCTTATGTATGTTTTTACCTTTTTAGATACGCATATTTGCTAGTAAAACTAGTGATGAAAGTTGTGTCATGGAGATCTAGGAAAAGAACAACACTTGTATACCTAGAGGTGATGCATTTTTTGAAAATCTGTTTTACTGGCTTACCAAATTTATTCACTAATAAAACTAGTGATGAAAGTTGTGTCATGGATTAGTGCACAAGTTTTGCAAACAGAATTTGGCTTAAACAAACAGTTTGGATGAGTATTTCCTTAACTTTTTCCCCTTATTTACTACATTGATGAGCATGATTTAAGTTGTACTTACAGTCTTACACACTGGCATGATGTTTTACAAGTTTTTGGAAGTACTGGAAACCTAGGATCCAATATCCTAGTTCGAGAAAACAACACTCATATTGCTTATGTGCCTGTTAATATGCCTTGCTCGGTTGCTATTGTGGGATGGATAGAAGTGGAAAAAAGGGGGGGGAAATCAGTCTATGATTATATACTTGTATGGTTTCAATGTAGATTAAAATCCAAGGCTTTGACTTAAGGTTCCTACACTTATGTACTTCATTGCAAATTTAACTGTGCATATAGTGCATTACTAGCCAAGGCTTGTAGTCAATACTCAATAGTATTATATATTTCTTCATATTGAATAAGGCTCGCTTCATAGCTTAACATATATGTACCACAATTTTATTGTCCACTACATTGTATGGTACATAATCACAATTGCTTACCACTTACTGTTTCTTGACTATTAAACTATTTAGATTAAAATGACCAATATTTTCTACCTTCTTTTGCAAATCAGTTTCATTACAGCACTTCTGTTAAACTAAAGGTATACTATAGGGTAGATTTGAGGTTATGTAGTTCTGTTTTGGCGTTTTGTTTGAACCAGTTGGATTAGTATTATGAATCCACATCCTCAGTTTATTTTATTGCAGAACACAAATAGTTGCATGGCTTATGCCTGTTGGAGTTAATAGGTGTTAAGGTAAAACATATAAGTAAAAAAGGTTCTCCAGGACTTGCAATGATGCACCTGTACACTGGATCAATCTGATGGACCAGTATCTGACTTTAGAAATGACAATAACAACACTGATTTAGGAGACTCAAGAGTCAAGATATTTACTGGGTGGAGAGAGAAAACATTAGTGTTAGATTTAACGGCTAAGCTTTGTGGTTGCATTTAACCATCTGTAAATGTGAAAGCAATACTATTTTTGACAGAAAAATACAATTTTGATTAGCGTATCTCGCACGGTTAACTTGATTAAGATCTGAAATACTGCAACTTCATTTGTACTAACCATTAGATGATTTAGTTGCTCAGTGCCTGTTTGGGACTTCATGTGATATAATAACATAATATAACCAGATTGGCTTATATATTAACCTTGGAGCTCAATCACTAAGTCTTCTACTGTATTATGACATGGATATTTGGAAATGACCAAGTGCGATTCGATTTACATGTTCTATTTATGCTATTTCTTGGTGTTGCTTTAAAACAACCATTTAAGTAATAGCTATGAGAAATAAATTAGTGCCACTTATTTTTCATGATTTTCAATATATTTTTTGCTTTGTTGCTGTTAAATCTCTTAGTAAACCTGATAAAGATATAAAATTAGAAATTTGACTGCAGATGCCATATATAGTGGATAGCTTTATTACCACACTGGTGTCAAGCAAACCAAGTCATAGTCAGCCAAACATCTTTGATATGTTTTTACTCGAGTATCTGAAATAACCAAACATTTTGGAGATATGTTATCATCATTCTATTGACCTCTTTGAATACCTTGTTTGCATGGTATCAATGCAATGGAATATGCCTTCGAGGACTTTGCTGAAAGATCACCTGCAAGTACATCAAAAATCAAGAGATGATTCTGGCCGCCATGTATTATGACCACAGTGACTCGTGCTCATCCAATATTCTTCGTTTCTCGTATCTTAATGGAAACCCTCACAGTAGCGTTGCCACCTTATATCGAAGGACAAGTTGTTTGAAGTTGGCTACCAATTGGTGCCCTACTTTGCCAATTGTCAGATGGAAGGGTTGAGCGTACATTAATCTGGAGATGCTTGTCGAGTTTGTTGCATGACAAGTCAATATATTCTATTGATGTGGCCAATATATTCTATTGATGTGGCCAATATTTGCACGATATGATTTCTTGGCAAGTTTTAGTAACATTTTAACTCATTCTTCCAGACAATAGTGCAAATCGCCGAACTCTCTATTTTACTTGTTTTGTTGTCATGGATGAAAGGTTTGCAAGACTTTGTTCCAGAGGTGACGTTTCCTGTGAGCCTTTTACATATTCTTTTTTTACAGAACCATAATGGAGAAATTTGCCTAGGTTACCATTGTTCATGTACAGCGATTGAATAGGAAGCTCACCGTTGTGTTAATTGAACAATCCAGTATCTCCAGTTATCATGTTAAATCATGTAATCTCTGCAATTACATCTATGCTTATTACTACCTCCGTCGCATAATATAAGCATAATATAAGGGATTTTGGCTATGCAATTTTATAGCCAAATCCCTTGTATTATGGGATGGAGGGAGTAATACTTATTTCTTCATACATACGCTTGCAATGTTGAAACTTTATAAACTAACCCAGTTAGTGCAATATTGACTGATGGCATTGACCATAAGCTATAAAGTCTGCCCATCTGTGAATGTATCCACATTTGCCCTTCATCTACTTCATGTTTTTCTCTGGTTATTAACCATGTTTTGATTACATATGAGGATCAAGCCATCGTTAACTCATAGATAAATTACAAATTAATCGGTTAGTTAGTACTAGTACTTCATTTGTTTCAGTACTTCATTTGTTTCAGGTTATAAGTCGTTTTGACTTTGATCAAAGTTAAACTATTTTAAGTTTAGCTAAGTTTGTAAACAAATATAGTACTCATTAAATTATTTATATTTTTATAATATATTTGTTTTAGGTTGAAAATTTTACTAATTTTTTTTTACAAACTTGATCAAACTTGGATCAGCAACAGGAAGAAAAGGACAAATTCCCCAAAAAGAAGGGAGGGCTTTTTCCGCAAAACTAACGGAAAAGTTTAAAAACCTATTTGGGCCAAAACCGTTCTTTTGCCCAAGTTTTTTCCGAGCTGGCAACTGTTTCTGGAATATTTGGGCGGCCATGTTTTTTTCTCCAACTGTTTAATGTTTTTATCTTCTAAGATAAATTTTTTTTTATAGAAGTGTCTGATTGAAATAAAACTGAGCCCTTTCATTTTCCAACTCTCCAATATTAGAACATAATTATCATGCTTAATAGTCCACATTCCACGCCAAAACAAATTAAAAGAAAATTTTTATTGGGCGTCTCATAATTTCCATATTTTTGCTTTTTGCCGTTGGAAAAACCCAAAAATGTTAAACCTCAGGTAAATAACATCATAAAAAGCAAACGGTTTAAAATATCTTTAACATTCGGCCTAGCGGTTTGAAAGCACAGAATTTGGAGCAACATTCAAAGAGGATAACATGGTATAAATTTTTAGGCAATTCTAAGATGCCGCCACATGAAAAAATGGAAAGATTCCTTCATAGATAACTTTGTAATGGTTGCTTCAAAGAAAAAATTCTGCAATCGCGATACCGCTGTCATTTTCTCCAGCACAATGCACTGTAGCTAAGAAACACCCCGAAAGCTCAAGTGGGAAAACTGAGAAACAAGTGAACTAATCATCATTTAATGGTCAAAAAAAGAAAGTTTGATAAAGTATGATATTGCGATTACCAAATTTTCCCTTGGCGAAATTGGCCCTGAAGTGGAAGTGACGAGACAGGCTCTCGCTGGGAGCATTCCTCAAGATTCAACGGACTGTCACTGAACTGAAGTCTGAAATAAACCCATTTCCCATCATCCATGTAATGTGAATATGTTGATCAAACGAGCACACGCTTTTCAAATGAGCAAGAAGAATCCATTGTACTTCTCCGAAACCTCCTTAAGATGACTACTTATCATCGACGATGCCGTCGAATGTCGCCAAGTTGATTGACTTGGAAACCTAAGATCTTGTCCATTTCTACAAGGGTATGGTTCATTTTTGGTGAGTTCTATGGACCATTCGCAAATTATTGGATATGGTTGTAACTTGGTATAGTGGATGAGCGCACTGGGGCCAATGAAGAAATCATTTCTTTGACCCCCCTGATTTTGTTTTTGGCGCAAGCATTATTTTTGGCTTCACTGATAGATTTCTCCCAGTTCCTTTCGATAGAAAACTGACATGTCGGTAACATGCGATTTACAAAGAATGCTGATACGGAACTTTCAGGCATCATCACTTCTCTTTCAGTGGAGCTTTTTATTATAGAGAGTTTGCGATGCTGTTACGCACGTTATGATTTTGTTTAGAGATAGTTGGAGAGACATTAAAGATAAAGAAAAGAGATTGGGTTGGATTGAGCTCTCTTATCTCCCATATCTTAGGTGTGTGTTTCGTTTTATGGCCATCTAAAGTCTAACCTTTTTTTTAATCTAAGTCCAGTCCCTTCGTCGACACGCACCCATGACCTCTCCGATCTGCAGCCTCATATTTTCGCTTATACTTATGCTTCTCGGCCAAAATTTGAATTTTCAATCTTAAATTTGAAGTAGATTTTGGGTTTTTTAAGTTTATTTTTTAGCATTTGCTTTTAGATCGCTAAGAACACGTATATTAAATTTTTTATTCACAAATGATTTTTCGTTTGTAAATATACTGTTTCGCTTATTCCCACGTTAGGCTGGAGCTGAACAATGAAGGAGTTTAATTGGACATATTTCCACATCGTTTAGATGGGCCATATTAGGCTGGAAGCTGACATTTCGGCCGTGGGGTATGGATTGAGTTGGGCCGAAGTAGAAGCCCATAGTACAACCTGCGCCGCGCTGACGTGTCGCGGTCGCCCGCAACTTCGGCGCGGGAAGCGGGTGGGGCCATATGGCAGCGAGACAGCCGGGCCCCACACCCCCCGGGATCGTTTGTGGCGCCCACCACCCCACCTCTCCCTCGGGCCGAAAGAGCCGCTCGCTCGATCGGCCGGAACGGAGAGATGGGGCGCCTCCAGCACCACCACGTCCCGCTCCGCCTCCTCCTCCTCCTTCGCGCGCTCTCCTCCGACACCGCCGCCACCGACGCCGAGCGCGGCAGCCTCGCCGCGGACGCCACCGTCGACTGCCCCTTCGGCCACGTCAATGGCCTCACCCGCGCCGACCTCCGGGAGGCCGCCTACGAGGTCTTCTTCATGTCCTGCCGCGCCGCCGGTGCGGGCCGGCTCAACTACTCCCGGCCGGGGGAGAGCGGCGGCGGCGGCGACGTGTCGCCGACCACGCG
>CM020180.1:5566736-5647221 GCA_009805545.1 Oryza longistaminata | reverse complement strand
TTTTACTTGAATCTAAGATAAAAACAACTAAGGGAGTATAAGCTAGCCTGATAAAACACGTGCCGGAGGAATTCAATGGTTGAGCTGCAAGCCCGGCACCGAAATAGTTGAGCTCCATTTGGGCTCCCCTTTTTGGGCCGCTTCTGTCGTGGTCGCCGCGCGTCTCCCGCCGCCTCGACGTCGCCCGCTGCGTGCGCGCGCGCTCGCTCCGTCGTCGCCACGGCCGCCCGGAACGGCGGCGAGATGGGGCGCCACCAGCGTTCGGGCTCCCTCTCGGTGACCTCCTCCGCGACGCCCTCCTCCGACGCCACCGAGCTCGACTTCGCCGCCGCCGCCGACGTCGGCTGCCCGTTCGGCCGCGTCGACGCGCTCGGCCCCGTCGAGCTCCGCGAGACCGCCTACGAGATCTTCTTCATGTCCTGCCGCTCCTCCTCGGCGGGAACACCGCCGGCGCAGCGGAGGTGTCGTCGCCGGTGGCCGGGCCCGAGGGCGGCGGCGGGCTTCGGCGCCAGCCGCGTCAAGAAGGCGCTCGGGCTCAAGGCGAGGCGGTTGTCGTCGTCGTCGTCGTCGTTGGCGGCATCGGTGGCGATGGCGGCGCAGCCGATGATGGTGCGCACGCTGAGCCAGACGTCGGGGCCGGCGTCCCCGGGGCGTGGGCGGCGGCCGATGACGTCGGCGGAGATCATGCGGCAGCAGATGCGCGTGACCGAGCAGAGCGACGCGCGGCTGCGGCGGACGCTGATGCGCGCCGTGGTCGGGCAGGTCGGCAGGAGGCCCGACACCATCGTCCTCCCCCTCGAGCTCCTCCGGCAGCTGAAGCCGGCGGAGTTCGCCGACGGCGAGGAGTACCACCAGTGGCAGTCCGGCAGGTGAAGCTCCTCGAGGCCGGCCTCATCCCCCCCTTCCCTCCCCTCGACCGCCTCAACTCCGCCGTGCTCCGCTTCCGCGAGGTGATGCGCGCCACCGAGATCCGCGCCATTGACACCGCCAAGAGCTCGACGCCATGCGCACCCTCACCAGCGCCGTCCACGCCCTCGCCTGGCGCTCCGGCGTCGGCAGCGGCGGCGGCGACGCCTGCCACTGGGCCGACGGCTACCCGCTCAACGTCCTCCTCTACGCCTCCCTCCTCGCCGCCATCTTCGACCACCGCGACTGCACCGTCGTGCTCGACGAGGTCGACGAGCTCCTCGACCTCATCAGAGAAGACGTGGCCGACGCTGGGCGTCACCAGGGCCCGTCACAACGTGTGCCTCGCGTGGGCATTCTTCCAGCAGTACGTCGTCACCGGCCAGGTCGAGCCGGAGCTCGCCGCCGCCGCGCTCGCCGTGCTCGCCGACGTCGCCGCCGACGCCAGGGGGACCCGCGACGCGGTGTACGGCAAGGCGCTCCTCGGCGCGCTCGGCGCCATGCAGGAGTGGTCCGAGAAGCGGCTGCTGGACTACCACGACAGCTACGAGAAGGGCATCGGCGGCGCCCCCACCGAGGGCATGGAGATCCTCCTCTCCATCTCGCTCGCCGCCGGCAAGATCATCGCCGACCGGGACGCCGCCGCCGACGCCGACGACGCCGCCAACTTCGCCGGTGACCGCGTCGACTACTACATCAGGTGTTCGATGAAGAACGCCTTCACCAAGGTGAAGTTCTTGGGTTCAGAATCACAATTTGTGTGCATCAATTCATGTTGGTTTTGATTCCAGATTCTCGAGAGCGGAATGGGCGACGGCGACGGCGAGCCGGGGGTGGTGCTGACGCAGCTGGCGAGGGACACGGAGGAGCTCGCCGTCGTGGAGCGGCGGAGCTTCAGCCCGGTGCTGAGGCGGTGGCACCGGCGCCGGTGGCCGTCGCGGCGGTCACCCTGCACGGCTGCTACGGCGTCGTGCTGAGGCAGTACCTCGGCAAGGTGACCATCCTCACGGAGGAGCTCGTCCGCGTGCTCCAGTCGGCGAGCAGGATGGAGAAGGCCATGGCGCAGATGACGGCGGAGGACGCCGCCGACTGCCGCGACGACCGGGCCAAGGCCATCGTCGGCGACATGGAGCCCTACGAGGTGGATTCCGTCGTGATGGGCTTGCTCAAGGTGTGGATGGACGACAGGTTCAAGATCACCATGGACTGCCTCGCCAGGGCCAAAGAAACCGAGGTAATTTCGTCGAACACCTTGTTGACGCCCAACTGAAAAATCATTTTTCATACTTACTATTGATTTTAACGAATGTGTTAGAGCTGGATACCAAAGTCCAAGGATGAACCTTTCGCCGGGTCGGCGATGGAGATGATGAAGCTGGCTAAGTATACCGTCGATGAGTTCTCCGAGATCCCGGTGAGCGCGAAAGACGAGGTGGTGCAAGACCTCGTCGACGGTCTCGAGGCGATCTTCCAAGAGTACATCTCCTTCGTCGCCTCGTGCGGTGAGCACATCCACTCACGTGACAAGAAGTAACGATAACATAGTATATCATATTTGTAGTGTTAAGATCAAGCTTACTTGTCTCAGTATCATAGGACGAAGCAGAATTACCTTCCACCGTTGCCGCCATTGACGAGGTGCAACCAGGACTCGGGCTTCTTCAAGCTGTGGAGGAAGGCGGTGCTGCCGTCGTGCAGGCGCCGGAGGGCGGCCCACGCGGCGTCGGCGTCGGCGGCGGCTCGCACCACGTCCCGCGGCCGTCGATCAGCCGCGGCACGCAGCGCCTCTACGTCCCCTCAACACGCTCGAGTACGTCCTCACGCACCTCCACGCCATCGACAAGTCGCTCGTCGCCGCGCCGGCGCCACGCTTCGACGGCGCGCCGCGCCGCGGCGAAGTCGGCGATCGCCCGCGTCGCCGAGGTGGCGGCGTTCCGCTCGTGTTCCTCGACTCGCGCCACTCCTTCTACCACGGCCTCTACTCCGCGGCGTCGCCGACACGCGGATCAGGCCGGCGCTGCGCGCGCTGAAGCAGAACCTGACGTTCCTGGTGTCCGTGCTCGCCGACAGGGCGCAGCCGGTGGCGGTGCGGGAGGTGATGAGGGCGTCGTTCGAGGCGTTCCTCATGGTGCTCCTCGCCGCGGCGGCGACCGGAGCTTCGCGAGGGGGGACCACGCCATGGTGGAGGAGGACTTCCGGAGCCTGAGGCGCGCGTTCTGCACGTGCGGCGAGGGGCTCGTGCCGGAGGAGGTGGTGGCGCGCGAGGCCGAGGCGGCGGAGCGCGTCGTGGAGCTCATGGCGCGGCGACGGACGCCCTCATCGACGCGTTCGGCGTCGCCACGTCCGAGTCCATCGTCGCCGCCGTGGGGGCGCGGCGGCGACGACGGCGACGGCGGCTACGGCGGCGTGACGCCGGTGCCGCCGACGTCGAGGCGGTGGGACGCCGCCGACGCGAACACCATCCTCCGCGTGCTCTGCCACCGCGACGACGAGGCCGCCAGCCAGTTTCTGAAGCGCACGTTCCAGCTCGCCAAGCGACATGATCATGAAAAAAGCTTCGCGTCGTCCCGTCTCAAGCTCAGCAATGGCGCAGCCGCGCAGTGTATCCATCGGAGTTGAAGAAGACGGTAGCTACACGCCATACAGCTCTAGATTTTGCGATCTTGAGTCGGAATTAAACCTCATAATCTCTGAACGAACTGTAAACCCAACACAAATACGAATATGTACAATTTTCTGGCACAGATCTGAAAGTTTCAATATTGATGTCATTCTATTTAGTTACATTCGAAAGTTTTCTAGCGAAAAAGCTTACGATAATTTTGTTTAGTACTCCCTCTGTTTTCTAAATATTTGACGCTATTGACTTTTTTAAATATGTTTGACCGTTCATCTTATTAAAAAAATTTAAGTAATTAATAATTCTTTTCCTATAATTTGATTCATTGTTAAATATATTTATATGTATACATATAGTTTACATATTTCACACAAAATTTTTTAATAAGATGAACGGTCAAACTTGTGCTTAAAAGTCCGGCGCCGGCCCCCGGGGTGGCACGGGGATGAGCGTCGTCAACAGCAGGGTCAAGAGGGCGCTGGGGCTCAAGGCGCGGAGGTCGTCGCAGCCGACCACGGCGCGGGTGAGCTCCATGAACGCGTCGTCGGCGCCCGGCTCCCCCGGCCGCGCCATGTGGGCGATGAGCCAGCCATCGACGCCCGTGTCGCCCGGGAAAGGGAGGCGGCCGATGACTTCCGCCGAGATCATGCGGCAGCAGATGCGTGTCACGGAGCAGAACGACGCCCGCCTCCGCAAGACGCTCATGCGCACCCTCGTCGGCCAGGTCCGTGCCCGCATTGCATTGCATTGCGTCGTGACGCGTCGCCGCCATTGATACGCACTCCACGTTGTTCGATTTGGTGATCCACTTTGAACAGGTGGGAAGAAAAGCCGAGACGATCGTCTTGCCCCTGGAGCTTCTCCGGCAGGTCAAGCTCACCGACTTCGCCGACAGCGGCGAGCACCACCAGTGGCAGCGCCGGCAGCTGAAGCTCCTCGAGGCCGGGCTCATCGCGCACCCTTCCCTCCCGCACGACCGCCTCAACGCGGTGGTGCTCCGGTTCCGCGAGGTCATGCAGGCGGCGGACGCCCGCGCCATCGACACCGGCAAGACGTCGGACGCCATGCAAGCCCTCTGCAACGCCGTGCACGCCCTTGCCTGGCGCTCCGCCCCCGGAAGCAAGGCCGCCGGCGGCGAGGCCTGCCACTGGGCCGACGGCTACCCTCTCAACGTGCTCCTCTACGTGTCGCTCCTCCAGGCCATCTTTGACCTCAAGGAGGAGACCGTCGTGCTCGACGAAGTCGATGAGCTCCTGGAGCTCATGAGGAGGACATGGCCAACGCTAGGCATCACCAAGATGCTGCACAACGTGTGCTTTGCATGGGTCCTCTTCCAGCAGTACGTGGTCACCGGGCAGATCGAGCCGGACCTCGCCGGCGCGGCGCTCGCCATGCTCACGGAGGTGGCGGCCGACGCCAAGCAGGAGAACCGCGATCCCGTGTACGCACGGGTGCTCTCCAGCATCCTTGCCACGATACACGACTGGTCGGAGAAGAGGATGCTTGGCTACCACGAGTGGTTCGGCAACGGCAACTGCGGCGCCGGCGGCGCCATGGCCATGGAGGGCGCTCTGTCACTGGCGCTCGCCACCACCCAGATCATCTCCGACAACGCGATCTTCACGAGCATCAGCACCGCGGAAACCGAACACGAGGACTGCGGCGTCGGAAGCTTCGCCGGCGACCGTGTGGATTACTACGTGAGGTGTTCCACGAGAAGCGCCTTCACGAAGGTTAGCTTCCTACGCGTTTGGCCACGCCATGGCGAGCGTCTTGTGTTGATCTGCCGCGGAATCGTGTGCCAGATACTGGAGAACGGACTCGGGCAAGGGGACAGCCTGATCATCGATCGCCACGACGACGAAGACCCGGGCGACATCCTGGCGCGGCTCGCCGGCGACACGGAACACATCGCGCTGTCCGAGCGCGACGCCTTCGGGCCGGTGCTGAGGCGGTGGCACCCGTTCCCGGGCGCCGTCGCCGCGGTGACGCTGCACGGCTGCTTCGGCGTCGTGCTGAAGCAGTACCTGGGCAAGGCCACCGTGCTGAGCAACGAGCTCGTGCACGTGCTGCACGCGGCGGGGAGGCTGGAGAAGGCGCTGGTGCAGATGATGGTGGAGGACGTGGCGGACAGCGACGACGGCGGCAAGTCGGTGGTGAGGGAGGTGGTGCCGTACGACGTGGAGTCCATCGTGTTCGGCTTCCTCAGGACGTGGGTCGAGGAGAGGCTCAAGATTTGCAGGGAGTGCATGCTCCGAGCCAAAGATTTGGTATCTTGCATATCCCTAGAAATATAAAAGGAGGTGAACACAAATTAGTTGGACCTATACTGACTATAGAAGGAGATCAAGAGCAAGAGGCAAGGTTAAGCCAGATTGTTCTGGTGGGCTAGTGGCACAACAGCAAAAGCTATCAGAGACATGGCAGTAAAACTATGACTATTTTTAGATTGAAACAGCAGTTCCAGATCTAAAGGAAAACTATTGTTTGTCAATTGTTAGTTCTTATTATGGGTGCATTCAAATGATAATGGAACAAACTGTTGATAGGCCCATCAAAGTGATAACATCCACCCAACAGAACAAAAAGGATGGGGAGAGGGATACAGAGAAAAAAATTTCTTCAGGAAATATTTTATCTTTATATATTTGTCAGATAATCGCAAAAATACATGTTCAGATAACACTATATTTTTTTCCATATATAGAGAATGTGGATAGAAATATAACAAGCTCATGATGTATTAACTTAAGAATGTGGTCATCATGAACAGTTGCAATCGATCGCAACTTCAAAATTTCTGAAGTAATACTCAGGACAATCCCTTGAATAGAACACTTGCAAGTTGCAATGAGCGCACTAACCAATTATGATGCAAATGTCAGTAAATTGCACCACTTTTATAGATCATTTTCTTTTGTCAGGAGGAGAAGTACTCTCGAAATAAACTACTGAGCAGGATTGAGACCAAAGAAAAAACTATGTATCAATGCAGAATTATTTTCATGATTATAAATGTTATTAGAAAGGGTATTCAGAAAAAAAAAAAAATCAAACTTGAGTTTTGTCAAGAACCATTCCTGATTATGTTCTTCTAGCGCATTAATATTTCTGTTCCAGATTATGCTAACTGTATATATACTAATAGCTCTAACTCATGTATAATTCGATTGCTGCTACGATGGAATCAGTAATACATAACTTAACTGATTAGTAATCCATATAAGAGTTTCATAACTTAGCATCAAATTCTGCAATTTCTAGTTGTGTGTTTCTCCTGGATTTCTGCAGAAGTAGTATAGTAGCAATAGAGCAATTAATACACTATCCAACAAAATAGTCCTAACTGTGCTATCAAATGCAACTCTAAGAAAGAACAAGATATATTCTTTCTTGGTCATTTCATCGAACACCATGAATGCACAGTTCGCACTGCAAATCAGCAACCACACGTTCAGGAAAATAAATTGAACAAACATTACACTGTAGCTTGCTCACCACTACCGGCCATGGCGACGACCGATAAGCGCGCTCTGCTGGCCGCCGAGAACGGCCATGGCGGCGGCGGTCCAGTCGCCGTGTCGTTCAACACCAATGCCATCGTCCTGCTCGCCCTCCTCGTCTGCGGCCTCGGCGCGGTCGCGCTCCACATCGTCCTCCAGTGCGCGCTCCACGTCACGCCGTAGGCTGGGATCCCTGCCGTTGGCTCGCCGGCGCCGTTACCGGGAGCGGGAGGCGTCGAGATGAGATCGATTGGAAGGGGAAGAGGCATGAGGTCGATCGACCCTTCAGGAGAGGACGAGAGGCTAACTTTTTTGCATTTTACTCCTGCGCTAGATCATATTTTACATTTTAGCCCTTCGCGGGAAGAGCGTATGCACGAACCACGCAGCGCCACGTGGCCTCGCTAATCGCACGCTAATCTGCATAGATTTCGATATATAGAGATGTGTTTGCAAATTTTGCATTCGTCAAGGCAAACATATTTTAAAGAGATAAACGAAAAGAGAGAAGAGCAGCGGGCTACAGATCTATAACCAGCTGCAGCACGGACTCCAAGACATAATGTGCGTATGACAGGTGAAATCAGATATTAATAGTATAGTAAGCAACTATTGTATAAATTGGCTATTTCATTGGCTATAGATGATTTGAAGCTAGCAGTTGGCTATACTATTAAACTTGCTCTTACTGCTACTGAAAAAAACTCTGCATTTTGGTATTTTATTGCATGCTATCTTCTTTATGGAGTTATGGATGTCACGTATATGAGACTGCATAACAATGTTTCTTTGTTGGTACAGAATGCTGCCATTCATTACCAGTCTTTGATCATAGGAGATGAAATAGTTCAGTAACAAATAAGCTAGACCATATCAGATCAAACTACTCAGATGCTAAATTTGTTCTTGGAGATGGAACATTATGTTTCTTGTCCAATAACATGGTTTCAGGGAGCATATGGCACATCCCTGTATAACTTATTCTGAACTGACAGGCAACCAGAGCATCAAACAGAAGCAATAGGGCAGAACCCATGACGAATTGCAGCCGACCGCATTCGTGCTCGCTCCATCCCTCCAGCGCGTGAACGACTCCAGCCATACGCCATGCGCTGATGACCCTCCTTGGTAGCCAATTCTGCCAAATAAGCTCAAAATTTTGTACTTGAGACCATTCTGTGAAGCTCTTTCAGAGTTGCAGCTCAACAGTTTATTAATTACCTCACATGAATGCATGTTATGCAGCGTTTTAGGAACAACCATTGCAGGAGTCGTCGAGTAGGTGCAGCAGTTGTTGCGTATCATTCTTGGTGGAAACTGTGAGTATGGGATGAACTGTGTCCCTTTCTGTGCCCTGAATTGTTCAGTAGCATCTAGATTTTCCCCAATTAACCAAACCTGAAGAAATTTTGAGAGCAACCTGTTATGCCACTGGTTGATCATTAGGCATAAGTTCTTTTAATCCGCATATGGCACTCCCTGTTAATTTATCAAGAGAAAGTAAGAATTCTGCTGTCCCTGTTTTGGAAACTGAAAGATCGCCGGCCACATTCTCTGGCATTTTCGACTTAAGTAAATGATAGCCTTGCTTGTTTGTCATTATGACCTGTACACGAAGGGCGGTTTGTATCATTTTGACGTACTGAAATTTCAATCATATGCAGAAAATGGAAACAAGTAGTTTGTAGCTAAGAAATTCCCATGTGCCGAAAAATGTTTCTGAATTTCTTAAAGTGTAGATGAATACTGTGAACTGTACTACTATGTGAATACTGTTCGTAGTTACTTTTTTTTTACTGCATGTTAAGACCAAACAGCAAGTTGATATACACTATGGCAAGTCCTTGGTACTTATGGAGTTATTGTACAGTTGTTTAACATGCTTCAGTCATCATGCATTTTTCTCTCATATCTATAGATCTATTGTACAGTAATTATGGAGCTAGTACTTATGGAGTTATTGTACAGTACTTGAACTAAAACTTTTGAAATATTTCTGAACTTAGCTGCTTTTGTTTTCCTTTGGTTTAGATACTCTACTTTTGTTACCTCTATTTGACATGTAATTGTAATTAAAGTTTAGCAGTAATTTGTGAATATGCTAATTCTCATTTCTAGAGAACTGAAGCTTTTAGTATCTTAACACAGATTGACTGGAAAATATGTCCAAGCGCAGTTGCTGATTCTCGTGGGCAATTTTCTTACTACATAATCCTGATTCCAAGCTGGCTAGCTACTTGATACTAGGTTCTCGCTTCCTCTTAATAAGGTACTCTCTTTTGTTGATTTTTTAATCACAATTTTATTGATCTTTTTATATGTTTAATGACATATTACTACTAGTTGTACTATCTATTTTTTTACCATTAAAACATGATAAATAGAAGCATATCATTCACTCTAAACTACTAACCATCATCTTATAATCGGCTAAAAAGGAAGAAAAAATATACATCGTTTTCAACACAACAAATCCAGTGATGACCTATGCTCTGGCCATTTAATCTAGATGTACTAAGAGCAAGTTTAATAGTATAGCCCACTGCTAGCTCCAATTCATCTATAGCCAATCTAGTAGCCAATTCATACAATAGTTGCTTACTATACTATTAATATATGGTCTCACCTATCATACACACACTGCGTCTTGGAGTCCGTGTTGTAGCTGGCTACAGATCTATAGCCCGCTGCTCTTCTCCCTCATCTTTTATCTCATTAAAATATGTTTATAGCTAGCTAATAATCTGCTATTGTATCTGATCTAATGGTGGTACTACTGATGTTTCAGCCCTATTGATTGCGGAGAGCAAACGTAGTTGTCTGCTTACGAAGGAAGAACGTTGCAAAGTAGTACCAACTAACTTACCTTTCTGATGGGCCTCATAAATCATCGTCATTAACTTACCTTTCTGATGGGTCACTCTTATATAAGTAATATACCTAAACTCAAAACTTAATTGGTGCGTAAGACGAGATGTCTGCACAATTTGCAACTGGTCACAGAATTCACAAGTGTTTGGTCCTTGTGCTTTTTATCTGAAGAAAGGAAGATGCATAGTACTTCCTTGATGCTGACTCGTGGTACAGAAAAACATCGCTTTAACTGCTGTTTATATTTATTAGGTCCTTCGATTATGAGACGTATAAATGAAACATTGTGCTTATTACACAGTACAAATGTAGATTACTGTTGGTGGCTGGCTGCTACCTTTCGTCGTCGCCACCAGGTAGCACGACTGCACGATTGCACCGCCCATGGCGCCAGCAACACATACTGGCACTGCGTTACATTTCGAAAGGGAAAGATAGAACTGAAAGAAATTTCGGGCAATTTTTTTCAAAATTCTGGTTGAATTTGAACAAGACTTTATAGAGCCATGGTCACGTTTAAATTATTGCGGCTTTGGACTGTTTGGTGATAAATGCAGATATAATTAGAGGCATATGGATGCACCTTGATTTCTTGAAGCTGCCAAGTTTCTTCCATGGCTACTCGGTGAAGATACCTGGTTTGGTGGCCATTTCAGGCTAGCTGAGCTCGTACAGTACTTGCTGGCGCTGCTTGCTACTACTGTGGTTTCCGGGTAAGGCTGTGGTTAGTTCGTGTGGCAATTTTTTTTAAAGTATACGGATACACATTTAAAATATTAAACATAGACTAATAACAAAACAAATTATAGATTCCGCCTGTAAACTGCGAGACGAATCTATTAAGCTTAATTAATCCATCATTAGCAAATGTTTACTGTAGCACAACATTGTTAAATCATGGCGTGATTAGCCTCAAAAGATTCGTCTCGCGATTTACATGTAAACTGTGCAATTGGTTTTTTTATCCACATTTAATGCTCCATGCATGTGTCCAAACATTTGATGTGACGGAAAAGTTGAAAGTTAGAAGAAAAAATTTTGAATCTAAACACTTCCTAAGTGATTTACTGAGCTCTGTTCTTGCTCAATTCATAGACTTATGTGTGTTTGATACATAGGGTGACAGGTTTAATTAGTTGACAAGAATGACAGATCTCATTAATTATGCATCATGATTCACGGTGAATGACGGCAAAAATTCATTAGGTTGGCAACAGGTTTCGTCTATGTAGATTAGACAACCTTGTATTGCACTGCTACCCAACAATAGTGTGGGGGTTCGTCTAAATCCAAGATAGTGTGTTACTATCCCATGGAAGAACTAATTTTGCTTTCTCGTCTCAAGTGTATGGATGATTTAATTACCATGTAGAGTTACTTAAAAGGGGTTTAACCTATATAATTTTCCTACCAAGGATGAACTCATGCAAGATTAGTCACAACTCTTTCTCCTTTTTAATTGTTAAAAGTTGTCAATGCACCAGGTTTATTGAAGGTTTGAAGCATTGTAAAAGCCATCACCTCTTTCTTTGTTAATATAGGGATTTCAGTCTGTTACTAGAGTAGTACTAGCTACTAACTGGACAGTTAAATGCCATGTCAGTCAGATTGTTGGCAAGCCAATTAAGCCTTGAACATAAAACATTATGTCGATTTCATCTTTAAACAATTGTCTCAATCGATTGAACCTCCAGGTGTCAACGTACATTACTATGCTCTGCCTCCCAAAGCAGGTGGCGGATTTCGGGCAGAAGTTCAATGTCATGGTTGATGTCGGGCTGTCCCAATCTTAGGTGTCCAGATAATGTACAATGAGTTTATTCTCTGTTTGGGACACATAATTTAATTTCATGGAATATACTTCCAACTTCTAAGAATCAGAAAAGTTTTCCTCGTTCCAGATAGGGCCTTAAATAGCTCTCTTGCATTGTTGATCATGTGCACTTCCCCTGCACGAGCTTTTTTTTTTTTTTTTTTTTGCTGGA
Source organism: Oryza longistaminata (assembly GCA_009805545.1). Classification (NCBI taxonomy): domain Eukaryota; kingdom Viridiplantae; phylum Streptophyta; class Magnoliopsida; order Poales; family Poaceae; genus Oryza; species Oryza longistaminata. The sequence continues at coordinate 5,635,336 of CM020180.1, read as the reverse complement.
TCGGCGAAAGCCAGCCGAAGTTTATTTTTAGAATTGTGAGTAAGAATTAAGAAAGTGTTCAATTATCCGCGTGCCCTCTAATTGTAATCGTACATTGAAAACAATACTCTGTGTTATATACATGTGTGGGAGTAGCATTTTTAAAATAGAAAGGGCATAACAAGAGAAATTGGGGCAAATGACCGGAAGTCCTATAGGCTACAACAACTTACATTTGGAAAAAAGTAAGACACTACAAATTATGTTCCGAAACAAAATAGGAGCAGGTAATTCCAACAATAATATCGTTACTCCTTAAAGGATGAGTTGGATGTGTTGGATGATGGTGTTTTACACCCACTCCCATCAAGATATTTTTTAGCTAGATGTGTATATACGTGTGTATTATTATCTTTAGTAAAAAGTGCATTCTTATCATGAATGTACATGTACATTTTTATTCATCTTAGATTTATATATGCAAGCGTAATAATAATTTCTGAACTGAGGAAAATTTTTTAGATCTCAACTCTATATCTTATAGGGGGACTTGTTGGCTAGTTAGCCATAAATATCTACAAGGTATGCAATTAAGATCACGTTAGCATCACCAATCTCTTGAGGGTACTAAGTGGTTTTGTTTTTTTTTTTCCTTTGAAGGCAGGATGGGCTATCTCTTAGTTGGGAGTTAGAAATTGAGCTCAGAGAGGACTTCTGATGCATCGAGATCGATCAACCATCAAGATGAGATGCACAATGCCTTCAGAAAGCTAGGCTCATAGAGCCCCAAAGCATTCATGAGTTGATCCGTAATTCCATATGCTGGAAAAACATTCATGAGACTGCATAACAATGCCAAGAGTGTTTTGTTGCTGAATTACACTATGGACTAAAAAGGGCAGATACTTTTTTGACGCAAAAAAGGACAGATACTTATACAGAAAGTAGCCATGGCCAGTCCTTGATCAAAGGAGATGATGAACAATGTTTTAAAAACCATGGCAGATGAAATTACTCAGATACTATATCTCTTCTTTCCAACAGAACATCTCTCTTTCTGATACGGTGACCACATAGCATATCCAGCTAAAATTTATTCTGATACTTTGCAACTGAATCATCAACCTTGAGCAACTGGGCAGAACCCATGCATAATTGCAGCAGGCCAAACTTTGTCCATGTCAAGCACCTTGTCACCACATTCATGCTCATTCCATCCCTCCAACGCATGAATAATTCCCGCGATTCGCCATGCGCTCATAACCCTCCTTGGCAGCCAATTCTGTCAAAAAAAAAGTTCAAAAATTTTGTGATCAGATCTTGTGAAGTTCGTCTGAATCTCTGGATTATTTCAACAGGTTATTACTACTACCTCGCATGAATGCACATTCTGCAGCGTTTTGGGTACAGCCATTGCAGGAGTTGTCGAGTAGCTGCAGCTGTCCTTGCGTACCATCTTTGGAGGAAATTGTGAGTATGGGATAAACAGAGTTCCTTTCTGTGCTCTGAATTGTTCAGCAGAATCTAGACCATCACCAATTAACCAAACCTGAAAATTTTTGGTTTATTAGGCAATGATATTTCTCTTATACATTCTATTTATTTGTCCAGAGAATGTAGGAAAATTACCTTTGCGGTGCCTGTTTTCGAAAACGAAATATTGTCAGCTACAGTTTCTGGTATTTCTGGCTTGAGTAAATGATAATCTTGCTTGTTTGTCATCGTGACCTGTACAAGAATAGTGGTTTGTTACAACATGGTATCCTTTTGCATGCTATAAAATAAATCAGAGGTGAGTAATGGATTAATTACTTTGATATTTTTCTTGCATAATGCTTGCGCTACAGCACGCGCCACCTTGGAAACATTTCCTGCAAGAATTACTTGGTCTGTGCCTTGGGGGATATTGTTGACAACCACTGCAGCAGCTAAGCTGGTTCCATCCACAATTCTTGCTCCCAACTTTGGGTACTTCAGCAGATATTGTTCTCCACTTTTATTCAGGGTATGTGCCTTATATTGAAGATATTGTATGTCAATTACCAGTTCAACCATGCATGAGTACATGCTTCAATTCCCTAATTTCTACATATTGTATTCTCATGAAATGTACAGAATTTATTAGTTCTGTTGGACTACTGTCAATGGACTCTTTGCTACTTATTTTTTTTATTTTCCTACCTTTATGACTAAACCTTTTCCCTGAAGATAATTAATTATTAAGCACTAACTATTTTATCTTGACTAAAATTTTGCAGTACATGTGGACATATAGCTAACATCTGAATTCTGAAGTATGGATGATAATGTTTCAACTTGCTCTGAATTCATTAGGAAATGAGCTACCTGATTCAGGAGTCCAAGGCTTACAACTTTAGCCCCATTCTTGTCAGCTTCGCATACCGCCTTTTCGATAAGATCATTGATAGCTTCCTTCTCCCAATCCAATCCATACTGCACAAAACAAAATGTTACTAACCTGATTATCAATTTATCATGCACACCATCTGTGAATCATGCACTGAACATGGTTACTCTTACATGGAAACTGTATCTTGGTATGGCCCATGACTGCATCCTGATCTTCTTCATGACATTCCTCTCAACAGTGAATGAAGAACCGTACGTCCATGTGAGCACCATGGAGAGCCATGACAGGGGCCACATCATCCTCATGTACCACCTGGAAACGTAGGGCCTGGACGCGAATTCGGCGAAACCGGGCCTCATGTGGTAGATGGAATGCAGGGTGGTCAGGTGTGTAAGGTGAACCACATCCACTGCTTCTTCTTCCTCATTGTTCTTCAGTGAGTCCTCATACAGAGTGTCTGATGACTTGTCCATGGTGTTGTAGATGTAGTCATAGAACGGCATGAAAAGGGAGTAATTTGTCCGAAACTGAGTGTGGTGCAGAGAATGAAACCTAATATATCACATAAGTTCAGATTATTATAACAGTGAAAACAGCATGCATGATCAAGCTATTTATTTTGCAGAGTGACATGCACATCATCTTCTTTTATTTGGTTTTTTCAGTAACTATAGACTATGTGCATCCTAGCTATGCAGATGTCAGGAGTGGTTTTAGAGTATATTGTATCTAAGATCAATAAAGCCTCCTTTATCTTCAAAGAAATACTGAAAACCGTAAAATTTCTCCAATATAAAATATGGTACTTCATCCCTATACTTTCTTAAAAACTGTAAAATTACTCTTTTACATATTATTAAGAGACTGATGAAGTACTTACGATGGCGTGTACATGAGATACTTGAGAGGAGGGAACCATGTGAAGAGCCAGCTGGGTACCAACTCGAAGTTGCAGTGCCCCATGTTGTTCATGAAATCAATGTAAATCAAATACATCTCGAATGCAATTATGGAAGCAGTTCCAGTCAAGGCACAGGTGATCAGTGGGATCGAGAAGAGCAATTCGTAGGCAACGAGCTCAGCAAACGGATGGATGACGGCTGCAACAACGTTAGGAATTGAAGGTAATGAACATATATGTATTTAGGTATATGTATCTGCTTGCTCAATTACAAATACTGCAGTCTGCAGGGTTCTCTGCTTCTGCAGTGTAACCAGTAGACACTATTGGTTATTTTTTTTAACAGTACTTAAAAGAGAACACCATAATCTTAAAGGGATTTTATGGTTATCAAGAATCACTGAGTGTATCCCCTGTTCTCTAATGTAAAATTTAGTACTGATACAAGTAGTGCATTATTTTATATTTGAAAAACGATTTCTCGCATTACACATCCATTCAAATCACTTTAAAGTTAATTTATGATACCATCTTGTACATCTTAAAATTACAAGATTATACCAAAATATATACTATACTATTAAAAGATAGTAGTGGTGGTAGTGAGTCTGCCACCACCACCATCACTTATATATGGGCCATGGTATTAAGATCTGGGGGAGTCGCCTGTACTATTTAGACTGTAGCTCTTTAATTTTCTAAGCATGGCATTTTTGTTTGTTTCTTTAAGATGAAAGGTTGTGTTTCAACCAATTTTTTTTAAAAAAATATTTTTTAACAAGGACTTAATTTTGCTATTTTAAATAATCCGCTGCAAGTTGCAACGCACTGATATTTGGCTAGTTTACATGAAAAATATAGTACTTCTCGATACCTTCTCAAGAAAAAAAAAATCTCTTCCACTCAAAAAAGGGAAAATTAGAATGTGATTTCTCTCTTGTCTAAAAGTCTCTGATACTTTGTTCATATGGACCACGTTTGCTTCTCCGTTTGGTCAGGCATGCAGCAACGGATTGGATGGGCTGCATAAATTTAGCTCGATCGATCGGTCGGCTTACTTCGATCTCAATGGTCCATGAAATATCGTGTGTCCTTTGCATTCCTTAACACACACACACACACACACACACACACACACACACACACACACACACACACACACACACACACACACACACACACACACACACACACACACACACACACACACACACACACACACACACACACACACACACACACACACACACACACACACACACACACACACACACACACACACACACACACACACACACACACACACACACACACACACACACACACACACACACACACACACACACACACACACACACACACACACACACACACACACACACACACACACACACACACACACACACACACACACACACACACACACACACACACACACACACACACACACACACACACACACACACACACACACACACACACACACACACACACACACACACACACACACACACACACACACACACACACACACACTCTCTCTCTCTCTCTCTCTCTCTCTCTCTCTCTCTCTCTCTCTCTCTCTCTCTCTCTCTCTCTCTCTCTCTCTCTCTCTCTCTCAACTGTAAGGCCTACAATTATTGTTCAGGCATGCATTGAAGGAGGATGGAATTGAAGTAGCGATCGACTGGCCACAGGAACGACACTCGTGTTTCCTGAGGAACGGACACGCGCGACACTTGCATCTGACGAAGTAGACCTCCTGCTTTGTGTCCTTAATTATGGAAAAGACTTGTTTTTAACTTTGTTCCATTGGAAAAATTACCGTGGTTTAATTTACCCAGGGGTTACAAATCTAGTAATATTTCTGTCTCATACCATTAATTTTTGTATTGTCAAAAAAATCCCTTGTATTAAAATTTGGGACGAAGGTAATGTCATGTAGCAGGTTGTTTGGAATAACGATGGTACAACTAGGTAGTACAACTTACTTCCTCTATTTCAAATTACTTGTGAATGTAACTATTAGTATTGATTGAACTTTGATCATCGATAACTATAGACGATTAGACAATGAATAAAAATTGTGTAAAAATATTTATGAGGCAACAAAATTCGATATTTATATAGAAGTTTAAAGGTTATTGCCTAAAAGAGAATGCAATGTAATGTTTGGAGTCTCGAGGATAAACCGTCTCTAGTGGCAAGTACGTACATGTGATGGGCTCGGTGACGATTGAAGAGTGGTGGTGCGAGTGGTAGCGGGTGTAGAGAAAGTGGTGGTGCAGCGCACGATGGAACCAGTAGTACAGGAACTCCACTGGCCCCGCATGTAGCAAGGCGATCAGCACCGCGCCATCTGTCCTCCACAGTGGTAAGTGTTGCCCGCCCGGCAAGTACAGTGCGCCGAGGTATAGCAGGATACCGCTCAGGATGATCTGGTCGTCCCTGCACGCGCACACACCACCACGCACGTAACACATCGACTATAATGAGGTTGGATTAATCTCGAAGGTGAAGCCACCACGAACACCGTGGGTTGTAATTTTATGGCGTTTGGCATGTATACCAGTTCCTCTCGCGGTCAACCTGGTCGAACTCGATGCCGCGGCGGACGATTTGGCGGCGGCCACGGGCGTTTTGGAGGCGGGAGACGGTGATCCAGGCCTGGTTGTGCAGCATCCGGAGCAGCAACGACGGGAGGATGGCGATGTACCCGAGGTCCACCTGGCGCCACCCTTTGGTCGCAATCTCGTACCACCCGTGCACCACCCACGGCGCCAGCAACACGTACTGCATATGCACACATATACATGAATCCATCAAACGAACCCACATGTCAGCGACTGCTATAATTTATAGCTGAAGTTACTGTTGTAATTTGTAAAGGTCAGAAGTTGTAGTATACTAAATATTTTTGCCTAATCAAATTAAAGACGATGTGGCAAAAGCTTCGTGTTTTGGTTTTGTGTTAACAACCAGATCACATCAAATATTTAACCATATACTCTTTAACAGTTTGCTGCAGGCCAAGTTCATGCTCTGCATAACTATCTGCAGCAGATGCAAGAGAATTAATCTCATGCGCTGCAGTCTCTGCACTGCTGCACATGCGGCAATATGTGCGTGGTACGGCAAAAGATCAACAGAAGCTAGCGAACTCAGGCCGAGTTTACTTCCAAACTTTTTCTTCAAACTTTCAACTTTTTCATCACATCAAAACTTTTCTACACAAATAAACTTCTAACTTTTCCGTCACATCGTTCCAATTTCAACCAAACTTCTAATTTTAACGTGAACTAAAAACACCCTCAAACAAGAACATAATGGTGGGATGCATGGTGCAGTAGTGCTGCCATGGATGGAACTAGAAGCTGTGCGTTTGCTCGATCGAGCTGCCAGAAGAAGACAGTGAAGTAACTGAATTAAGAAATTTTGGCGGGGGGAGGGGGGGGAGGGGGTTCAATTACACAACTTCTTTAACATCCAGCCATATAGGGACCTTTAGTTTATTATTTATAGCGAAAAAATTGAAGGGGATGCTCTGGGGGGTATCCATGAGTCTTATGGGTGTAGGAGGACTCGAGTCCCCCCTGCACCCACGTTGGATCCGCCCCTGGATAGATCGTAGATGAGAAGTATGTTCAGATTTTGTTGTACTAGAATATGTCCCCATCGAACCAAATTTCCTTATATATATATATTTTTTTTGACGGAAAGAGTACCAGAGAGAATGCAGTAACTTCTGAATAATTCTACCTTCAAAATAAATATTCTTGCATTGATTGGGGTTGCTCGAAGGAAATAATGAAGATATCGGTCCTTTATGAATCATGTGTGCGTCAGAAATAGGTAACTAGGGTCAGGTTTGTGATAGATGCAGCAGACGGCCGGCATGAATGTACGTACCAAAAGCAAAACGAGTTACTGCTAAGCTAACCTTCCTGTATTATTTTATTATTATTATTTGTAACATAACTGCACATAATATATATAATCGAATTCCATCATGAAAATATTGTTTTTGTTTTTCATATATACCAAAGCATTTCAACATTGATACGATCATTATGTATTTTTAGGTAATTCTTTACGGGAGGAGGACGGGTTATTAATTCCATTTTGATACTGAACAAAATGATAGTACAAGTTTCGGCGTTAAACCGGTGTTCGACGAGGGGTTTAAAGCTATGATCGATCGTCTAAAACTTAATAGATAGATTTTTATCAGGTTTGGGTCTTTCTGAAGATAATAGCTCTAGTGATCCGGCTATATTTTCTTATGTGGATTATTGATTTGAATACAAAGAGGAGAGCTTAAGGGAACACAATCTTCCCCATCTGTTCGGGCAGTCTGTGTCTTTGAGAAGAGTAAAAAGGGAAATTAAGAATAAAAGAAAACGAGATGAGTCATTAACATATGATTAATTATTAATTATTTTAAACTTTAAAAAGTATATTAATACGATTTTTAAAACATTTTTATAAAATTTTAAAATATATATGTATATATGTATACTGTTTAGAAGTTTTTTTAACGAATCGGCAAGCTGCCAATTTCATTGAATAGAGAATGAGTAAACTTTACGAGTAAGAAAAACAAGGCTCAGGACCTTCAGTCCAAATGAGCTAAAATTAAAAGCAAGCCAGCTACCAAGATGCCTCGCCCCGCCCGAGACCATGTTTTGGCCTCCTCTTTAATTTTAGCCAACAGATTTCCGGTAGATAGCTCTTTGTGCTGGAAAATTCTACGGTTTCTCTCGTTTCAGATTTCCCAGTTGACTAGGAGTGTTAACGTGCGAAGTGCTTTCTTTTGGGCTTCCTTCAAGTTAGCGGTGGCCTTCCTGTTTAGCAGTTTGAAAAGTGTGCACGTGAAAACCGAGGGACTTTTGTGCCTTTTTGTTTTTCAAAAGAACGCTCAGTTCAGGAAGTCAGACTCCTACCCAAAACCACTTTTGAAGTGTTTGGGTGCTACCCGAGACCATGTTTGGGTGCTACCCGAGACTATGTTTTGTCCTCCTCTTTAATTTTAGCTACCTGTTCTCTGGCTTCTCTAACCTCCTAATGTAGCCAGGATAATAATTAGGCCTTGAAAAATTTTACGGTTCTAAGAAAATATCTATAAATATCAAAGGTTTACACTAAATTTTGTTACTCGTCTCTCGATATGTGTTCTCAAGTACGATAAAAATACCCATAGGCCTTGTATACATTTATAATATATTATCCAATATACAGGGGTATCTGAGACGGCACTTACTGAACAAGCATAATCGTCTCGCACTGTCAAATACACTGATAGGATAAAAGTGTGGTATAATTTTCATGTAAACTGATAGGCTCTTTACTCCGAAACCATATTGAGTTGTCTTTGCTTGGTTAATTGTTGACTAGAAGCAAATTGTTTGCCATCATCTATTTCTTGATTCTTTATTATTATTATTATTATTATTATTATTATTATTATTATTATTATTATTATTATTATGTCTCTCTCACTCCTCCAATTTTCTTTACTTTGTAATTCTGTAACCCATATCGCTTTTACCCTTCTTACATAAAAAATGATTAAAGCATTTTTTTTTTGCAAGCTGTTTTAATCACATATACACATTTATTGACACAGATTTGTTCTAGAGTACATAATAAAAAAAAATAGAACTACGGATCGAGAACGCTGGAATGTCAACCAGAACATTCAGAATGGAATTGATGACAAAGTATGGTGACCACGTTCGCATGAATGTTATGTCATATCCTATAATTTGAATAAGTTATTCTTTTCACTACTTGCATATTGTTTTTTTTTTTTTTGCGGGGGACTATTTGCATATTGTTTCATTCTAAAATAAACAAATCTAGATAATACGGAATATAATATATATCTTGGTATAGATTTACAGTATTAAAAGAATGTGTTATATGCCGTACAGTATTACGATATAATATATACCTCGATACTGTTTATGATATTTAACCCAAATCAAATCTATCGACAAGTTCTCATTCAGCATAAATTTGTCCATATATCACGCAGCAACGCACAGAGCTTTATCTAGCTAGCTTTTAATAACTTTGTAAGCCACGATCTGTACACTTACACTTGTAAGCCACAATGCAAGTACGGTTAGATCAGCTCACCTGCAAAGCTGAGCGAAATTAATTAAGGTGAAGCCTGAACATTGTTACGAGTGACGGTGACAATGCGCAAGAACATGGCCAGTTCCGTGTATACAGTGCACACTGTACGTTTCGTTTCGTTGCACACACAATTAATCGTCGTCAGCCACGCTTTAATTTGTTCAACCAGATTTGGTTGCAAGTATTGGTTCGACATATAGAGTATACATGCATCACGCGTGCATTCTATCACTAATTAATTGATTATATATACACTTTAGTAAACAATGAGCCAATCCTATCCATACAAGATTTCTGTGTATACACCGTGTACACCAACTAAATTTCACCAAAAAGTATAGAAAAAATTCTAGATGTACTTCCCATAGCATTACACACTTATGTGTAAAGTCTTGACCTCAAATTTATTATAAATTTTACATTCGACATATAGAGTATACATGCATCACGCGTGCATTCTATCACTAATTAATTGATTATATATACACTTTAGTAAACAATGAGCCAATCCTATCCATACAAGATTTCTGTGTATACACCGTGTACACCAACTAAATTTCACCAAAAAGTATAGAAAAAATTCTAGATGTACTTCCCATAGCATTACACACTTATGTGTAAAGTCTTGACCTCAAATTTATTATAAATTTTACAGTAACAATAAAAAAACAAAATTTATGACAGTTTTAACGTTATAAATGGTCAGAATTTTGTCATTTTTGTGCTCCACATATATAACGAATTTGAAGATGTTACCTTTATAAATATGATACTACTATAAAAGTATATGTACAATCTTTTGTAGATTTTTTTTTTAAGTTTGTTAGTTAGTGTGTACGGTGTGTAATTTTTTTATGCATAGAATATGTTACCTTAATAAATAGTACAAACACGCACTGGGACATAGTACTCCTAATTATACCATGCATATATAATCTATGCATAGTTTGCCTGCAGCCATGCCAGTCTGGAAAAATAAAAACAAGTGTTATTGAAAGCAATCATGCTATAAAGAAGAAATACACTACGGAATACTCCCTCCGGTTTCATAATTCTTGACGTTTTGTATAATGATACGGTTTTTAAAATATATCTTTCACCTTATTTTTCTATTATAATATATACAATAAATAAATGCATGTTTACTTTTATTAGAACTTTCAAAGATAAATCCATATATATTGTTCTAGTTCTTTTAAATTAAATACTTTTAAAGTTATTTATAGTCAAAATTATAAAAGTTTGATTACAATCTTGTTCAAAACGTTAAAAAATATGAAATCAGTGGGAGTACACGTTAAGTTTAAAATAGTAACTTTCATATGCTGACTCGTGGCATTAATTTCGCGTGCCAGAATCAGCTAAGCCTCAACCTAGCTCACATTCAATCGAGCCTTAATGTTTGCGGTGTATGTATACAACAACCTTAAAGCTAGCATCTATTACTATGATTTTAATTATATTTTGTTTTAATACGAAGAAACTGTAGTACATGGATTTTTCGTTTCTACAGTGCTCATGAAACCGTTACAATATTACCATAAGATAAAATTGTGACAGTATATATAATTAGTTAAACTATATATGTCAACACAATTTGATTAGCTGTAAACTTGTATCGATAAGAATCCTTTGTATACAGTGAGATTGACAACGTGCGATGAGATCCATATTGTCTCCTAGAGTTGTAATCTTCTACTCCTACTCCAGTGTGAGTCGTTAAAAAAAAAATTAATTACTTGTATACCGTCAGATATTCAGGTTGTCAGACGACTAAGTACGACAGTGCATTTGGTTAGAGGTTGGTACCGGTACGCGATACAGTGCAACTTTTGTTCTGTCACACACTTGGCTGTTGGGTTTTAATTTCTAGGCCGAGTTTACTTCCAAAATTTTTCTTCAAACTTCTAATTTTTTTTCATCACATTAAAACTTTCCAACACACATAAACTTTCAACTTTTTCGTCACATCGTTTCAATTTCAACCAAACTTCCAATTTTAACATGAACTAAACACACACCTACTTATCTTGCTGATTAATTGGTGTTTTGCATGCAGCTTCTCGTTGCATGCTATTCAAATAACTAAGATGTTTTTAGAAAAAAAAAATGTCTCAGTTTATATTATTACCTGTTATTGTACTAGACAAACCATGCATGTGCGCAAGAGTAAAAAATTGATCTAACACGTGGAGAATATATATCAGATACGCATTTGGATTTATTTTTGTTTTCCTCCTTGTTTTTGGTGAATTTATGGAGCGATATGATGGATATGCAATTGTAACATACTTACATCGCTATTTTTTTTAAAAAAAAGTTATAATTATTTAGATAATGGACGAAAGATATGCACATTTAAACTATAAAATGGCTTTCCGACGGAAGCATATTTGAAAAGCATAGATACAATAAAATTGTTGGTGTCATCCAAGATATATCTAATCGATAGAGTGTACTATATAGTTGGCATTCAGATCCTTAATTTGGATTTACTACAAGGAGCTGTATATGTAGTGGGTTGGATCGAGTTGGTTAAATCTTGTATCCATAAATATATATAGCTGTGTTTCAGTTTTAGTTGGTATAGTTATTTGTATAAAAAGCAGCCAGCCTTTTGGGATGGGATATTTTTTCCTTCCGTTTTATATTATAAGATCTGACTTTTTTGACTTATTAAGTTTGATCATTTTTTTTAAAAAAAATATACTCCCTCCGTTTCTAAATATTTGACACCGTTGACTTTGTAGCACATGTTTAACCGTTCGTCTTATTCAAAAACTTTGATACTATGGAAATACTAATAATATTATATATATATATATATATATATATAATATATATTATATAATATATATATATATTAATATAAGAGTATATTTCAACAATGAATCAAATAATAGGAAAAGAATTAATAATTACTTAAATTTTTTTAGTAAGACGAACGGTTAAACATAATTAAAAAGTCAACGGTGTCAAATATTTAGAAACAGGGAGGGAGTATATAGCCAATATCTAGAATATCAAAGTTAGTTATATTAAATATAATATTGAATATATCTTGATAGCGAGTCTTTTTTAATGATAGTTTGTTAAACTAGTTAAATTTAAAGAAGTTTTGTCTAGAAAAATAGTTAATTCCAATTATAATATGAAATGTAGTAATAGGAAATTAACTAAGAATATGAGTTTAGGTTGGGTTCAGAGGATGATCCGGTGGTGCAATGGGGTGCAGGGGTAAAATTAATAAGATGTCGTGAAGTCATAGAACAGAGACGATAGAGAATGGGTCGAATTATCATGTTCTCGTGGCAGACGGTCTGAATATGCCAACGATATATTTCCTTTTATCTTAAAAATATAATAATTTAGAATCGAATTAGGCACATTCTAATTTAGGATCGATTAGACACATCCTATTACGATTAATCCGAAATAGAAGGTTTATCCATCGTAATATTATAATATTTTTAATCTGATATTAGATTTGCTATACTCTCTACGAGTTGATAATACTTTTTTTTTTACAAAGTCACAGCCTCAAAAATATTTTTGATAACTATTTTCTATTACAATTATATATAGAATTATCAACAAATACGATATTGAAGTATTATGGTTTATATTTCATATTTCTATAGACACAGTATTTTAGAAACTATAATAATTAAATATTTTAAAGTTTAACATGAACCTTATTCACAGTAAGTAAGTATTACTAATTCGGAGAAGTATATTTTAAGATAGTGCAGAGTTGTGTACTTGCTAGTTATGACCGTGTGAGCTAGATTGGACCTACTCTATTCTTTTCGTGCCTAAAATGCCTAATTTTGATCGTCCATCTTATTTAAAATTTTTTTATAATTAGTATATTTATTGTTATAAGATGATAAAACATAAATAGTATTTACTCGTGACTTGTGTTTTTTAATTTTTTTTAAAAAATTTAAATAAGACGGATAATCAAAGTTGAGCGCGGAAAATCATAGCTGCAGTTAAAATGGGAGCGGACGGAGTAGCTAAGGGGGTGTTTAGATGGGGCTAAAACTTTTTAGCCCATGTCACATCGGATGTTTGGACGCTAATTTAGAGTATTAAACATAGACTAATAAAAAACACTAATTTCATAAAATGAGAGCTAATCCGCGAAACGAATTTTTAAGCCTAATTAATCCATAATTATCAAAAGTTTACTGTAGCATCACATTGTCAAAATCATGTCGTAATTAGACTCAAAAGATTCGTCTCGCGAATTAGTCCAAGCTTATGGAATGGGATTTGTAATTAGTGGATGTTTAATACTCCAAATTAGTGTCCAAACATCCGATGTGACAGGGACTTGGAATAAGTCCCTGTAAACCAAACAGCCCATTAAGCTATTCGATTGGACCAAAGAGTACAGCGATTCGCTGTGAGATTGGACAAAGAACACATGCACGCGTGTAATTAATTAATTAGCCTGGAACTCTGGACATGGAATACATGCATGCATGTCCGCGTCTCATGGGCGTCAACGAGTCATCAATATCGACCTCAATTTGATCATAATGGATCAGTAAGCAGCACTGCCGCATGCTATGCAGCAATGCAACTCAAAAACCGTTGGCACCTTTTATTATAGGGCTCCTATAATCCAAAGAATTTCAAAGGAATTTGAAGCATTTCAATTCAATCTGATGATTTTTCTTTCATATTGCGTTCACGAAAAAAAAAGATTTTTCTTTCATATTAGCTTATTTGGAACAAAAGGAATACGATTGGGAAAAAATCACCAAATTTGAAATGAAAAAAAAATATGCTTGTTCTGTGTTTTGAAAATCATGTGTCAAATGAGCCCTATGTTACATGTGATTTTTAGGGTAGATAGGAGCAGATCTACACTATTTGAGGGGTGCTCACGATTGGCGGAGCCACTGCCCCCGGTGGCCCCGGGCTCATCGCAGCGAACACCTGTAAAATTTGTTTATATTATGGAATCGAACCACAAATTTTTATAGCAAAATATTTGCTGTGGTTAGTGTTGGCAACTTATCGTGACAAGTTGACAAGCACGATCGCAGCACCTAACGCTTTACGGTGATCTTAGAGTCATCAAACCACCCCAATCTAGCAAAAGTTAAATCAAGATGGGTTTTTGATAAACTAAACGGCTAGTAGAAGCCGATCTAGATGAAACTATGGATAACTACCTGTCTCGTGGACAAAACGAAGGTTTTCAGGACAAACCTACAAAGAGTATCGCACTCTCGCAGCGGCGGCGACGATTTACGGCGCAAATCGACAAAGATGGACAAACTTAAACTAGAACTATAAGCAAAAGTAAAAGAACGATTCGATTGATTGATAATTGGTTGATTTTTTACGATGAACCGGCCTTACCCCCTTATATAGGGGTTGGTCTTGCCCTCTACAGGCACTCCCTCCACGGTCCTATTCGGGATAGAAATCCAAAGGAAACCCGAAACATGCCTTCCTGAGTAAGGAAACCTCGAGACCCGATGAAACAGGTCCCGGACTCGGACTCTGCCAGTCAGGCCGGCCACACACACGCCGGTCTGACCGGCCCACTGTCGGCGGTCTGATTGGCCAGCACACGGCGGTCAGACGGCCCCTCTCAGAGGAAAAACCGGCAGATCGCCAAACTTTGGCAATTTTTCTATTTTATCCTATGTGCCAAATTTGGGTCGTAAACAGTTAGCTAGATCACTTGTTCTGGCTTTGAAAACTTTCTAGCTCTACCAGGAATCCAACAAGAATTTTTTTTTAAGATATAATTTTTCTATTCTTATCATATGTGCACCACTCAGGCCCCATTTAGTTCCAAAATTTTTTCCTAGGAAACATCGCATCAAATCTTTGGGTACATGCATGAAGCATTAAATATAGATAAATGGAAAAACTAACTGCACAGTTAGGGGGAAATCACCAGGACGAACTTTTAAGCCTAATTAGTCCATGATTAGCTATTAAGTGCTACAGTAACTCACATGTGCTAATGCTGGATATTTAGGCTCAAAAGATTTCTCTCGCGGTTTCCAGGCAAGTTATGAAAATTATTTTTTTCATTTGTGTCCAAAAAACCCTTCCGACATCCGGTCAAAACACCGATGTGACACCCAAAAATTTTCTTTTCGCGAACTAAACATACCCTTAAAGCACTCTGCATCGATCAAAACTCAAGCAACACACTCCTTCATTCCTTCTACCTCCCACCTACGGTAGGGGCGTAGGGTGATTGACTTCGCTTGTACGAAGTCGTGAGAGATACTGTAGATCTCATCACTGCATGCACCATCTTCGTCTCGGTCGCCGCCGGTCCACTTCATTGAATGAACACACGCGGCTGGCCGCCGAATATCCATTGATTGAATCCTACTCGATAGCTAGCCGCCGGTGCCCTGTGGGCACGGTGACAATGCACGCGTGATATCGCTGTGCAGATCCAAAGCCTAAGCTAATTAAGTAGGTACATGCCCGTGAATGGCGACTAGCTAGCTAGCTCGACCACAGTGTACTCAGTACAGCTGCCTCTCTACGGTGTATACACAGTACGTAGATTACGTACCGTAGCTAGCGCTGCACGCAATGCATCCTAGCTAGCTATTCACTTCGTTTTAAAAATACTCTCTCTCTCTCTCTCTCTCTCCTCTCTCCCCTTTTATATTATTAGTTGTTTGACTTTTTTTCTAGTCAATTTTTTTTATTTTGACAAATTTATAGAGAAATTTACCAAAATGCTACAGCAACAAATTAATTATTAAATCTATCATTAATTATATTGACAATATGTTTCTTATGGGTTCGAAATGTTGGTATATTTTTATAAAACTAGGAAGATGGCCCGCGCATATGCGCGGGCACTTATTTACTATTGAAAGGTAAGATATTGTTTGTTCAGAAATTTTGTCTCATAGATTTAGGGCTAAAGTTTGGATAATGTTATTTTATACTCCCTCCGTCCCCTAATATAAGGGATTTTGATATTTTGCTTACACTGTTTGACCACTCGTCTTATTAAAAAAAAATTATTCAAATATAAAAAAAATGAAAAGTTGTGCTTAAAGTACTTTGGATAATAAAATAAGTCACAAATAAAATAAATAATAATTCTAATTTTTTTAATAAGACGAATGGTCAAATAGTGCAAGCAAAATGTCAAAATCCCTTATATTAGGGGATGAATGGAGTAATAATTTAAGGGTTCTATTTTTCTTAAGGTATCTTAAAAAACCATTCACAACTTTTGAGTAGGAGATGGATTAAGTACTTACGACTTTTGAATCATGTTTTTTTTTTCTCGAGTAAATAAGAAACTATTGCTAGTTAATTATCATACAGTCCATCTATATACATATCGTGTAGTATGGCCGCAAATGAAAAATGCGAGTGCAAGATATTCAAAATTCTTTTGATTAAATCGTCTCATGAAGGCGCACGATATAGTAATAAAGGGAGGGAAGCATATGCATGGGAAAAAAAGAAGAAAGAGAAAAATGAAAAAAAGGGAGGGGAAGCGTACGTACCCGCGCACATAGGTGCGTACCTATGCCGAGGTGGGACCTTGTAGTATTTAGTTTGTTCTAAGATCAATTTAATCTAACGGTTTATAATATTGAACCTACCGATTTAAGTGAAAATCAAGTAATAGATACTTTGATTTTTTCCTTAGAATTTCTAATATTTGCCCTAATTTATTAGAGCACCACGTGGCAGCTTGAGAGCATTTTAAGGAATATTAAATGTCTTAACACATGTAATTAGAATATTAACTGTGCAATATATATGTATGGGACATATGGAAATATTTGTTCCAGTTTCGTCCATGTTTATATACACGTAGAGAGAAATTAATTTTGTGGCTAGCAATTAATTTTGACACCATTAGATGTCTAATTAATAGCAATTAATTTTGACACCTATTTACAATTATTCAGGGTAACTCTTACATATTCATCTTACGACTTTGATGATCCGTTGATCACCAATTTACTGATCACCATGACTCGCATGAAAAAAAATATGTAGTAATTAAGGTTTATGATGAAATTGATGAATTATATAATTTATGTAATAGCTATTTGAGGGTATAAACGAATGAATTGACTTCTAAAAAATTAGAATGTTATTTAAAGAAGACACCATTTAGAAATTTGGAAAGCGTGCAAACAAAAATCCAAATATGGAATTGGGAAAAAAAGAGAGGGCCTTAAACTCCCTTTATCACCCTTGTCATAGTAAGATTTCTATTGATATTCATCAATATTGCGCTCACATTTATAACATAATGATTCCTTTCACCTGTACGAACAAATAGTACAAAATCCAAATACGACATAACACAAATAACATCACTATATATATATAATTTATTATGTAATCAATCTCGCTTTCAACTGTAATCAACTATCGGTTTCAACCTAAACAGAGCTAATTAGTGTTGAGAAAAAACAACCATGGTGCTTAATTATTCTCTCGCTGCATCACACCTTTAATTTTCTTTTCATGTTATTAACAAAATTAATCATCTCCATATATGATTTATATGTGGCCAAAGCGGATAGCGCACACAGCGGTTGTGATCACCTTAGATGTCTCAGACACTACGTTTGTCACACGTCGACGAAGGCAAAGGTGCAGACGTGCATTGTGCAGTGGGCAAAAAGAGAATTTCGGACGCTTTATTTATTAGCAAACAATTGATCCGATGATTATTATAATAGGTCCACCAGTTATAGTGTAAGTGTAAATTAGTTAATATAGATTTTAAGTTGTTAATTTAATGGGTACACAATATAATGGTGTAGACCTTATTTTGAAACAGTGAATACTTGAGAATATATAGGCCAATGTAATAAAAAAATAGATCCGATGATTTATATAATGGGGCCATCCGTTTAAGTGCACGTATAAATTAGTTAAATAGATATTGTTTATTTGATAGGTACATGATATAATTGTGTAAATTTTATTTTAAATATGTGCATTATTTGAAAATAATAGTGCAAAGTAAAGAGTACACCGTTTAAGTTATATGATGGTAAATTCTTTGTTTGTAAATTATGATTATTTAAAAATATAATAACTTATATATATAAATGGTAAAAGGAAGAAAAAAGGAAAAAAAAGAGAGGCAGGAAAGCGTACGTACACGTATGTACGTACGTATATACTCCACCTGCCAATGCGCGGGAGGAGGATAGGTGGGGCCCATGGTATTTAGTTTGTTTTAAGATCGATTTTATCTAACGGTGTATAATATTGGACCCACCAATTTAAGTGAAAATCAAGGGATAGATGTTTTGCTTTTTTCTTAGAATTTCTAGGATTTTCTCTATTTTATTAGAGCGCCACGTGGCGGCTTGAGAGCGTTTGTAGGAAGTTTCGTGGACTTTTAGTATATAATAGATTTGATCAAACTTTTAAAAGAATTTAACTATAGAAAAAAATTAAAAATGACTTATAATATGAAACGGAGGGAGTAGCAAACTAGTGAATCTGGATGGATCATTCTACAAATTCGTAGTATTAAAATGTATTTTATAACTACTATCCGATTCCGATTCTGGCCATGACCTATGCACAGCGTGGATGGTGTTCTTTCCTGATTAAGATATAGATTTTACCTTGATTTCTGTTACCACGTTTTTTAAACTGCTAAATAATACATCTTATAAAAAAATTTAAATGGAAGTTGATTTAAAATATCAAATAAATCTATTTTTTTAAGTTTGTAATAATTAAAACGTCTACGGCCGGCGGAGGAGAATAGAAATAATGCAGTGAGGGTGACGAGAGCTTTTGTCAAGGCCAGATCGACACGCACTCTTGTCATCTCGTGTTGGAATCAACTGGGGCATATATTCATGTGCACAACAATGCACTTGCTAATCAAGCTGATGTCTTGATTGTTTGTCTTGGTCTGATCAGTGTGCGAAATTAAAGCTACCGAAGAGACTGACAAAGAGAACGACTTCAACACATGTCCTGCCTGCTTCTAAAGAGTCAAGAGCTAACACATTCTAGGTAGCCGGCTAGTTATGAGATTTTGATCAGATTATGATCTCAATATAATGAGACCAAGTTGATCGAGAGCTGGGCAGCTGTACGGCTACTGTCCTAGCGTCTGCATCCTTGACCAAGAGCAGTTTGTTGCCAGAGATTAACACTGACGGTGATGGTGGTCATTAATTCTGCAGACTGCATATATTAATTTACAATCGGGTTTGGCCGTGTTTAGTTCCCTATTCATTTTTTTTAAGTATACGGACACACATTTAAAATATTAAACATAGACTTTAGCAAATATTTACTGTAGCACCACATTGTCAAATCATGGTATAATTATGCTCGAAAGATTTGTCTCGCGATTTATATGCAAACTGTGTAATTGGTTTATTTCGTTCACATTTAATGCTCCATGCATATGTCCAAACATTTGATGTGACGGAATTTTTGGAAGTTTGAAGGGAGCTAAAGACAGCCTTTGTTACGTAACATTCGCTAGAAAAATGAGGAGAAAATCGAGGAAATCTATTGTAATGGCATATGCTTGTTATATTATAATTACAACATAATTATGTCATAATTAGGTTTAATAGATTTTTAAGGATATTTTATCAAATGTTAGGTTGGCAGTGCCTTATTATGAAATTCAATTTCTTTTCCATTTTCTAGTTTTTATTAGAAACGAACCCAAACTAAAGATTCCGACATGCATATGCCGGATTCAATTTTATTCTGTGCCTTTCAACGAATAAATTTACTCTAATACTACTTGCTGTGCTTTCAAGGAACCGTTATGGGTATCTTCTTTTCTAAAGAATGGGACGATTTCATTCACCTGCAGCTCTGTGTGAATTGGAGTACTTTATTGTTTAAAGACCGTATTTTGTACTTATGTCTTTAATTATATTTTGATATGGAAGTCCTCTCAACTATTTTTTTTGTCTGATTATATAGTAAATGATACGTTATCTGATTTTGTAATAATGTTTTAAGGGTACAAATGAATGAATTTTCTATTAAAAAGTTGAAAATTAAAGTTGATTTAATATTATTCTTAGATACTTATATTAGAAAATTTTTGTAAAATTCACACAGTTTATAAGTTTAGGAAGCGTGCCTGTGATAATTTCTATTAAAACCGTTTGTCCGTGAGCACGCAAAAAGATTGAATGTCGATGTATTAGAAGAAAGTATAGTTTTTGTTACACAACACAACCGGGCAGACGGCCATTGCCTGGGAACAAGGAAAAAAGAGAAAGGAAACATAAAGCCTGCTAAGGTTAAAAAAAAAAAACTACGGAAAAAAAATGCAGCTCCTATATAGAGGGAAGGTGATGGCGAAGCCCCATGTAAGAGGAAATAAATACTCCATCCGTCCCAAAAATATAAGTATTTTTGGATTTCGACACATTTTTTGAGATACTACTTTGATTAACAATATCTATAAAAGTAAGATGTTTTAAATAAAAATAATTACATATTATGATAGTTTGTTTAATGATAAATCTAGTATAATCAATTTTACATTATTGATCTTTTTATTTTTTTGCTATTAATAGTCAAAGTTAAAGATGTTTGATTTGACACTATACTAAAAATGCTTATATTTTAGGATGGAGGGACTAGATCATAAAGTGCTAAATGAGGTAGACAATGGCCGGAACTACAAATGTATGATCAAATAGATCATTGTTTATTCTTCAGTTTATCACTAGTACCCAAAGTTTTAAATCTTAATTTTGGAGTTGATTATGATGTTTTTTCATCGTAATCTATTTTTCAATATTGGCTTATAAGTGTCTAGAAAGTAGAAACACATATATATAAGTTTATTACGGCTAATCAGCTCGAGGTCGACTGGTTTTTTAAGTGGCAGGTTGTTACTTCTTCCTGCAGTCAGAATAATATTTTTGTAAAGTTAGAACATTAACTGTGGAAGTACTAAAAGAGTCACATGAATATATCACGTACACTGATCACATATAGTGCGAAACATCATATCAAAATTAATTAACTTTTCTCTTTCGCGCAAAAAAAAAGTACTTTTAATTTCCTGCAAAAAATAGTTTTTTTCTTCTCTGACAAAAAAAAAGTATTTTCCTTTCCAACGGCTTCAAGTTTGGAAAAGAAGATTGCACCATAGGGGAATATTAAGGGTGGCGGCCTCGGGCGACGGAGGCGCAGGCCACGTCACCCCTTTTCCTCCAGCCGTCCGATCAGACATGGATGGCTGAGATGAGGCGTGCGTGGTGGAATTTTTGCAAAACAACCTTCTGGTTTGTAAGTAATTCAAAGTAAGTCCCTCATGAACAGTATCACTGAGGTGATACTTTACGTTGAGGCCCTTCTAGAATCCGTCTATTCCACGGGAAGGAGAGAAAAAACACGATTTAGGACTGTGCTCTAAAAATTGAAAGCCAATGGGGTTTTTCGAAATATATATGAATGGAGCGCGATATGTACTGCAAAGTGGTAGTTTTAATGAATTTTGTTCCAAAGAGAAAGACCAATCTGAACCTATGGTGACCACCCAAATGTGTTGTCGATGATTAGTTGACAATTAATTCTGTTGACAGTTGGGGGATTCTTGAAAGCGGTTATTGCAAGTTTTAATTTTAACCAACTGCGAAAGGACGACTGTCATTAATTACTTCACATCGGTCCTAAATTATAAGCAAAATTTCTTATATTTTAGAACGGATAGAATAATTAATTAATTGAGTGAGGATGTAAAAGAGATTATTGTCAGTTGTGGGCTTGTAGCACTATTAAAGCTAACATGCAAAATGAAAAAAAGACTATACATACTAACTTTTTCTTACTAAATTCTTATTAACACTGATATGTCATGCTATCATCATTATTTTTAATTTGCATGTGTACTTCTGAATTAAGATTGCTATGCATTTCTTTGAGTATCACTCCTTTCAGTGCAGTTGCAAACTTGAAATGCTTCCAACTGTCCACATTACCATCGCATTCTTTACCTGTCGAGAGAAGATGAAAAACATTGTGTTGTGTCTGCAAGAGCGATTTCAGGGCATGCTTTTCAGCCTTACGAAGTGTACGAATTTTATAAAAGAAAAAAAAACTAATTTCTTCCTTAGTACTATTTCTTAAAGAAATTTAATTAAATCGACCTTTTAGCTTTCTAATATTTGAAGTAATTGTCATAAACTAACTTCCATCCATCATCCATCAGCGCCTTAAAACTAGACAGAAAGGAGACTAACAAGTGAGCTGTAGTGACCCATCAAGCTAAGCCGCTAGCATCATGAAAAAGTTAAGGAGAAGAGATTCTGAAAGCTGCCGTCTAGACACCTTCAATAGAGAGTGGCGATTAATGTTTTTTTTGATGATTCGTAGCCCGTGTTCTTTCGGGGAGGTTGAGAACTCTTTCATCTCCGGCACCTAGCGACGGAATATCGCGTATAATTAATTAAGTACTCCATCTATCTAAAAGTTTATGGTGTATTTTTTTTATCAAGATTAAGAAAAAAATAACTCATCATGTATATAACAAAGACCAAAGACTACACGCATGCATAGAACCAATGAGTTTAATAGTTATTTGGGTTCTGGACAATAATTTAATTTAGCACTGAAAAACAAAAAGACACATCTTCATTGAAGTGCTGGATGTAAATATGACTATCTCATTTGAAAAAAAAATAAAAATAAAAAATCCTTATGATTTTTGGATGGAACTATTAACTTAAAAAACTTGAAAAATAGATTAATATGATTTTTTAAAATAATTTTTCTATAGGTTTTTGTTTGGAAAAGAACACCATTTATAGGTTTTTTTTTTGGAAATAACACCGTTTAGCAGCTCAGTAAGCGTGGACATGAAAAACTAGGAATCAGAAGGAAAAGTGCACATAAAATGCAGCCTAAATGTTCGCTGATTTTTTGATGAGAAAAGAAATTTATCACTACACTTCAAATACTGAAAAGAGGGGTGCGTAGAGCAATTAGTACTACTATATACTACTATATATACGTCGTCTAGTACTGCTGAATTATCAGGCTGTAATGTCTGAATATCTGAATCCGACAAGACATAGCACTGTTGATTCCAACTGATCTGATGAGACGAGAATCAGTGCAGTATTGCACTGTTGGGAAGAGGCCAAGGAAGGGAGGGAAGGGGAAGCTACTTTGGTGCTTGCTTTCCAAGTTGTGAATTAGTACTTCCTTTATCCCAAAAATAATTAAATCCTAAAGATAAATTTAAATTATTTTAACAGAAAAAAATATCTCATCCAGTTCCAGACGGTGGGAGAACTTAATATAAATAGAAGTATTTAAAACGTATTTATATTTTAGAACGGCACTCATAATGGCTGGCTCGACTTATGTGACATAGGCTGTGTTTAGTTCAGCGCAAAGTTTGGATTTTGGTTGAAATTAAAGATGATGTGACTGAAAAGTTTGTGTGTGTATGACAGGTTGATGTGATGGAAAAGGACTGAAGTTTGGATCCAAACTTTAGATCTAAACACAGCCACAACAGTGATGTTATATTGTCCTAGTTTCTGTGAAAATCCATTAAATTTCATACGCTCGCCTCGTTTGGAACGCATGAATATCATGACAACTGGAGTAGTACAGACAACAGTTGCTCCATTCACACAGTGCACGACGACAAAGGACGACGCAAAACGATTGCAAAGTCGCAACCAACGAGCACATGGTTGCTGGCTGGTAAGAAAAAGCTCAATTAAATATCAGTGTACTGTATATATGTACAAATGTACTCTCCATGAACAGAAATGCAGTATCTCCAGCCCATTTGATCAGAGATGAAGCAAATCAACGTACCCTAGTTAGGTCGAGTTCATTTATAGTTCAGTTATGCTACTTGTTCTGGATTTTGATACGCAGGGGAGGGACCAAGCTAGCTACTAAGGGGGGTGTCTAGATCCAGGGGTGTAAAGTTTTGGCGTGTCACATCGGGTATTATATAGGGTGTCGCATGTGGTGTTTGGGCACTAATAAAAAAATAATTATAAAATCCATCAGTAAACCGCGAAACGAATTTATTAAGCCTAATTAATCTGTTATTAGCAAATATTTACTGTAGCACCACATTATCAAATCATGGAGCAATTAGGCTTAAAAGATTCGTCTCGCAAATTAGCCGCAATCTGTGCAATTTTTAGCCTATATTTAATATTTTATACAGGTGTTTAAACGTTCGACGTGACGGAGAAAAATTTTTTGGTGGGAATTAAACAGGGCCTAAGCTAAATGGTGATCAACTAATCGATCGAGAGCCAGTACTTCAGAATTAAATGTAGGCTTGATTAATGCAGAGATCAATTAACCTTACGATTGCCTGTCCATTCTTGACCGATCTCTGCATTATTCAGTGTGGTGGCCAGCAAGCAAGATCAGATAAAACCATGCATTGTATATGTGTCTCCTTTAATTTTCAGATCTCATTCTATCAGAGGTTGCGTAGATTGGGCGTTCGGATGCATTTGCTGCTGGAAAGTTGGCATAAATTGGGCTGGAATTTTAGCGTCTCTGTAACTGTAGTCTGTACTGCATATTGCATGTGTGCAATCTCTGCTTGCAGAGCTATAGGCATGAAGGGTGGATATATGAGACAGTGGACCCAACCGTCTTTTTCTCTCTCTTCAAAATCATTAATTCCTTTTGGAGGGCCATAATTTGTTACTTATATGCTGGTGAAAAGGAAAAAAAAATCAAAACTTGTTTTAAGAAGAAAGAGAACAAAAACACTAGCTAACAAATATCTGGCAGGGTTTGTGTTTTCGTCAGTTACCGCACGGTAACTGCACCAACCGGCACTGGACTTACCGCTAGGGTGCGGTAACGAAAACCGCTCAGTATATCGACCAAGGTCAAAAGAATTTAAATAATATTTTAGTTTTTATCAGTTTTACTCGATAACTGGCTACTACGGTTACTTCCATTATTACCACGGAGGACCCCTCAACCACGTAATATAACCACTAAGGACGTGCTTGATTACCTACATAGAGTCATAAGGATTGGCTTGCACGCATGGGTGTAGGCCCGTGTTTGGTTGCCCACACAACCTCCAGTGCAAGGTTCTACTCATGCAAATCGAGCTCCTGAGGCCCCAGGGGAACGGCTGATTTGAGCTTCGCTCCCCATCCTGGCTGAGCGCGTAAAGGTCTTGTATGTTAATTTCCCCAATCTGCAGCCTGTACATGGCCCATCCCAAGCTAGTAAAGGGCCCAAGCCCAAACCTAAAAACTCTTACCAGACCCACACCAGAAAGGAATAAGTTCACTTTGACCCCCTTAAGTAGTGGTCGAATCTGATTCGTATCCCTCAACCACAATACTAGATATTTCGACCCCTATCTATTAAAACCGGTGCAATTTGATTCACTTGGCGGTTTTGGAGGGCAGTTTCGCTAACGTTGCACATATGAGGCGGTGTTGACTCAGTTTCGCACGGGCAGCCGGGATCTGCATCCCCGATCCCCTCTTCCTTGTGAGCCCCTTCGCCCATGGCCTGCGATTGTCGTTGCTCCGCTGGCATGCTTCGGCCGCCGTTGTCGTCGGAGGCGGCGGGGACTAGGACGATAACGACAACGGCGGCGACGACGACTGTGAGGCGGCGCCACGGCGTGATGAGGAAGAAGAGGGGGAGCGAGAGGGGAGAGGGAATGACATGTGGGGCCCACCATATTTATTTTTTGTAGCTGGCATGTGGGCCCATGTGGGTCCCACCAGTTTTAAATTTTTTGGTGTGTATCTGACGTGGGCCCACGGTTTTTGTTATTTTTCCAAGATATAATTGCCACGTAAGCGTCGCGTCAATGCCTCGTGGGACAGAGATCTAGTCAAACCAACCACATAGGCGCCACGTCAGCCAAAACCACCTTCCAAACCGTCGAGGGACCTCGTTTGCACCGGTTTTGACAGTTCAGGGGACCGGTTGTATCTGGGTTTGGGGTTCAAGGATGAAAATCGGATTCGGTGTAAAACTAAGGGAGCTCAGATGAACTTATTCCAACCTTAAAAACTCTTACCAGGCCCCCAAACCAGAAAAAAAAAAGTCCGGCCCATTACCACGTGGGACCCACAGGATACTAAGCTGTCGGCGAAGTGGGCCCCACCGGTCAGGCGAGCTCCGTGCCAAACTTCTATCTTTCTTTCCCCCCTGATGATGATGCTGAAGATGAACAAACAAAAGCTGTGACTGTGTGTGAGGCCACCGTGCATCGCGCCGCCGCCGCCGACGACGACGACCCACCCACCTCGACGGCGACGCGTGGCGGCGGGAGGAGAGGAGAGGAGAAGGATATGGAGGGCGGGAGCGTGAACGGCGGCGGCGGGGAGAGGGCGGCGGGGGTGGTGCGGCGGCTGATGGCGGCGAAGGCGGAGTCGCGGAAGAGCTTCTCGGAGATCGGGGAGGAGGCGGGGCTGACCAACGTTACGTGGCGCAGCTGCTGCGGCGGCAGGCGCAGCTGAAGCCGGAGACGGCCCGGCGCTGCGGGCGGCCGTGCCGGGGCTCACCGACGACCTCGTCGCGCTCATGATGGAGCCGCCCTTCCGCTCCTACCACCCGGACATCGTCCACGAGCCCGCCATCTACAGGTGCCTCTTCATCCTCCTCCCCCTCCCTCCCATGGCCGTACTCTCTGCTTCTCAATTCTCATCTCGCTGATTCCAAACCATACTCGTGGATGCTTTTATCTTTTCGTTATCTATTGCATGCTTGCTAGAGTTGTGAGGATGAAGAAATTGAGTAATTTCTTTGTGCTGTTCTTGATTCCGAAATTTTGAACCTTTGGCATAGAAAAATAGACACGATGTTACTTAATTTTATCGCGTTGGCAAAGACTAATAATTATGTCCTATGTACCTAGTCCTTTAGAGATTCTATGTCAGAAAGAGTGAATATTTATTTTATTTTTCCATTAAAATTAAGAAGCCAAATACTTAACTTAGTTAAGAGAATATGCTAAAGAAAATGATTAGTTCTGTTTGTGGCGTGCTTTGTAACATGCAGGAGCTTTTTATCGACGTATATGTGCTATTGTAATGGAAGATGTTGTCTCTGACTTCCAATCTATGAAAATTTACCAGATGATTACAAGTTTTAGTACACGATTCATTTAAATTATTGTGGTAATGCACTTTTACAACACTCTAGAAAAGGATTCTTGTTGATATTTTTTTTAATTATATATTGCTTCAGATTGAATGAAGCTGTTATGCATTTTGGAGAGAGCATCAAGGAAATAATCAATGAGGAGTTTGGTGATGGAATGTAAGAGATATCTGCCTATGCTTCATTATATTCTATTTTCATTCACACATTATTTCTTGACTTCCTGTTCCTGGTAACTGCGCATGGACAAAGTTAAGGATTTGTATACAGTAAGCACTGATGTAAAGCATGCACCTTTCTCTGAAAAAAATGCAAAGCATGTACCTTTATGGGAACAATCCCTGGAGGTTCATTATTATCTAGATTAATCACTATATTCTTATTAGTGGTAGCTGGTAACCGATCACTATATTCTTATCAGGATGTCAAGTGAAATATTTTTCTTTTCTTCATGCTGATATAGAGGCCTTTGTATTTCAAGGCTACTGACTATCTAATTTTGGCTGCTATGCTTATATCCTTTGAAAAAAAAAGTGAAAGAAACCGTTTAACTGCTTCCTAATGCAGCATGTCAGCTATAGACTTCTACTGTTCGGTTGACAAGGTACAAGGTGCTGATGGAAAAGATCGCGTGGTGGTCACATTTGATGGGAAATATCTTCCTTACAGTGAACAGGTTAGTGTTTTCTTGCTTCCCTATTCTCGATATAATCATCTTACTTTTTTGAATTGATGCATAATTGAATATGTTGAATCATCTGCCGTCTGTATGGAAGATTTTGGAATTGAATATATGCTTTACATTATACTTAACTTTGGAAGGGATCCGTCACACCATTGTACTATCCTTGATTATTATTAGCAGATAAGCATTGGATGAGGCTACAGAGTTACAGATTTAATCATTATACCCATTCTATCTTTTTACTAGAATTCTTCCATCTTATTACCTCTCTTGCTGATCTGAATTTGACAAGCAGTTCTAAGCACAGAATTTTCATATTTGCAGAGATCTGATCATATGATGTCTAGGCTGACCCGCAAGACATCTTGAGATGGCTGGTGTTGTGGGAAAAATGATGTATCATCTGCTTCTGCTTGTGGATTGAATAGAATCGAGCATGTTTTTTACTCCCAATAGTCGATGAAATAAACATACTTTGTAATGATGTATACATGAATAAATTGTTTAAGCAGAGATACAGTTTGATGTCACCTTTACTACTTCTATCATTGAATAAAGTTGATAAACAACACATGAAGTGTTAAATTGCATTTCATTGTGTTGAACAGAAAAGATATTGTCTGAAATGTCAAGTGGGCCGATTTGTCTTCTTTTTTTTTTCTTTTTTTTTCTTTTTTTCTTTTTGCAATAGAGCCAATTTGTTCTATTTTTTAGTATCATAACAGAATGACAAAAAAATTATGTCAACATATTAGAAATGTAGTATCGTATAGGTAAGCAATAGGTGTCATGCTGCAAGTCGACAGATATGATCGATAGAAAAACATGCTGCTCATTTTTTTCTTTCTTCTTTTTTTTTTTTTTGTGAAGAAACAAACATACTATTGTCTTGGTCAGGTCTGAATGTCAGAATAGACGGTTGCTCCATGTAACTTTTGTTTCATGTACCAAGAAATAAAAGTTTAACGGAGTATTACCTTTCAAGCCACAGGGACTAAATTAACTGGTTTAGCAATTGCAATTTGATTCAAGTTCGCACTATTGTGTTCTTGCATATGATACCCTAAAATTAGAAGTGCTGGATAATACGATCAAGCAAGCGCTTGTATCATTCAACAGATCAGTTCAATATCTGTTGTGCCTCTATTAACAACAAGAGGACTCGGTATCTTCTTCCATTGTGTTCATATCGTGAAAGGAAACAGACCGGTTCAATTTCTGATATCTTCTTCCATTTTCGTTGGCAAATGAGTACTGTTCTAAAAGTCCCAGCAATAGATCAAAAAAATGTTTCGAAGTTTTTGTCCGTATTAAATTTTTATATTGATTTATCTATTTTATCCCGTTTGTCCATGTAAAAAGCAACTTGCTCCCGGAAAATCACAAAAAATAAGGGGTCAACTCTAACAAGCAAACGAAATTGAAGGGAGTATACAAAAGCACTCCCTGGTATAGCTGTTATTTTAGTTCTAAAACTGCTATATGGAACCGGTATAGATAGCATCTAGTGGTGAACGTTTTGGCTGTGCAGCAGTTCTACTGCTGCCGCCACAACGCCTTTTCCTTCAGAAAATATGTCAAGTGCAGGCTCCTCGATCTTCCTCTGGAGGAGTTTGTCCAATTCACCTCTTAATCTCTGTCAAATAAAAACATTCCTAAATTAGAGAAGAAGGCATATAGGTCTATCTATTACAACAAAGTGATTCCAAAACTGTTTTAACATCCTTATCATTTGCTTGTGCAAACAAGAAAATAAAGCATGTTCTGTGCAGACATGTGAAGAAATGAAGATGTTCTATTCGCTGCAATGAATTTGATGGACTAAAACCGTAAATCAGTCAGCCAAAATGATTGCTCAGTGTGAACAAAGGAATGTAGATCAAATAGCAAGCATGAAATTTAATACCTTTTCCTGTTCGAAAAATAAACCTTAAAATAGAGAAGAAATAGAATAACTGAAATCCTTTTTTTAAGTTCAAACGAGTTATCTTGTAGGGAAGTTAGCAATACCTGGATCAACTCTATGATACGCCTTGGTGCAGAGAAATGAAGATACCCCCCAAGCATCTCAATGCCTTCTCCAGTTTTGCTCTCACTGAGAGAACCACCAAAGAGGAGAAGAGCATAGTCTGAAATGTTTGTGGAATCCCTGACATAAATGCTAGCAGTTTTAACCTTCTCGCTATAAACCAGATAAGGCAATGGGAATTGGTGAATTCCCGCGTTGACTGATGATGGATGGATATCCACTTTGCCAACATCTTTGGTGTAAAACGCTGTCCTCTTGCCTCGTCTTTTGCACTGAACGACATTTGGGTAAAGCCCAGCACATAGGACAGCACACACCATCTCCAGATCCTTTCCATAATAATTATATGCCTGAAATTATATCATGGAAGTAAGTACACATACTGAAAACTTATGTTCTGGAACACGAAAGTAAATATGATTCAAGTGTGTTGAAATGGGGAAAAGAGATTATTATAAGATCGTTTAGGAGGCCCCAAAATCCTGGCCCATCTACGTGGTTCATCCATAATTTTGGGTTCTCCAAACAGGCAACCATTTATGTCCGTACAGTTAACACTAAATTTTACAGACCATGGTTATTAAGTAGCAATCAAATCACAGTAACTATTGGACAAAGTGCAAAAGAGTGAATGCATAAACACCACATGAAACTAATGCAGTCTTGTGAGCAAATAAAGACCTCAGCTTAGATGAATGCCTATAGTGCTATGTATTAGCACGGTAGCAAACACAATCAGAAGTTCAAGGAAGCTATATAATTCATTTTGGAGAAAATCCCTTACGTACCCATGAATTTTCGCCTAATCTCTTTTGTGCCCCTGAATTTTGCTTTATCCCCTATGTACCCTTGAGTTTTCATTTTTATCCCCTATATACCCATTACGTGAGTTGATTGTCGGTTGACAGTTAGATTTATCCAAAAATATCTATGTTACCCTTATGTCTTACTTATTGCTTAGTAGTTGATTGAAAAAAAAAAACATGGCTCTCAATGTAAAGTTGATTTATTTATAAAAACAAAACATGACATAAATACTTGATCATAAATTTGAAAACTAAAACTTAGATTTTTTAAAAAAATAAGTTTCAAATCAGATTTGATTAAATTTATTCAAATTTTCACTAAAATTTAAACCCAAATAAGAAATAATTTTGTTTTTTTAATTACGAATATAACATTTTTGTGGATTTCATTTTTTTTAAAAAAATATTTGAAAATTTAAATTTTGTTTTTGAAATCCAGTGTAAATAATCATGTTTGAATTGAAATGTAAATGTGGAAAGATGAGTCAACCTTCAATCCTCTTGTTTTGCTAACAAACCCAATGTCAGATAGTAGATCAAAAAACTGATTACGCATGTCATCCATCATCTGCAGGGTCATGGGTGAAAGGAAATTTTCCCAGCAGAAAGAGCGTTCTCTTCCACTGCGTCTTGCGTCCTTCCATGCTTCGAACGCCTTAACAAGATAGATACCATCCCTATCACGTGATAGATTTCCTTAATGTATACGGAAACTATCCGTATACGCGCGGGTATACCGTGTCAGTATACAACGTACATCAAAGGATAGAGGGTATACCTTATCCGTGTATAACACTCACACTCTTTGCATTATATGGTGACAAAGATATTTTAGTACAGGCACGACAAGAGGAATCAATACGGAACACAGAAAAGATTATATTAATTACCTGCAGGAGTCACCAGCAAATGATCTTTTGACAGCATCAGCTTCTTCTTTCCTATCTATTGGGAGCACAAATGGATTACGATATGCAAGAGCAGCAGCGATTGTTAATGCAGGATCCAGACACTGAAAAACAGATCCAATAAGCAGCATTTTTCCAATGTTTGGATCTAGCGGAAGTGTACAAAGATGTCGCCCTGCATACACAGAAGAAGACGCAGAGAGTAAATAAAAACAGTTAGAATAAAATCAAGAAAGAGATCCACAATACAAGACTAAAAGGTGCAGCAAAATTTCAAACCTAAAGAAGTCAGCTCCTCCACGTCATCCAATGCTCCAACGGTTTTCAAAAGCTCAATTGCATTATTAACAGAAAGCGGGTCTGGTGGCTGCAGTGCCTTGGCTAAGAAAGAGGCTACAGCTCCAAGCTGTAAGCTTTTGATAGTAAGACAGAGTTCTTGCAAAGGAGTCCTAAGAATTTCAGGTAACTGAAACTGTGGCATCGCATCATAAATGACTTTAGGATACAGCCTATAGCAAGCACCAGGCTGAACACGTCCTGCACGGCCTCGCCTCTGTGTAACATAACCAAAAAAAATTAGTACATCTATTGTTGGATTTTTCAACTTCTCCATAAACTGTGATAGTGTACCTGATGGGCAGAAGCTTTTGATATCCATGATGGTAGAAGGCATGCAAGCTTATTTAAGGCATCATAACTTGTTTCCTTTGCTTTACCACAATCAATTACATAGACAACATCATCTATTGTAATACTGCTTTCTGCAATATTTGTTGCCAAAACAATTTTCCTGAAAAATACACATGCAACAGCAATAAGCAATACAGGCTGTTCAAATAAAATAGGATTAGCCATTATGACACAGCTAGCTCAAATGTAACATAAAAAGCATCAAAATAAAACAAAATAAAATGGTAATCAAGCACAATACATAAATAACGAATAATGAAGCAAAAAACAAAAAAACCTGAATGTCAGTGAATAAGACAGCTTTTTAAGAAACCCAGATAGCTCAAAACTGGGACTTGGAAAAATATAGAAGATAAATTCATTGCTAAATAAGCCTAGCTTAAGTTTTTTTATTAACATCATAATTCTGTACCTCCACAAGTTCACTTGTCAACCACTGTATATCAAATATGCCAACTATATATGTACCACAGTACCAGATCTGGCTAAAATACTGCAACTGGAAATTAGAAGGGTAGGAAACCCAGCATGCTTCTATAAGTTCCTAATAAAAGTATAATAGCAGAAATATAAATAGATAAAATGAGAAGAAATGCAAGTAGATAGGCAAAACTTGGCTATAACATATTAGCCATAACAACTAGACAGCACAGATTCATAAATCCAAGTCCAATCTTCTATATTTCTAGGTAGGTACCTAGGTGATTTACCTCATATTGGCTGGTGGTCTATCAAAAATTTCACGCTGATTGACAGTGGGCATAGAACCATGGAGTGGAAGAACTAGGAATCTATTGGAATTGCCAAGGAGATTATTCCCCTTAATCTTATCCAAAAGTTTCGAAATTTCATCCCAACCAGTAAGGAACACAAGGATTGCACCTTCTCCTTCATGACGACAGATGTACTCAATTGTACCTTCAACCTAAAATGTCAGCATAAAGATTGTCTTATTTTAGCACGATTTTAAAGTGCATAACAATTGGAACAAAGACTGACGAACAAATGCAAGTACGGTGCACCCATGCAAAAGATGAATTTTTTGCAACGAACAGCAAGCAAAAGTTGACTCTTGGAACATCACAAGGGACAATAGTAAGATGGATTCTATTAGCACTACACTAGTTGACATATAACCAAATAAGATCAAAATTGGCAAGATGAAGAAACTGTAAGCTCATAACTGTTGTCCGAGCAGTTCTCTAGTTCAGATCCTCTGATGAATAATATAAAATGAATAAGACAAATAAGGTATGAATGAAATACAAAAGGCAATTTTCATCAGTTTTCTTCAGTTTGCAGAGAAGAACACAGAACATATATTTGCATTTGAAAGTCCTTACTATCTTTCTTTATGTTCTTTCTACTCCTGATTAATCTGAATACAAATGGAGTTGATCTAAGACATCTATTAGTAGGCAAAGAGCAATGTCCCCTTCAGCAATATCTTTCATGCATCTCCACTTAATTGCAACCATGAATATGAAATAGACAGTAAAAGTCCATACAAGGCTCAAATTTAGTTCGGTGGCCGACCAAGCTTCAAGGGACTGCCTAGTTGCAATGCTGTAATTTCCATATTCCTTATAAATGTCAATATCCTGGGAAAAAAAATAAGTGCACAACAAAGATTAATGTTAAAGATTGATAATATGAATTACTAACTTCAAGGAAAAGAAAGCAAGCATTTCTAACTTCTGCAATAGCTTCCAGCACATTAAACAATAATAATATGAATTACAGAATTAGTGATAGCAGAGCTGAATCAGTGTGGTAAGTTGGATGATTCGCTGACCTCAAAACTACTTATAGTTTATTCATTTATTTTTTGTTGAAAACAATAAGAACAGTTGACATGACCTTTGCCTTTCTATCCCAGTTGTTAATGTGTTGGGAATAAAAGGGAGTAGTTCAAGATTATGTAGTTATAAACACTAGTAAGAGAGTGAGAGTGAGAGAGAGAGAGAGAGAGAGAGAGAAGGGGAGATAGCTGATGCAATTGAGAGAAATGGTTGTTAATTTTGCAAGCATACCTTATGCTGCTCTGCACTATGAAGGTAAAATTCATACGCCTTAAATTTTGAACTGGAGGCATCGAGTAACTGGCACAATGCAAAAAATAACTGAAGTTTACCTCGAAAGCATCAGATATTGGATCACTCTTAACTGATGCAAGCCTCTTTCTTCTTGAGTTCCCTTGAAAATTGTCACGTTCAGAATTGATCTTGTACTGGGTCTTCTCTAAAATATCTTCCAAAAAAAACTCAGTAACAGGATATGTGAAGCCCTGCTCAAAGCACCTAAATGTAAGTGTAGTGCACAATGCTTAATCTGGCATGTCTTTTATCAATGATGATCATGAAATGTGACAGTACCGGGATATGCATAATTGGGGCCTCTCCAAAGTATTTAGAAAAAAGTTCTGCGTTTATGGTTGCACTCATCAATACAAGGCGGAGGTCTGGACGCCTTGGCAGAAGGTCACGAAGAATTATGATGAGAAAATCTTCATTCATGCCACGTTCATGAATTTCATCAACTAGTAAATGGCTTACACCAACTAAGTCTGGCTCCTGAACCTGTATTCATATATTGTTTGCAGCAAATGTAAGTTACATAACAACAAAATGACTAAATGAGCTTACCCACATAGAAATAATGGGAAACGAAATCTGGATATTCCAAGACATTATATAACACAACAATTATGAGCCAAAAAATTGAATCAAGGTAGAACATTAACTTCTTTTCAAATTCAAGCAAATCAACCAAAAAAAAAGTAGTGTGAAACAAAGAGTAAAAATCACAAATCATGAATATAAACAATAGTGAAGCCGTAGGCATACCAATCTTCTAAGCAGAACTCCTGTGGTGCAGAATAGCAGTCTGGTTTGTGCAGATCGTTTCGATTCAAGGCGAATCTGGTATCCAACGGTATCACCAAGCTCTTCACCCCTCTCAGATGCTACACGAGCTGCAACCGATATGGCAGATATACGGCGAGGTTGAGTACATATTATGCTACAATCAGCACCACGAAGGTTATCTATCTCCTCTTCTAGTATGAACTGTGGAAGCTGTGTTGTTTTACCACAGCCTGTCTCACCAGAAATTACTAGAACCTGAAATTACAAAAAATATACTAAGGTATGGGGAAAGATTAAACCGGCAAGATCAATAAGGCAATAGCATATCTTAGAACCCCAAATAAAATAAATATCAGTACATGCAAAAGACAAAGATGAACAGCAAAAACCAAAAAAAGGACATCACTAACTATGTGTCTATATCATCATCATACAAAATGTGTTACATCTGAGACCACTATATTCAAGCCACCACCTTTGTATCTCTACTACTTTAAAAGCGCACTTGTTCTCCTTCCGTCCCATTCCCACCGTACGCAGGCAAATGGTTCGCTTCTTCGTGTGTGTGCGTAACCACCATAGGATCCCATCCTCAATCCACCCACCCAGTCAATCCCTAATCATATGGGTTTGGCCCGTTGCAAAGCATGGGCATATTACTAGCTAGTGAAAACAAATATTGGATCCTATTCAAAACTAGCTTTCTAAACAAAAGGGAACACAATACTTTCTCTCTGAAGTCTGGACAATTAAGGGATGTCTAGTAAAGATGTAACATAAGCTGTTACTTGCTAAGGATATAAGAGCAGTACTGTTAGATAGCACAATTTCAATGTATGACATGAATATATTCATCTATATAGATCAAATAGTGGATCATATGTTTCTTACCTGATTGGCTGCTACTGCTTTTAAAAACTGCTCTCTCATTTTGAATGCTGGCAGTTTATCCCTAAAAGATTGCATCGACCTAGCACTTGGCATCATCTGAAGGAAAAACAAACATGATAAGATCTCTAGCACAATGGTACAACCTAAGAAAAATGTATACCTTCAACCTTTTTCTTTAGGTGTGGATGTGTGTGTTGTGCATGTGTGAATGGCACAACAATTAAAAATGATGAGTTTGCATAACTGGAGAATCGTTGGCATTACCTTCCTTGAGTTCTGCATATCCCTAAGCTCAGAACTGAGCCGTTCTTTATCAATATCTTTTGTTGATTCAGTTACTGACGAAGATGCGCTTGGCCGAGATTGTCTCGTTGTTAGAGTAGATGTGCTTGCAGAATCATTACTATTTGACTTTGCCTTGGCCAAAAGGTTCTCCACTCGTCTCTCAGTCTCATTAGACATCCTAATCTGTCCATAGTTTAAATATAATAACAGTATAAGTAATGATTAAAAAAAAGCACCTATATTATATGTGTACTTGATAAGGCACTAAATAACACCTCTTGTTGTGTTGATCCATGTCTCTCATCAAGGTCTGCTCGATAATCAGGTAGTGGAACTTTACTGAAAACAATTGTCTTCCCTTTGTTGTACGCATTGCTATCTTCCCCCAGGTTAAAAACAGGATAATGAAAATGGAATTTGTCAGCCTCCAAGTGTAAGTTAGAGATACAGAAAAAGGCATCAAATGATCTATTATATACTACTACTCCCTCTGTCCCATTTTAAGTGCAACCATAAGTTTTTGTGCCCAACTTTGACCATTCGTCTTATTTGAAAAAAAATTATAATTAGTATTTTTGTTGTTATGAGATGATAAAACATGAATAATACTTTATACGTGACTTATGTTTTTATTTTCTAAAAAAAAATTCAAATAAGACGAGACAGTCAAAGTTACGCACGGAAAATCATGGTTGCACTTAAAATGGGATGGAGGGAGTATCAAGTAGTCATTGCTTTACTAGATACAAGTTTCAACACCAACTATTCAATTAACAAAATCTGAGAACGGTGATGATAGCAAGAAGTTGAATCTAGTTAAGAAAAGTAAAAGGCTAAATAAAAAATGTGACACTTACAAGTAAAGCCCTTCTCTCTGAGCCATATCTGCCAGTATGTTCTGTCCATCACGCCCAAAATTCCGCTTAACAACTAGCTCCTGCTGAGACCCTTCTCTTAATTGCCGTATCTTGTTCCACCACTCGTTCTCGTCGACCTTTTCCACCTGAAGATAACGAAGAGACACGTATCTTATAAGTTAGAAAAAAAATTGACAGCTTAGTCAAGTTCTACACCCCCAGGCTCAATTGCATCAGACCAGTTGCTCGTGTCCATGTGGGCCTGTTCCTGGGAACAACAAACCAGAGCAGAAGAGAACAATCACAGGACACGCAAATCTAACTGTCTCTTATGATGCAGTCCAGCTCTATCTAATTGATAACCTTAAACCTTCCAAAAGGAAAAAAATAAATTCTCAAGGCAGCTAACTTAGTTTTGCGTCAACGCCATCAAGCAGTATTCAGAGAGTATCACATGGTTATCAGTGAATAGAAACAGCGGAAAAATCCAGCTACTTAACCCTTTTTCTGATAGATTCAAAAGGTAACTACTGCTTTGGTTTGATCCAAACTAGCATGGCCGAACTCCCAAGGGAATCACACCCTACATCAACTACCGCGGATACTCTACGCAAAACAATGGATCCACGCGCAGCAGCGCCGTCATCCCTCATCGCCACGACAAACGCACACAAGCGTAGGGCACCACCCCTCACCTCGCCGGCCATCTGCCGGAGCCGCTCGGCGCGCCACTGCGGGTCCCACCACCTCTGCTCCCCTCTCCCACCGCCGCCACGCCCTCCTCCTTCCCCCTTCCCTCCCCCTCCACCACCTCCACGCCCGCGCCCGCGGGCTGGAGTTCGGGCCCCGCGCCGCCCGCTCCGCGCGCGAACGTCCCGCGCACCCGCCGCGGTACGACATGGCGCTAGCGGATACAGGAGCGAGGGCTCTGCGTGAGCAAGCGTTGGCCGCCGCCGCGAAGGGGAAGAAGCTGCCGCTGCCGCTGCCGCGGGAGACGAGGAGGCGGCGAGCGGAGGAGTGGACGAGCATCCGGTGGGGGAGGAGGAGGAGGAAATATATCCAACCGGATGCGGATCCCAGTGGGAATACCGGCG
This sequence comes from Oryza longistaminata, assembly GCA_009805545.1. Classification (NCBI taxonomy): domain Eukaryota; kingdom Viridiplantae; phylum Streptophyta; class Magnoliopsida; order Poales; family Poaceae; genus Oryza; species Oryza longistaminata. Next base: position 5,596,706 of record CM020180.1, on the reverse strand, counting down.
GAAAGGAAGAGTTGAGACGTTTTGGCTGGGCCGATGGGTTTGGACCGTGGGCGGATATTTCAAGTGGGCCGAACGGAACCATGGGATAGAATTTTTCTTTGGAACAAGTCTACATTGTGTCCCTTTGCTTCAGATTGAATATATCTTCCTCAGTCAAAAAGCTGGGATATAGCACCTCTCCCTATTCGAAAAGCAGTGCAAATATACTCTGTGTGTGATTTGAGAAGCGGTTTCTGCTAACATGGTAGGTTAACCGTGGTTGACTCACTGAGTCTAACATACGAGGCCCACATGTCAGCGGCTCTTAAAATTTCAACAGATCAATTTTATTATTTAAGATGTAGTGAGCTTACGATGCTATCATAGTACTTTTCTTAATGCAAATTTCCAAACATCATTCTTTTGTTTTTAGATAAACTAAGCATTTGATAAATTATTGATAGTTGAAATTTTAAAAGTTTAACTGAATTTCCTAAACATCAAATATTTTGACCGGAGGAAGTATTTTATTAACATTTTTTTACTAACTCCATTTTGATAAGAATCCAGGAGTTGAAGCCAGCAGAATTAGAGCATGGAATCAAATATCCTAACAGAACTAGAACTAGCTACAACACGAGCCACAGGTCGTGTGGTCTGCTTCAATTAAGCGGAATCTGTACCAACCACCGTCCACCGATTCCAATTCAGTTAAGATATTTGATTCCAGTTCAGATTAGTAGATTCGGTAGAGTACACAACAATGGAAAATTCATGACCATGTACCAAAGAAATGTTAAAACAACGCTCCTTGCCATAAAATGACGGCACAATGACGTCACGAGAATCCCCTGAACATCTCAGCATTTCATGCACAACGGATTTACTGACGTTCAGGGAATAAGGCTGAACCATTTATCCACAAGTTTGCATGGATGATGGAGAAGGCTTCAGCAAAGGGCATAAAAATTCACACCGAGCTTACATTTGCATGGGCCTGTTTCATTTTGGATTTTTTTTTTTTTTTTACATGTTGGTATGGTGCTACCTGCAAAGGCAAAGAACACAAGTCAATGTCCAGGATGCGTTTTCAAAGTTGCTATGCTATAAGACTGTAAAATGGAAGCAGTGTAAGCAGGCAGGCCTGGAAATTTAACTGAGAGTTTGAAAAAAAAAATCAGATTTCATGGTGAAATTGAGCTAAGTTAACTAGCTAAAAAAATTTCCTATTTCCGTAGAAGAACAGGTAACTGGTTTTATGTGAGGTAATTAACAGGTAACTGCAAATTTCAGACAATACAAGATCAGCTTCATATTTCAGTAGGAAACCATATGATCATAAAAAGAAATTCATTGATGCACTAGAAGAACATGTGTGAAATTTGGAGCAAGCTTACCAGAAAAAAAATGATTGGAATTCCTCCGATTCATCGGTCATCTGACTTGAACAAAAAACCACCAACAAGAAGATTGAGACACCATTTAATTAGGTAGACAGCAGACAGTCCCATTAGTGCATGAAAAGAGACCAATATCTACCAGCATTCATTTGAGTCTAGTACTACTAGATAAGCTGCTGAATGAACAGTAGTAAATGCTGAAGGATCTTTATGGAGGTCAGGAAACCAAGGAAGGCCTCAGTAAAAGTCTATATAGAGCAATGCAGTCTGCTGCAACAGAAACAATTCTAATGCTTTAAAAATATACATATGCAATCTGCGAAAAAAGCTTTGGTTGTCAGCATGGCAAGCATCCACAAGAATCCAACATTACCATGCAGTCACAAGAGGTACCACTGGATTACATAAATTTCAAAGGCCTTGGTAGTGAGGGCATCGATAACTTCTCATCTACTGCTGAAGTTCTGATTTGATGAGACATTTATGTAATTGGCATCAGTACCAGAAATAAAAATACATCAGACTTTTAAGACATGCTGCTTCTCAAGATATACTCATCACATTGTTGCCCTGACCATCTATAAATCAAACTGAACAAAGTTGCTCCATGAAGAAATCAAGAGGAATATCATTTTTCAGAAATCTACATAAAAAATGAACTGAGGCTATATATATTGACTGTTAACCAAGTTTTTCTCCAACAATTTCTGACACTATAATCTCCCAAAGGTCATGACTGGAGTTCTGCAATCTACCTTTTCATCAGTGTAAATGAAACATTTCAAAAGACAAACAATAGCTTACAGTTTCTATAGCACCTGTACATACAAGTGTCACCTGAAAGGTTCTACAGGTGCCGTTTCTTCAAGAAGAGCAGCCGCCTGGAAACATTCTGCAGCTTCTGCTGCTGACCGACCACCTTCCTCTTTGTAGAGTAGCCCAAGATTAAACCAAGCCGCATGATTTGTTCGATCCAGTTGCAACGCATCGGTCAGAAAGCACCGGACCGAAGGCAATGGCCTGTTGCCAATTTCTCGAAGAACAGAGGCAGTTGATATCAAACTTGGAACATGTTTACGGTCAAGGTCTAATGCTCTGAAATAGGATCCCAAGGCTTCTTTTGGTTGACCTTTTGCTTCATAGAGTTTTCCTGCAAATCGAATATGTACAAATAATGTCAAAAAGATCTTAGATATAATATTTGCAGGTTTAATGCAAAAGCTTTTCTCCTATGTTCCCATTTTGCAGATTGCAATGCCAAATAGAAAAACTTGAGTACAAAACAGTTAGAAATTTTATCTTCGCTACCCCCCATCTAAAATTCTAAACATGTCACATACTTTATAAGAAATAAACAATAATCACCTTTAACATGCCAAGCCAAGGCAGAATATGGACTGATGGTCCTTATCTTGGATACACAGACCTCTGCATCCCTCCATTGTGACATGCGTAGGTACAACAGAGCTAGATCATACCAGGTCTCTATTTCCAGGCTTATATCATCCTTAGTGCCCTGTAAAAAGTTGCAAGAGAATGCCAGAGATGAGGGGCCTTTTATTTGCTTCTCAGCTGCATCATAGCCAACACACAATGCTTACACCAAGCAGTCGCATGGTTTATAATTGCCCATTTGTTCCATGCATGAACACGACCAAATTTACGACAAACAAAAGTAAAAGGGAAGTGTGGTGACTCTTGATAGTTGATTAGGTAATGTATAAATCTGACATTTTTAAAACTTATCATGCTTTCAGAAAGGAGATTAGGTAGGTCACATCAAGGGAATTAACTCTTGTCATGAAAATGGGAATTAAAATGAACGTAGAATCATGTTTCAGCTGGTAGAAAATGCTACCAGATAACTGATGTAACAGAAACAGTAGAGTTTCAAGAGCTACTAGTCTAAGAATAATTGATATTGTGCAAGAATATGTGATTATCTCTGATGAATTTCAAAATAAAATTTTTAAAGCACCTTTGCCAAAAAGATCCCAGCACTGAGACTTTTGGTTCTGAGTTGAATGACAGCGAGAAGTTTGGTGTATGTCTCGACAGCGTTCCTGAGTTGGCCCTGTGCAGCCTGAATTCTGGCTTTGGTTCGCAATAAATCTCCTTGACTCCATTTCCCAGTCTGATCGAGAGCAGCATCAATAATGGTTTCAGCATCAGGAAACTGTTTCTGAGCAGATAGTACTCGAGCTAAAAGAAGCCAACTCCTCAATTCCGATCCAGCCTCTAATTTCACCAATTTCTTGGCATAAAAGGCAGCAGCATCTAATTTTCTCTGCTCAGCATTTTCAAGGCTGAGACTGTACATTGCACGAGGATCTTTCCCATGCATCTTTTTTTCAGCATTTTCAAGCACCTCCAGAGCTTCACACTGCCAAGAAGCTCTCTCTGTATCAGATGTGGCACATCTAGCTTGATTAGAAAGGTTAACTCCAAGCAGCAGGTCTGCAACACCCGCCATTTGTTCACATCCTCCCTGTATATTGGCTATTGCCCTCTGTGCGTAGGAAGCACCTTCAGTATGGGCACTCCTTTCAGTGCAAGCCTTTGAAGCTAAGAGGAGTTCTTTGAAATTGCCAGAATCATCTCCAGATTTTAATATCCTTTTGAGAAGATTCAGGGCTGTCGAATCATCTTCTTCTGCAAGGTAACACAACGCAACATTGTATGACCACTCTCTTTTATCCAGCATGCCAGGTAACAATTCTTCAAATTGTACAGCTAGTGGCTTTAGCTGTCCTGAGATGGACAGAGCAAATGTAAGGTGATGCATTATAGTAGGATCCCGCTCAACCCTCTTGAGATTGAACTTCCGTAATAGAATCATTAGAAGAAGAATAGCCTCTTCCATATTATTGCGAGGTACAAATGAACCATCCAACTGTGAATGAAGATTTGGAGGTCGTGCTTCACAGCCACTATATAGGAGAAAAATGGCAAATTCTTTTTGTATGCGAGCTATGGTCTCTCCATCAAGGTTCCAATTATTGAGAAGAGACCTCCTATATGAAGATATGGCTTCAAGTGAAAATCCCCCTAGTTTCCATAGCTCAGGGAGCAACTCTACAGCCTTGCATATTATTTCGTTTAATTTACAATCTTTTCCAAAGCCTGCTGGTAAACCCTCAGGCACTGCTGCTTCCACGATATCCAATATCATTCTGCATTCTTGTGCAGCTTCTGCAAAATCAAATTCGAAATATTGAATTTATGTTACTCTTGCAGTAATCTCACACAAAATTATAGGAATGTCAACAGGACTGATTCTGCCATGTTGTGTGACAGGAATGGGGTTACCTTTGAACTTTCCAAGATCATGAAGAGCTCTTGATTTAAGGTATATGGCCTCCATGAGTAGGCTGACAGCATGCAAGGGCATTGGTGGAGAATCCCATTGTGAACGAGTCTTCCGACGATCCACTTTTCTAGCAATTGAGATTTTCATCTTAGGGACTAAAGCAGGTATATCAATCCCATCAAATACACGAAGTGCTGCTTCTACATGCCCACGCTGGTACTCTAGCCTTCCTAGTAATGCCCTTGCTTCCTGCAAAATTTTAATTATATGTGATGATTTTGCCCTGGTTTGGGTGTCCGTCAAGATTGCAATCAATAAGTCCACAGATATTAAAATCCTGAAGATGTGAAATAACAAAAGATACTAGCATCTGATCATTAAAGAGAGAATGAGAGACTTAAGAGGTAATCAAAATAATCATCTGAAGTGCCGGTTCTGTCACCAGTATATATTGTAGGTATAGTAAGAATACATGTTGTTGACAAATCATAGGATAAGAAGGACATGGGAGATTGTTTATTAAAAGGTACGGCAGGGAACCAGTGAACCAATTCTTGTAGCAGATAAGACAGGTATATATCTATTAAAGTAAGTCAACAAAAACAGGTAAGTTCAGCACATGTTGAATTTTATATACACCTATCTTCACATGAGCATAAAATGAAAAAAAAATTGAATGTTTCAAGATTAACTTAACTAGGAAACATATTAGCTGTCATGATAAACTACTTCCCAGGGAAGCACACATATATTCACAAGAAACAGGTTCAGAGACTTTGCATTCACCAAGCAATCATCACAAAATCAAAATTAGTTTCAGAAAAGCTGTACCAACCTCATAGTTAAGGCAAACACCCTCCCGGAGCGACAACTCGGCCTCCTCGATGTTGCCATTATCAAGGTACTGCTCGATCTCTCCGTTCCGGGACGAGTACCCGCTGGCCGAGCAATCTTTGGTGATTGCAGATTCCGGTGACCGGATGATCTCATCTGCCGCCCTCAGCTGCTCCCCGGAGCACAGGCACTCCATTGCCATCCGCCGGACGAAGCCCCTCAATCTCCCCCTCTCAATCTTCCTACCCTCCATCCTTCTCTATCATGTAACCTGCTCTTCCCATCTCGCCACACAATCACCTAACATTTGATAGCACATTCAAAGATTATCACCAACTAGTACCGTGTGACAGATAACCACAAGATTCGCGTCATAATTCAGCACAGAACTAAGTCAAGCACAACTGTACCAAAATATCACGGATACTCCCCAAAAAAGAAGAAAACTTCTTTGTTTTTTTTTCTTTTTTTGCTTTCGATGGAAGAACACAACTTCACCAAACTCGAGTACAGCAAAATTCGCAGCAGGTCCCCGACCTAACGCAGGGCATGAAGCTTTTATTATGAACAAAAAAAAAACGAAACTGTGTTTTTAGTACTACACAACGCATTCAAAAGAACCCGGATTGTGTTTAACTGAAGGCAGAGGAATCAATCCGAATCCGGACGGATCTCCTCCAGAAGCCGCTGGGGCACAAAGAACTGTCACGCGGAGGGGAGGGAGAGGGGAGAGAGAAGAAAAAGAGAGAAGAACACCTTCGAGTTCAGCTCCGCGGCCGCCACGCCGCACGCCGCCTCTGACGAACCCTGCTTTCGTCGGCGGAAGGGGAGGGGGAGGGGGAGGAGGAGGAGGAGGAGGCTGCCTAGGGCGGGACCGGGGAAGGAGAGGAGAGGAGAGGAGCACCGTTTCCCGCGCGCGCGCTCCGGGCGGGGGCGGGGTCGCCGGCCGCCGCGAGCGCGTGGAGGCGAGGCGAGGCGCGCGGCGGTGGCTCCGGCAGCGGCAGATAGGGAAGAGATGGAGAGGGAGAAGAGTAGTAGTAGTGTGTAGAAAGGTAGGGGAAGAAGGAGAGAAAGAAGAGGGAGGGGGGCATTTTGGTAATTCTTCGTCTCAGTATTTTATATTTTAAAATTGAAATTGAACTACTACCCTCTTTTAAAAAAAAACTCACCGTCCCAAAATTAAAGAATCTAGTACACATTTTCATTGTACTTAGGCCCTCTTTGAATTGGAGGATAAATGGAGGAAAAACAAAGGAATTGAAATCATACACTATTTATGCCTTTGATTTGTAGGAATGAGTAATGGAAAAACGTAGGAAACTTTCCTTTTCCTACGATTCTAGAGGAAAAACGTAGGAAATTTAACATCCACTCCGACCTCTTGGAAAACTTCCCTTGAGTCTATCTCTCTCATTTGAATCCTGTGTTTTTCCTGCGGTCCAATCAAACGGCTATTCCTGTGTTTTTTCTATGTTTTGCAATCCTCTGTTTTTCCTATTCCTCCGTTTTTTCAATCCTACGATTCAAAGGGGCCCTTAGTATGATGTGTTCAGTACTGAGTTTTTATATTTTGTGATGAAGGCAGTACTTATATCATTATTGACTAGTACAATTTTAATTTTGACTACTGATAAATTTTAAATTGTTATATTACTATGATGTATAGGGAATAATTAACTAGTTGCCACTCTTACGAGTGATGGTAAAGAATTTGTCACTAGACCCACATATTATAGATATATGAGGGCCCACATGTCATACACAGTAAGCGTCAAATCCTTAATCGTCACATCTTAAAGGTGGCAGTTTCATGGCTATATTTAGAACATAACCTACTTCAAAGTATTTTTACATTTTATTGTTTTCAAAAAAGAAAAGCGAACGGTCAAGACTCGAAGATAAATAGTATCCAGTGAGTATTTTAGAATGGAGGAAGTAAAAAAAATATAATGTTTCGAGATTAATGACCATCCAATACAATGCTAAAAGAAGTTAAAAGAAAGTCATACAAACTTCAAAATTTTCCTTTTTGTTTCGAATTCGACATCTGTTTGGATGATTCCCTTTATCCCAAGCCCATTCTTTCACATCCTACTATGCATTCTTTTGACAATCCTTAGGCATTTTCTGCACATTCTGCCTGCAGACAACGCGTTTAAAAATCCAGCCTTTCTTCCAACAAACTTTTGTGTGGGGGCAAAAACCATATGCCCCATTTTCTCTAGCGAAAGGAATGAGATAGTCTACCACACTGTACGCTGATGAACATGAGGACCATCTGTCCATTTGATATCCATCGCACTCTCTGCACTCTTCACCCAAAGAGCAAAGAAACAAATGCAAATCCTTCATCTGGACCCCCCCCCCCCCCCCCCCCCAGCAACACAGAAAAAAGACATTCTTGCTGTAGCTTTAGCTGGCTGTGGGGCTTTGCAATCAATGCCTTGCAATAACAAAAGGTCAAATTAGTGTTCTAGATGATGGTGTCTTGCTGTACATTGCCACAATGTGTTCAGAGTTCAGATTCGGGAGGTTCAGAGGAGAGCTGCTGAGCTATCAGAAGAATAAGAAGAAGGAGAGAGCAAGAAACAAGCATGAACTGAACCATGTTCCCATCTCATGAAAGTCTTTTCCTGTCATTTTACCTGCCCATTCTGTATGATAGATAACAAACAGGATAGGTCCAATCCTCAAGTCTGAATACTGTTCAGATTCCTTTGCTGTTCAACATTTGACAGGTAAAAAGGACTCATTGCTTGAAAAGAACTAAGAGGAAAAAGACACCTATGGCAGCTAGCTCTTTTGTTAGTCCAAATGATGTGTCATTTGGAGGGTGGTTAACCTAAAAGTGTCCATAAAGTACACAACTCTCATCACATTACAAAAGCAAAAAGAAAAGAACTGAGAAAGTTAAGATACCAAGCTTGCCCTGTACATCAAAGTATTCAGTCAAGTTTGCACTTTGGGCCATCAACAAATTATAAACAAATGGAATACCGAGTAAATTTTCAGTCGTTGCCAACTCTGAAATTCAGACCTGATGGTTTTTGGGTGACACAACACGGTATAGCGGCATATGATTGGGTAAAATGAGCTTTCTTCTGAATTCTTGCAAACTTCATGCCCTCCAAAAAAGAAACAGAAAGAAAAAATATGTTTCTTTTAATAATGGAAGCCGCAAATATTCTTGTTTTTTGAGAGAAATGGAAGTTGCAAATCTGATAGCAAGTTCAAGCCACCTATACATTGTGACTGAAATCCCCCAGGGTCAGTGGAAAATCTTGGCCCGTTGATGAGGTTTCTGGATTTAGGCCCATGGGCCATGGGCCTTCATTGTCTCAGATGTGCTCGAGTTGCCTACGTGTTTTGACAGAATTAATCAAAAAAATTGTTCTGCAACCATTTTTTATCCTTCTTTCTGCGTTATAGCTTAGAGAAAAGATTATCTTGTAGCTAGACAAGATGGAACTGATAATAACAATGAGATTGCTAGCGAATACGACTACACGAGCCATGTAAACAAACAGATATAATGTTTATGTTATATATGAGTTTGCATGAAAAGGTTCAATTTTCTGATACTTCTCTTTGAGAAGTTCAGAGTATTTTTTTTATTCGATGAGTACTGGGTTCTTGCTGTTTCGGTCTGCCTCTCCAGTTGCGCCATTGTCATCCAAAACCTTGGGGTTGTACATTTGTCATTGCTAATTTATTTTCCGCCATTTTCACCTTGCAGTTGTGAAACTACATTACCATATTAAGAGAAATTTTCATCAACAAAAAACACTTTAGTATTTTTTTTTTTTAAAAAAAAGAACAACACTAATCATTCTTGCTTCTCTCTATTCCCAGTCCTCAAGGAGGATCAGATGGATATCTCATTCTTCCATGCCCAAAGCATATCACCAGCATGTGTGATGATTGGTCTAAGTGCACACTGCATCAAAGCACTGCAAAATCTTTCAGGACAAGCAGACAGTGCAGCAAATGAGACAATCAATGGTAATAATACTTACTGCCTCTACACCACTCTAGTAGTGCGGCCCCTGCCACTCTCCTCCCCACTCACCATGGTTCTTTTTTCGCCCCTAAATAGATAATGTCCGTATTTATGACTAATTACTTTTTAAGTAGTAAGCGACATATCACGCACCTGTGATGACTTAGCTAATCTCAAAGAGCTCCATGTATTCGTTTTCAATCTCAAGGAGTTGTTCATGGGTGGCGATTTAGTCTTTTTTGGATTGATGGCCCTCAATACTCCACGTTTTTTTTTCTTTTTTTAGTGTGGTTTTATGTGCTCGGTTGTGTGCATCTTATTTATGCAGAGGCCAGAAATGTTCTCAGAAAAATTATATCAACTTGATGTAATTGATTGGATTCAATATAAGCTTCCATTATCTAAAAATAAATATCTCAGAAAAGCTCGTAGGAGGGCATGTGCGAGTTTTTAGAAGTAGATGTGCTCTTGGAAAATAAGACAACGAAAATATTGTATATTTGTATTTCATATCGACAAAATAGACAAAAAATGAGACACTTCAATGTATATCATGTAAATGCAGTACAGGTAGTGTATGGTGGTATCTTTTGATTGCACACATGCACACCAGGTGAAGATGTGAAGATGGACATTGATTCCAATGGCAGTCAGTCCATGATCCCCCTACACCTGCAGGAGCAGCTGCATCTCTCCATCAGACTTGCCCTATGTATTGTACATTTAGGATTCAGTGGTAGTCTGGTTGCTCTGTCATCTCATCTTGCTGGAAAGAGCTTGCTTAGATTTCATGCACCTACATTCACAAGCTCATGAAAAGGAGAATCCAGGATCCAGCAGATGTACATGTTCAGTTCTTTCACTTCATTCTTTCTGAAAATGAGTTACTAGGAACTTGCTGGTTCTTCAGTGCAAGTGCAAGCAGATGCTATGGTCATCAACTCCTTGTTTATGGCTGTAAAACTTGAGAAAGATAATTAAGTGTTGGTTGGTAAGTAGTACTAGTAATTTAGTGGTGCTTTGTTCAGATATTAATTACAGCACTTGTTGTACATACTACTACTATTTAAGGTTTCTTCAAGAAAGATATCAGATGTCCTGACTGGTTTTTTCCTGATCTAGTGTTTAATGGACCAGTACCATTTCCTGTCTGGAATTCAGACCATCTTACTTCTTCAATGCAAGAGAAGGCCAGAGGATCTTTCAGTTCGTATAGGTATCATAAATGAAAGTCTCTATTAAATCTCCATGATTTCCACTCTTTGAAGTTCATCTCAAAAAATGTTTCCTAACATTAAAGTAAGAAAAAGTTTATCTGGGTCTGGTGATCTGCACCATCAGCTTCAGCAGTTTAACAACATATATAATCATTAAATTTGGATGAGCAGATGGATTAGAGCAAGTTTAATAGTATAGCCAACTACTAGCTCCGAATCATCTAGAGCCAATGTAATAGCCAATTCATACAATAGTTGCTTACTATACTATTAATACCCGGTCCCACCTGTCATACACTCGTTACGTCTTGGAGTCCGTGCTGCAGCTGGCTACAGATCTGTAGCCCGCTGCTCTTCTCTCTCTTCTTTTATCTCTTTAAAATATGTTTATAGCTGACTTATAGCCCGCTATTGTACCTTCTCTTATGGGTAGGAACAAAAAAAAATCCATATGTATAATGTTTCTTTGAAAATTTTCATCTACTGACCACTATATCTATAAATCGCAAAGAAAGAAAATGAAATAATGAAAGTAGATCTTGGGGCTGTTTTAACTTAATTGTACTCGTAACCATGGATTAAATCCTGTATTTAATTGCAGTGTACACTGCACAACACCAACCAGTTCCCAGTTCCATTGAGAGCCTAAGCAATTACTATAAAATTATGTGGCAACTGACCAAAGTGGTCAGATGAAATCATCCTCTAGTTAAGTGCCAAAGTTGATTTGGGGGGACCTCTACTCTACATGTGTTTGTTGATGATTCTTAATGCTGCCCCAGTCTGCTGTATCTGAAGAAGGCACAGGCACAGAGCTCATGTTAAATTCGTCCGTAGCAATGGCTTCCAGACCTCTGAATGAAGACTGGCAAGTACTACTACTACCATCATCCATGAAGTTATTACACATGAGAGGATCACCCATTCAGGACAGCCTAAACCTTTTCGTCACTGTGCAAAAGTCATCACCACATCTGTGCTTGATACAGTGATCCGAACAGTAACGACAACAAAATTCATTCAGGTCTTCTGATGGTTTACAAATGTTTTTTTTTTAATGTTTGAAGTACTCAAGAAAAGACTAACTTATGCAGCTCTACAAGAACAAAATGGTAATATGTGATTATCTGGGTGCTTCAGGATTTGTGTAGCCTAGCTTAGTATTATCTGGTTTTTGTTTTGTTGTTTCTCGGTTATGAGACCTGGAATCTAATTATCCCTTAACCTTTGACTGTATATATCCACAAGTCGATAAAGAGAGAGGCTGGATTTTTATCCATTGTTAAAAAAAGAGCTTAGTATTACCTGCCATATAAAATTCAGAAAATATGTACCACTTGTAGTTGTTCAGTTGAGACACACCATAGTGCTAGAATAATTTTTGTTCATGTCAGCAAGGATGCCTGTGCATCTCTCTTTCATAGCCCTAGAAACACATGAAGTTTGAGTACTTTGGCAATCATAAGGCCAACTGGACTTGCAAGAAGGAAGTACACACATTGAGGCTTTTAAGAATGTACACACAAGTGTATGATAGGGAATCCCCAGCTCTTACCTATACACTTTTTGAGCTCCCCTCTTGTCTTTTGCAGCTCTTGATGCATGAAAAGGATTCCTTCAAATTTTTGTCTTGTCAACAAGAATCCACCAACTGTGCTTCTGAGTTCTGAACCCCAGTGTGTTAACAAAGTATAGAATTTACTGATTACTTAACATTGGAAGAGCTGCAGCAAGCATTTCACAAACCTCACATTTCTTTTGATACTCCAGCCTGAGAAGAATGGAACTGTCAGATTCATCCTGGGGGCCAATCATTTCTAACATGTTTGCATAGGAAAAAACTCATGTTGTGGAACAAATTTCATAATTTTCTTTTAGATAATGCACAAAACCCAACGTACATTATTACAATAGATCCATACCAAGCGGAAATAGGAAAAATAAACATAGTAAGAAGTTCTGAACAAATTTCATAAATTAAAAATTATGTCATTTTTATGACATGTTGCAAACAAAATTAATGAGCAAAATTGTCAAAATGTATTAGATCGGCAATTAAAATTGTCTTTTATTGGTCGGTGGACTTGTACTCGTACTTGAAAAGAAACTGCCAAAGAATTCACTAGGCTCCATATTAAATGGTTAGCCCCACAAAACATACCGTTGTCTTGATCTTTGACATTTTCAAAGGCGAACAGTTTCATGTATGAACCGTCTTATCACCAGATTTGTTATAACACGCAGTGAGATTCAAATTTGGAGTAATATTCCAAGTGAAGAACTGTTTGAGATAAGATAACAGCAGAACACTGTGTTGTATCAATCAGAATTTGTTCAACTTCCAGAAGATACCTGACACCATATATTATATGAAACAGATAGCATGAGCTTTGGAACTTTTCTACAGAAATAAAAGCCCTTCTTTCTCAGATTAAACAACTGTGATTGCTAAGATAGTCGAATAAATAAAATATCATGATTTTTCTAGACAACGATTTTTAAAAAATCATGATGAGAAAGTAAAACCGGCATATATGCATGTTACTGAAGATACTGAATACTTCAAGGTTCAAACTGACATTCAGGATTTCAGGTCCTCAACTAAGAGCAGAGGACAGCACACAGGACAATGCAACACAAGACAAACTCAATCAAACTCCTGCTACAGTGTGCAGTCCAAGAAGTTTGAGTCAATTTTATTCATATTTTACTTGACAGAAAGTGTATGATCTAATGGAAAATCAAAAAGTACTGTGGTTTCAACTCAAAAAGAAAGCCCCAGGAAGGTAAGTGAAAAGGTGAAAGACCACTGGTCAGGCCAGGATGCACCAAAAGTGTTGTGGTGGAAGGATAAACTGTGAAAAGGGACCCTCTTTTACCACTACCAGTTACTACCATCTGAGTAAAAAAAAAAGGAGAAAAAAAAGAGAGGATGGCAAATGTGCCTTGTGCAAGTGCAACATGCCCAAATGGCCCATCACAGTCAAAAGCATTGGCAGCTTACACAGTAAAAGGATCACCCCACTAAGCCTGAGCAGAGAGCACCACATTGCACAAAGGTAGGTAAGCATGCACCAACATACACACACATTCACCAGATGGAAGAGGATTCCAAGCAGAACCATCCCAGACTCACATGAAGCATTGCAGCAACCAACCTGAGAGGAGAGCATGAGCAAATTGCACACAGAAATGCAAAGCATTGGTAGCAATAATGGCACAGGTAGTAGTATACTGGGGTCTGATGAAGATGCCACTCCCTATCAAGCATTGCAACCAGCTTTTCAGATGGACAATATAGCAGAAGTATAGACAAAAATTACAGCACTTCGGGAGGTGCAGTGCAGCACCACACACACACTGCCATACCCCATTGCCAATGCCAATGCTACCACCACACACAGAACAGGTTAAACTGTGATACAATATCTAGATCTAACTTCATTAATCCAGCAACTGGTAATAACAGATGATAAGGCTAGCTAGGCCCTAGAGGAGGAGGTGGTTCCTTACAGAATGAGCTGTTAAGGGTTACATTGTAGTTGAGGGATTAGGGTTGTAACTCAGCATCAGTTCTGTATGTTACACATTGACCATTGAGTCTACAGGCTAACCCTAAATTTTTACAACAGGATCAAAGCTAACTTGACGGTAAGCGCCTCTGCCACGCTACTGCTGTGGAGGGAGCAGAGAGGTCCATGGTGCCCTTCTTTTCCTGAAAATCTATCAGTCTAGCTTGACCCATTCAAACCGGCCAGGAAGAGGGCAGTCATTCACAGGATCAAAGTTATACCTGAAGATTACAACAAAGAAGTTAAATTGTCAGTCAGCGATAATACACCATTATCGTATTTCTAAGTTGCAAGGCCATGGACATTATCACAATGCATCCAGGGATATATTCACTGAACATAATAGAAGAGCAGAGCAAGATCGTACTTGTCGATGAAAGCCTGTCGTTGCCGTTGCTCTTCGGCAGCGAAGAACGCTTCCAGCTCTGCTGATGCTGGAATAATGTTGTGGCGCACGGGTGTTTGCACCTTGCAATGAGAACTCGAGTGGCTGCGCCTTGTGGTAGATCCAGGGGTGCTAATCGTATCGGGGTCCCTGATCAAGCTGCAAGGCGTCGTCTCCCTGGTATTCCTGCAAGAAACAAAAGCATACAAATTTAGAACAGAACATGCAAAGTAAGCTTTTTTTTTTTATTTGCTCTACCAAAAACCATAAACAAGAAAAATGCACCGGTAATATTGAGAAAAAAAATCAGCATCGCCGTGGTCCTGCAAAATAAACCATGTTCCACCTCTGAATGTTTATCTCACATGCCAAAAAAAGGCTAGGGGACAACCAAACACAAGGCTAATTGAAACAAGAAAATGGTTTGGTCTAAGGAGCTCCCATATCTGAATCACATGACTAGCTCAGGTGAGGTGATCCCCCCGGCCATAACTCCATCCTAGAGACCCAAGCACCGGCATCCGAAGCTGCTGCTGGCTGCTGCTGCATGCAAAAGGTGGTAGGACGGTCACCAACAGTGGCCCAGCAACAACACCACATGCTGACTCTGCACTGCAGCTTCCACCATGGCAAATGCTTGGGAGGGCCATGGCTAGCTTAGATGCTCACTGTTCAGATCACACTATTTAGGCCATGCATGGTGCTTCCAAGGATTAAAACAAATGGATGCAGATAGATATCCATCAATGGTTCAAAGACAACAGTCCTTGAGGCACAGAAGTATGCACCATTAGGCCATGGCTAGAGGAGGTGCAATGAATGCACTCTTGTGGACATGGGGCACCAAGAACAGCCCAAGCTGTGGTGAGTCCTGTGACACCTGCTACTTGATCTTGCACCCAAGATGACAAACCAAAAATGACGCAGCACTTGCTCATCTCTCTCATACGGCACGCCCTTTGTCCCTTGCAAGTAAGTTGCCCCCACTCTTCGGTACTTCGGTGATGGTGCAACCCATGTATTTTTCACACAATTCAAGCTAACAAATGGAGCTATCCTACACCAAAGGACACGCCAGCAAAATAGGGTCTTTGACCTGTTTAGGCTGAGGAAGAGCCCCCACCTCCACAAGATAATGCTAGAACCAAGAACGTTTGCTAGCTTGTGAGATACAGTAGTAGTAGCTAAAAATATTATCCCGCCAAGAACTGCAGAAGCAAGTAGTAGTAGTAGTAGCCTAGCTAGCTGATCCTAAAATGTTCTTCCATCCCCCTAGCTTGAACCAAAGATCACCAACAAATCAACTTCTAGTGCTTGTGGGGAGGGGGAGGACCCCCTCCTTTCACCTCAAACATTTAATGGTGGTGACAATTTGGGGGCATGGCCCAGGAAGATGGTTTTACCAAGGCATGCCATTTCATCACCCTTCCAGAACCCAGAGAAGTGACAGGCTAGTTAGTTGCAAGAATGAGGCCTTGAGGTGGGTGGTGAGATGGGGGTTGCTTTTGGGAGGGATGTTTATGAGAGAAATTTCTTGCAAAAGGTGAGGGCTTTTGATTGGTAAAAGATTGAGAGGGGTCCCTACCCCCCCCCCCCCCCATTAGCACAAACCCTCCTCCCTCCTCTCCTCCCCCCAAACAAAACACAGAGAACAGGAGGGAAAGGATGCTGCTTTTCCCTTCCACTAAGGAAAAGCAGGAGGCCATGGCCACTGGGAGTAACCCCACTGAGGGGGGCTCAATCAATTGATCAGGTTTCAATTGGGATTTGAGTTGAGAGCTTGAGCACTACTGCACAGTTCCTACCTGTTTATCATCCAAAACAATAACAAATTTGGGGGGCAAAGAAGTGGTTCTTGCAACCATTTGGATTAAAACTTGGCAACACCTTCTCTACTCCTTTTTTTTTTTCTTCAAAAGAAGTTAAAATGGGTTTCTAACTTCTAAACAAGCTAAGGGCCAAGAAATTGGCAAAAAGAAAAGGCTGTATCTCCACAAGAAACATGGAAAAAGAACAAATTTAGGCAACAAGGAAAGCACGAATTGCATGTCTCAATTAGCAAAGGGACAAGAATCCCACCAAGAAAGCATCGGTGCTTTACAACCGCGTGTGATGGGGAGGAAAGAAAAAAAAAAGATTCCTCGCCTCCATTTCGATACTTTCGAAACCCCAAACTGGCCACAGGAAATTCGAGCGCCACAATCGCACCGAAAAAAAAAATCCCCAAAATTTTCCGATGCGAAAAACCGGATAGAGACATCGAACCCCAAGAACTCCCGTACGGTGCTTAAACCCTGAACCCTAATCATGCGATTCCCCAATCAATCCAACCAAGAACCCACGGAAAACAAAAAAGAATCGCACAATAAGAAGAGAGAGAGAATCCCACCTTTCCATGGCCTCCAGCTCGAGGACGTTCTCCCCCCGAACGACACCTCCGCCTCCGCGCTCTCCGCCGCCGCCGTCGCATCAGCCGATCAGCCGCAGCCTCCGCCGCAGCCGGCGCCGCCGCCCTCCTCCTCGGCGGCGGCGAGGGGGAGGAGGGAGCTTCTCGAGCCTGCGGCTCCTGAGCTCGAGGTACTCCCCGCCCTGCCTCTTCTGCAGCGCGAGGGAGCGGGCGCGGGTGCGCACCCCGAGCGGCGCGGGGGAGGCGGCGGCGAGCTCCATGACGGCGGCGGCCACCACCTCGCCGGAGACCACCACCTTGGCTTGCGCATGTACTTGCCCATGGCGGTCGGGAGGGCTAGGGTTTCGGGTGCGCTTAGCGATTTCAAAGGCGGAGCATTAGCGGCTAAGGCCGCGGGGTTAAAATGGTAGGGGAACCCCGGGGTGGTGGATTGAGAGGGTGGAGGGAGGAGAAAGGGAAGGGATGGGTGGGTGTTGCTATTTAGAGGGAGGGAGGGATGGATGGATGGCTTAGGTAAGAGAGAGAAAACATTAGTGAGGGAGGAGAGAGAGAGGGGGGGGGGGGGTTGGGTTTCAGCTTTTTTTTTATTCCTTTTTTGTTTTTCAAAATGGGGAAGATTTTTGGGGGGGTTTTTTTATCCTTTTTGATAAAATGGTTCTTTATGGTTTTGGTTGTTCTTTATTTGTTAAGGTAAAGAAAAAAACTAATCCTAAATAAGTGCTCCCTCTATCATATAAAAAACAAATATATGACACATCCTATACTATGAATCTGGACTAGTGGGTTTGTCCAAATTCATTCGAGATTTTTTTTATGGAACGGAGGAGGTACTGGTAAGAGAGATAAAACACAAGTGATAGAGAGAGATAGAGAGAGGGGTTTTTTTGGGTTTCTTGTTTTTCTTTTAGAAAAGGGGGAGATTTTTTTTTGGGGGTTTCCTTTTTGATAAATGGGTTCTTTATTGTTTTGGTTTTTCATTAATTATAAAAACATATCCTCTCGGTAAAAAGACTAATCATAAGGAAATACTGGTAAGAGAGAGAAAACACAAGTGAGGGAGGAGATAGAGATATAGATAGAGAGGGGGAGATTTTTGGGGTTTTTTTCTTTTTATAAATAGGTTCTTTATAGTTTTGGTTAAAAGAATTAATACTGAAGAAGTAATCCTTTGGGAGACATGATGTGACATATTTTAATACTACGAATCTAGACAGGGAGTTTGTCTAGATTCTTTCTACAATTGTTTTTATGAAACGGAGAGAATATTGGTAAGAGAGATAGGATTTTTGGGGTTTTAGTATTTGGACTTATGTTTTTTTTAGAAAAGGGGGAGATTTGGGGTTTTTTCCTTTTTGATAAAAGGGTTCTTTATGGTTTTGGTTTTTTCTTTATAAAAACATATACTCTCGATAAAAAAACTAATCCTAGATAAAAGAGGTAAGAGAGAAAACACAAGTGAGGGAGGAGAGAGAATGGATATTTGGGTTCATTTTTCTTTTAGAAAAGGGGATATTTTGGTTTTCTTTCCTTTTTGATAAAAAGGATTCTTTGTGGTTTTTCTTTATATAAAAATCTACTACTGGACGCTTAGGAAGAGAGAGAAACACAAGGGAGGAAGGAGAGAGAGAAGATTTTTGGTTTTGGTATTTGGATTTATTTTTCTTTTAGAAAAAGGGGGAAATTGATGCTTGGACGGCCGGATAGAGGGGATTTGGTTTCTTTGTAGTTTCTCTTTATAAAAACATATGTGGTAAAAGTACTAATAGGATGTGTTTTTTGTAATTTGTGGTGGTTGTTGGATTGATGGGAAATGTGTTCACTTTGTTCTTGGCAAAAAAAAAGGGTTTTTTTAAACTTGTAGTAATATTTTTGTTTTTTTAGATATGTGTTAACTTTTGTGTGTGCCATTAAAATGTACAGCTCTATATTTTTTACAACTTATTATAATTTGCATTATGGTTTGTAAGTGACCATCTCAATTTTGTCATTAATTTGTAAAATTTCGGTGCATATTGTCCTTAAAATCAAGAAAACAAACTATCTTCCAACCTTAAAAGTCGTATCTCTCTCGTCATCTATAAAGTTAATCTACATTGTTCTTCAACGCGCTATATCTTGTGAATCATGCGTCCATGCACACAACACACATATCTCTATCAGAGTCAGATATAGATCTACTTGGGTAGTATACGAAGAGCCATACAGATATTAGCATGCCCAATTGCCCATGCAAGACACATATATCTGTATGTAGCGCTTACGGCTTCTAGCTAAAGAAGAGCCGCACAAACATGTAAACCATGCCCATGCAAGATGCACATCTACACAACCACCACTTATGGCTTTGATAATGGATAGTTGTAGAAACATGTAAGCCATCCTTATGCAAGATGCATATCTTTTTGGGAAACATCTATATCCTCAAGCTAACAAAGGGCTGCACCAGCGTGGCAATAGCCATTGACCCATGATGCACAAGATGAGGCAACCCAAGCAATCTCGGCAATATAGGATGTAAACACATCCATGGTTATATATGCAAAGTAATATAGAATTCAATGTAGGGCAAATTGGATAAATTGCTCAATTATGATGCTGAAGGAAAGTTTTGGGAATAATTTTATGGTATTTCCATATATAGCTTTTTGGTTTTCTCGGGGTCCAACGTCTAGGTAAGGAGGTGCTTTAAATTTTACGATATTCTAATGAAGGAGAAGATAGACAAATGAATGGCATAGCAAAATGAAATGGTTGTGTCGGTTTTATGGTATTTCCGTATATAACCTTTTGTTTCTTTTCGGGTCCGACGTCTAGGTCTGGATGTGTTTTTAATTTTATGCTATTCCAATGAAGGAGAATATAGACAAATTAATGGAATAGCAAAATGTAGTGGCAAAATTAAGTACGAATAATTTTCTCGATGAAAAAAGGAAACACAATAAATTGTGTTTTAATAAAATAAGTTTTTAGCTGTTATCTTTATACTACCTTAGAAGCAAAATCGTCCTCCTTCCGCCCCCTCTCCACATTGTCCTCTCCTTCGCATGTACGTAACCATCGTGGTTTATCCTTAATCCACCCACCCAACCAATCTCCAATCATAAATCATATGTGGCCAGTCTGGCCCATTGGAGAACACATTCACTCCGCTAATCTCTAATCATATATAGGCATGGTCCATTGCAAAAGCGTGAGCATGTTAATAGTAAATAGAAAACGGATTGCCATTAATTAAATATGACACTGCTCAAGGTTCTCTACCCCCGGTTTGTTATTTGTGTAAAATCCTTGCAGGTATTTAGATAGCACATACTGATGATGGTGATGGTCTGGTAGATGTTGAGCATGGAAAGGTGCCTTTTCTTTCTTTTCAGTTTTGCTATCTTAGCAGGTGGTATTGTGGAGTGGAGGTTGTGGTGGAGATTACAGATAATACACCTGATCATAAAGTGCCTTTCTCTCACTGTAGGGAGAGAGCATGTTTAAACATGTTTAATTTGTGGATGATTGCGTGTTAGCAATAATATGGTGTTCTAGTCCTTGACCATCCATTGACAGTGGTAATGAATTTTTTGTGACTACTGTTGGTAATGGATATTGAATGAGCCTCTGCAAACATCTTGAAAGGTTGTAGTACCCACATTTGCACTAGAGTTTTCCTTAATGGAAGCCTACTTGTGTACTGGAATTTGGGAAACGAAAGTGACTTGACCTGGTACAAATTGGCTTTAATTTATTAATTACCATAATGGTGATGTCCTTGTAGACCAGTAACATTACGGGCTGACAGGCTGAGTGTTTGTTTATAATTATTGTATCAGCATAGTACACTACTCAGCTCCCTACTAGTTACGTACTACCCCTGAGTCCCTGACGAATTACCGAGAACTCAGGGCATGATTAGTTGACAACTAAATTTACAGAACTTAACACAGTTTTAGGGGTGTCTAGATATAGGGGAGTAAAGTTTTAGCGTGTCACATCAGGTATTATATATATAGAGTGTCGCATAGGGTGTTCGGGCACTAATAAAAAACTAATTACAGAATCCGTCAGTAAACCGTGAGATGAATTTGTTAAACTTAATTAACCTGTCATTAGCAAGTATTTACTGTAGCACCACATTGTTAAATCATGTAGCAATTAGGCTTAAAAGAATCGTCTCGCAAATTAGTCACAATCTGTGCAATTAGTTTTTTTAGCCTATATTTAACACTTCATACATGTATTCAAACGTTCGATGTGACAGGGTGAAAAATTTTGGGGTGTGATCTAAACAGGGCCTTAATAGACAATGTTTAGTTTTTGTCGTAACTTTACCTTGTCTAACTCTTAACCAGTTGGTTCACATGTCATACTCTATTTTATTGTCTAACTTTGCATAACCTTAAACTGTTATTTTGGGATGTTTGGTTCACGTACTATGATTATCTAGGTTTCCACTACTTTCATTGCTAAACTTGCCAAAGGTGAGACCATCAAAATCAAAGCCACACTATAGCCAACAAAATAAAATCATGCCACACTCTTTTCAGAGTCACTAACATATAAGACCTACATTACAAAAGAGAAATCTTGCCACACTTGTGGGAGCCAACCAAACACTCGGAGCCTCATCGGTTACCATATTTCTTGATAAGCCAAAATGACTTACTAATGAATAAAAATTAATTTATAGGTAAAACTTGTATATATTTGTATGTAGCTATTTAAAAGCCTTGAAAGAAATTACGTTAAAAACATCTTAAAATCAAGCTCACAAATTTAAATTTTGACTTCTGCTTTGGTTTATTAGATCAATCGATGATGCTCTCATCTAACATGATCAAACTTGCTTAACCAAAGATATGGTAAAGTGTGGCAACTTATGACTATCAACCAAACAACCCCTTAATTTGTCACAAAAGTGTGGAAGGACTAAGGGCCTATTTGGTTAGGGACTAATGTGGCCACATATTTTTTTCTAAGGTGGCTAAGTTTAGTTTTAATTTGCCACGCTCTTGTGGCAAACAAAATGACAAGTTAAGCATAGAAAAAGTTAGGAAAAAAAGAGTGTATGACATGCGGGTTAGGTGGCTAAGAGTTAAGCAAAGTAGAGTTGTGACATAAATCAAACATTATCTACTAAAACTACGGCTTACTTAAGGTTAGATGTGGCAAATTTGATTGTCAACCAAAGAGACCCTTAAGCTTAGCCACCAATGTGTGGCAATATTAGTTACCAACCAAATATGCCCTTAAATTCATCCGAAATGTTTTGATCTATTTCAAAACAATGTTCAATATCTTAATTTTTTTTAAAAAAAACTCCATTACTCAAAATGCAGAAATTGGAGTTTTTTTTTAAAAAAAAATTAAGATATTGAACATTGTTTTAAAAAAAATTATATGGAATTCCACTAAGGCTTAAGGCTAAATATATTGAAACGCCAGTACATCTTCTCCTATTCCTGCAGTTTATTCGTCAGACTAATTAGTTGCTCCATGTTTTGGAAAATATGTTTTCTTCAAATAAATTTTGTCTACAGCAATGGTTAAACCACTAAGCTTGTTAAGTTTGTTTCTTAAGATATTTAATTTATGAGATAATCCAAGAAATGCCATTGACAAGCGTCCAAATCCCAGAAATGCCATCGACAAGTGTGAGTTTCAAGAAATGCCATCGTACAAATGACTTTGTCCCAAAAATACCATCGCCGTTAGGGTTCCGTCCATTTTGCGCCATTAAAATACATTGTTCATCCTATAGAACTTAACGGCGCAAAATGGATGGAACCCTAACAGCGATGGCATTTTTGGGACAAAGTCGTTTGTACGATGGTATTTCTTGGAACTCACACTTATCAATAGCATTTTTGATATTTGGACGCTTGTCAATGGTATTTCTTGGATTATCTCTTAATTTATATATAATCCATGATAATAATCCACTCAATATTCTAAATCAAACTACCCTTGAATTTAACCAAGAGTAACCAGAGCAACACGTACTAGCTTGATTTTGAGCTGGAGTTAATTAAATTTCAATAATTGAAACATTTTTCAAACATTGCTGGCAACAAAACCAATCATGAGCTGACACAAAAATTTCAAGTTCCCAACCTTTAGCACATTCTCACCGGATATATGGCTCCCTCTTAATTAAACAGACATATATATATTCATAAACAATAGTAGTAGAGGTTAATTAATCTGTCTACTATAGCATTAATTAGATAAAATATGCTACTAGCGAATAATGTTTTATATGCTAACAAAGCAGCCAAAATGACATGATGAGGACATATTGTTGTTGACGGGCCGGTGCAAACTATCGGTAATATATGTAGCCACATGTGAGTATTCCTACGGGCCTCATGGTACATGAGGAAATAATCACCTCCAATTGTGTCATCCAGCTAGTGTTTTGAAGCCCTCAGTGAGGTAATGATAGCAACAAATCGTGTGCATATGTGACAGCAAATTCTGAAATTATAAGCTTCAGGCAGGTCTTGAACTTGGCCCAATTAAGGAAATTAGGATCATTATATTGTCCAGTCCAAAGCTACGTTAAATCTTTTGCCCAGCCTTCATTTTGTTGGACCTAGTCGGGCTGTAATTTGGGCTTGGGCTTAGGCCGGGCCGGGCCAGGCCCAGCGAGTCACACTCTGTACTCTCCTCGTCCCAAAATATAGTTGTTTGTGGTAAAAACTTGAACAAGAAATAGCTATGAGTTATCTAGACAATTTTTTAAAAAATTCATAATAAAAATAGTTATATTTTAGGATAAAAGGAGTATTAAGCATTGCAGAAAAGCGCAACTACACCTATTTTTAATATAATAGAACTAACTTTAGGAGATCTACACTAACTATTGATGCACAATCATCTTGGTAGCCATAACTATGCCAAATGCACCTATATAATTTATTTGCATAATATTAATACTCCCCCTTTCTGGCTATGTATCTAACATAATTCTTATATAGATACATAGCTAGATATGCCTATATTTTGAAATGGGTGTAAGTAGATGTTTGCCAATCAATAATTGGAAATAATTCGAATTATCCCTAAATTCTTGTGGCGGTCTAATTTATCCTTAGGTCCCGTTCATGTCACTTCTAACTAAAGGTTAACACTGATACTTAAAATGAGATAAGTTATTAGTGTATGATTAACTAAATATTAACTATTGCAAACTTCAAAAATAGATTTTTTTCATTTTTTAAAAAACTTATATATAGGAAGTCTTTTTATGAAACATATCGTTTAAAAGTTTGAGAAGCATGCTAACGAAAAATAAAGGAAAATCTCAGCCCAGAAGCTGAAACGAACTAGACCTTAATCCTGATAATGGAAAAAAAAAAGAGAAGACCTCAAACCTTTTCTAACTTGATGAGAGACTCCTGAACCAATTTCAAACCATTTTATCCTACATGACCCGCACGATGATTATTTGACCACAAGACAATCCATTTAGTAAATTAAAAGCAAAACATAATTTCACATCATATATCACCCTCTACTTAATTAGGTATTCCCTCCGTCTCAAATTATAACGCATCTATATTCTTTACACGATTTTCAATCACATACTTTGACCAGCAATTTATTCCATGTTATGTTCTCAACAAACATGAAATTAGCATCACATGAGGATTCTTCAAAATATAACCCTAATGATACAATATACATAATACTTAATATATATATATATATAATTAGTACGATTATTAATAAAAAAATTACGGACATTTTTATTCTAAAAATGTGACGTCATACTCTATAATTGAGGACGGATGGAGGATACTACTGTACTCCTCCTCCTCACCCTCCCCTCCGGAATTGTTTAGCAGACGCAGACAAGCTGCACATCGTCCTAGCGATCGACACCCAGAACAATCAACGGAGAAAAGGGGTCTTAAATTGCATTGATATAAGGCCTTCTCCAACAAGAATAAGTCAGCTAGCTCATAAATCTCCACATCAGCTTTTGTATGATGTGGAAGAGAGAGAAGATAAGGAGAGAGAGTGCACTATCTCTTCTTCAAGAGCTAAGCTCCTAAACAAAATGTGAGAGAGGTTGTGGAACCCAAAGCATTTTGAACAATGTGCTATGAGACAATCTATTAAAAAGGTAGACTTTTTGCTATCTCTTGTATGAGGTGGACAGACATGAGCTAGTGCACTAGCTCAACCATTGAAGATGCTCCTCTGCGACACACACACTGTTGCATTATTCTGCCTCTCTTTGACAAGAAAACCAACCCCCGTCGTCTTGAATTCAGCTTCAGATCGATCAAACGTCAAACAAAGTGGATTCTATACGTAACGGCACCCGGCTCTCTATAAGAGATCCATATCAGCATATTTTTCTACTTGGAAGAGATTAAATGAAGAGAGATAGCAAAGCTATCTACTAGACTGGAGATAGTCTATAGAGAAAAACGAGGCAATGTATTAGAGAGCTATAGATACCATGTAGACATACTATTGAGATGGTTTACTATTAATCTACCTAGTCTATTATTGAGATGTACATGTTTTATAGATAGCACCTAACTTTACCATTGCGGGTGCTCTAATGCAATGCAGGCCCAATTACTACTATGCGACTGAAATTGGAGACGATGTGACTGAAAAGTTATGTGTGTATGAAAGGTTTGATGTGACAGAAAGTTAGAAGTTTGGAAAGAAAACTTTGAAACTAAACACACCTACATCGTGCCCTTCTATATGCAGTTACGCATAGATACTGGCACCGGCCTCACCTAAAATATTTATGCTGCATTTAAGTAGCCATAGATGCTTAATTATATGTTTACATATATTTGACTCGTCGTGTGTGTGTGAGAGAGAGAGTGCCCAAGGCATAATCTTCTCGAGGGGGTCAAACAATGAGGAGTGGGATCGATTTTTGTATGATAAGGAGCACTAGTTTAATTTGTTTTTATAAAGTTTGTGTTTCGTCAGGTACATGTTGCATTGTCTCTTCACTTGGCACCCAGAGCATGTAGCTTTTATATCTCGTGCTTTGCATTTTTATTCCTTCTGTATAAAACAATCCATTGCTGTCATGGCATTGCGTACTTTGTGATGGTTTCACCTTCTTTGTGTTACGAGAAAAAAAAGGACAATTCAAATTAAACTTCAATATATACCTATGAAAATTTCAGCTACTGTACAATGTAATGGTTTTTAGGCACATTATTGTTGTACGGCAATGCTCATCACAAATTGTATCGTACGTGAAATTAATTAGCTAAGAAAATGGTTTTGTTATTTACTTCCTCTGTCATAAAATATAAAAAGTTTTGATTGAATGGACACAACCTAGTACTACCAATCTAGGCATGTTGTATGTCCAGATTCGTAATACTATGGTATATCATATCTACTCCCTCCGTCTCATAATATAGCAACTCAGAACCGGATGGGACACTTTAAATTCGTTAAACTATGAAGTGTCTCGTCCGGTACGAGGCTGTTTTATTATGGAGCGGAGAAAGTAATAAAAGAAATTTATATTTTGAAACATAGGAAGTAACTAATTAATTTCATATATGTGGAGAGGGGGAACAATGGAATCTTCTCCCTCTCCACTGGTACTATGCTTCTCTCCCTCGTGATAAAGCTAGTCAGATGGTGGCGATGATTCATGCTCCGAGCACTAGTGACAATAACAACTTCAACCTGGTCGTCTTATCCTACAATGAATCTTCTTAACCTTTCTTCTAATCAAGTTTATATATAAAATGTAGTGTATTTATTAAATATGACTATGATGATCATTTGTGTATACTCCTAATCTATCCTTAGTTTCCTAAAATATAATTAATGTAGTATAATTTTTTTAAGGCGAAAGTAGTAGTGTCCAAATTTACAAGTAGAAATTGATATATTTTAAAACGGAGATAGTAGTATATACTACTACCTCCGTCCCAAAACAAGTATAGCCGTGGTTATCCATGTCCAACGTTTAACCATCCATTTTATTTTAAAAATTTGTGAAAAAATAAAAAAAATAGTCACATATAAAGTTTATCTATATTTTATCATCTAATAACAATAAAAATATTAGTTATAAAAAAATTTAAATAAGATTAACAGTTAAACATTGGATATGATGAATGTAAAACTATGTGACTGAGAGAATGCTAGTTTGGATACACCCCTGGTATATTGGCATATATGGACGACAGGATCGTTGATTTTCCTTTTTAATTTGATTGTTGAATGAACTCATACTATTAAACGTCAGAGTTGATGGAACGGGTTTGAAAATTCAGTAAGACTGCTGCCTCTGCTGCCGGCCGGGCCGGCGGAGCAAAAATACTGTGGAGTCTGTAATGTAGCTGAATCAGCTGGTTGCTAGGCCCTAGCTAGCTAGAGATGGCTGTATTATACCACCATATAGTATGTTGGAAGAGTATTACTGTGTATTTCTACTTTGTTTAGTATGCTCGTATTATATAATTATGCACTCTTGGCTAGGCACCGGTAGTTTCAGTTTCCCAACGACACATTTTTTAATCATCAATTGATCATGAGCAGTCCAATTCACATAAATCTACGGACTTGCTAAAAAACTTCTGTAGGTTTTTTTTTCTCCTAAAACTTTCAGATTTGTGAATATCGGAACACCTCGAGATTTGTGTATGTTCGCTAGAAAGAAATTTTCACATGCATGTTACGTGTAAAGATCCTAGTATTAGCTGACCAAGCTATAGTTGAATGTAAGTTTTATATAAGTTATATTGTAATTATAGTGTAGTTACAATGCAGACACAACATAATTACAATACAGTTACAATATTACACTTCAATTATATATACTATAGTCACATCTAAAAGTTTTTTACTTAAAAAAGCTTGCGGTGGTTTTTTTAAATATAGTGTCAAAAAAATATCTCTCAAAATGATCTGAAAAACTTGATCTACACTTGCGTGCTTAATTCGATTGGTACTTGGTTTCTTTACTTTTTCCTGGTGGATAATTTGCATTCAGGCACTAGTTACAGTAGCGGCAGTAGTTTCCAAAAGTGACTCATCGAGTGGTGAAAGGTAAACAAGGCTTGCATCCAAACGAAGGAGAGAGCCAATTCGTCTTCGATCGGCCTGGACGTCGTACGCGCGCTGCCGTTGGTTAGCGTGGCTCTCGCCACGTACTTTGCTTTCATTCACTGCTTGTGACCTTCGTTAATTAGTGCAGGCAGAGATCAAGTAATAGCCACGGGTTGTTAGCTATAGCTAGCTAGCTAGGCTATATATATGAGTGTAATTGTGGATTTAATTAATTTGTGGGTAACTTTTGGTCCGTAGCTTTCAACCGAACTATTTTTGATCAGGTTTAGCCTTTTCTGATCTTGTTGGCTAATAATGTGTGTTAAATTATTACTCCGCAGTGTCGGATCATGGATCCAATGTGTGCTCCATTCTTTTCTGGAGAAAGATGACATAGCACCATCGTCGAGCATTATTGTCTCATGGGTACGTGCAACCGCTTGTTTGACCCTAACCTCTAAGTCCTAGCTAAAAGCCTCTGATAAAAATAGATTATAGTTCCAAGATATCTCTGATTCTGACAAAATATATTATAGCCGGTAAAAACGTCTCCTGACCCAAAGATGGCATATCTCATCGAATTAGATTATGCAGAAATACAGGTATCATGTGAAACTTCCGCCGTGAAAACGGGCAATCCCTACCTAAACCTGAAGCCCTGAAACATGATCATATATATAAGACGGAGACCCCTCATCCTCATCAGCACACAACATCTACAGTAATACTGTAAGTTGTTAATTCATGGTTGACTTACTGTCGTCCTTGGCTCTTGCATGTTGGCAACTTGGCATGTTGCTACTATCCCACAAGGCCACAATACACTCCACAAGCTAGTAGCTAGCGTTACAGAGAATGCGCAAATGCGCAAAGCAGAAAGCAGGGCAAAGCTAGTAGGCTACTACCCATCCAAAAATAAGTTTATCTTTCACCATCCTGTACATATCAATAGCATACCTCTATTTTATTAAATCTCTAATACAATTATTTTTTATTTTATCTACTCTCAGTACAACTATTTTTTACTTTCACAAAGTCCGATACAATATAGTTGCTCTAAGAATAATTTATTTGGGACAAATAAAATGAGCTAAGGGTGTTTAGATTTAGAGGTGTAAAGTTTTGGCGTGTCATATCGAATATTATGTAGGGTCTCTTATGGGGTGTTCGGGCACTAATAAAAAAAACTAATTATAGAATCCGTCAGTAAACCGCGAGATGAATTTATTAAGCCTAATTAATCCATCATTAGCAAATGTTTACTGTAGCACCACATTGTCAAATCATGGAGCAATTAGGCTTAAAAGATTCATCTCGCAAATTAATCACAATCTGTGCAATTAGTTGTTTTTTAGCCTATATTTAATACTTCGTACAGGTGTTCAAACGTAGCAAACCTCTATTTTATCAAATCTCTAATACAATTATTCTTTATTTTATCTATCCTCGATACAATTATTTTTTACTTTCACAAAGTCCGATACAACAGTTGCTCTTAGAATAATTTATTTGGGACAAATAAAATGAGCTAGGGGTGTTTAGATTTAGAGGTGTAAAGTTTTGGCGTGTCATATCGAATATTATGTAGGGTCTCTTATGGGGTGTTCGGGCACTAATAAAAAAAACTAATTATAGAATCCGTCAGTAAACCGTGAGACAAATTTATTAAGCCTAACTAATCCATCATTAGTATATGTTTACTATAGCAACATATTATTAAATCATGGAGAATTTGTCTCGTAAATTAGTCGCAATCTATATAATTAGTTATTTTTTATTTATATTTAATATATTTCGTTCAAACGTTCGATCGATGTGAA
>CM020180.1:5554267-5566689 GCA_009805545.1 Oryza longistaminata | reverse complement strand
CTCGAACTTCTAACAGTAATAAGTTGTTAATTCATGGTTGACTTACTGTCGTCCTGGCTCTTGCATGTTGGCAACTTGGCATGTTGCTACTATATCCACAAGGCCACAATACCCTCCACAAGCTAGTAGTTAGCGTTACATAGAATGCGCAAATGTGCAATGCAGAAAGCAGGGCAAAGCTAGTAGGGCTACTACTCCGTCCAAAATAAGTTTTTTCTTTCACCACCCACACATACCAATAGCATACCTCTATTTTATTAAATCTCTAATACAATTATTCTTTATTTATATCTACTCTCAATACAATTATTTTTTACTTTCACAAAGCCCGATACAATAGTTTGCTCTAAGAATAATTTATTTGGGACAAATAAAATGAGCTAGGGGTGTCTAGGTCGAGAAGTTAAAGTTTTGGCGGGTTACTTCGAATATTATATAGGGTGTTCGGACACACTAAATAAAAAACTAATTACAGAATCTGTCAGTAACCCGCGAGACAAATTTATTAAACTAATAATCCGTCATTAGCAAATGTTTATTGTAGCACTACATTGTTAATCATGGAGCAATTAGGCTTAAAAGATTCGTCTCGCAAATTAATCGCATATGTGTAATTAGTTATTTTTTAGCCTATATTTAATACTTTAATACATGTGTTTCAAACGTTCGATGTGACGAGGTGAAAATTTTAGGGTGAGATCTAAACAGGGCTAGAGATAAATTTGTTAGGCCTCTTACAGTGCTTGAGCTGGCTCGTGCCTTACCTGCGCCACGGAGGATTTCGCTTAGGTGGAGCCAGGAATCGCGACAAGCTTGGCCCCCTCGCCCCCAAACATAGTGACGCGGTACCACCGCTTTGACGAGTCACGGCGCGGCCAGCGAAACCGGCGTCGCCTGCGCTGTGGGCTTCGGTTCTCGACGCAGCGTGTCCTCGCGCCGTAGCCGCTCGGAGAAATCCCGGATTCGCCCTCCAAAATCCACCCGGCGCCGACGTTCTTGCTGTCTGCCGGCGTCGTCGTCGTCGTCATTGGCCACGACTCAATCAAAACAAAACAAAATCCCAAACAAGATACCAATTTCATTCAGTCCCAAAGATCAAATCCCAACTCACCTAGACGAGAAATTTCTCCTTTCCCCAAGAACAATCCGAACTAGTATATGCACACCAAAGATGAAAGTTGAGAAAAGCAGCGGAAATTTCTCCTTCTCCAAGAAATTCGCACCTGCACCCTGCACTTGCATCTGCACGCGCACCTCCTCCGCGCCGCCGTCACTGCCGGCCCGGCCCACCGCTCCTCCTCCTGGAGGCGGTGGCGGCGGCTGCCGCGCTCGGCGCGCGGCGGCCGGTGCCGTGCGGCTCCTCCACGGGCGCCTGTGGCTCCGCCGACGCGAGCCGCTGCAGCTGCGCACGCGGTGAAGCGGCATCAGCACGGCGGGCAAGCGGGCGGACTCCGGTGACACGGCGGGCGAGCGGCATCAGCCTTGAAGATGCGAGGGGCGAGGGCTGTGCCGCCTGGGACGCCTCCCGCCGTCGCCGCGCCAGCCACTCCCGCCGAGGACGCCTCCCGCCGCCGGGGACGGTCCCCGCTGCCGCGAGGGGTTGGAGAGAGCGAAGCGGTCGAGGCGTCCGTTGCGTGCTGGGTTGGAGTATAGCAGCGCAAACGGCGGCCCGGCCAGCACGCCCACGGCACGCCGACGGCACGGCCCACTAGGGCACGGCCCGTAGGCACCGGCTCCTGTAGCGGGCCGTGCCGTGCCGGCCCAGGTGCCAAGGCCACGGCCCAAGCACGGCCCAAGAAGGTGCTGGGCCGTGCCGGGCCGGCACGGCTACTATAGTGGCACGTGGGCTGGTAGCCGGCCCACTAGTACATGTGGGCCCATAAAAATTGAAATTTAGGGGAAAAAAAGAAAAAAGGGCAGAAAAAACATAATATAAAGGAAAAATGATAAATATAGGATATGTTGAGGAAATTTAGGAAATATATCAAAATATATGGTACAAATAGGATAAAATGTGGAAAAAAAATAAAAAATATGAGAAAATATATGGGAAAAATTAGAAAATCGTAGGAAAAATAAATGGGCCGGTGGGCCGTGCCATGCCTGGGCCGTGCCGTGCCGGCACGCTAACAGTAAACGTGCCGTGCCGTGCCAGCCCACGGGCTGAGCATCGGCCCAAACACGGCACGGGATAACGGCCGTGCCGGCACGGCCCACAGGCTGGCGTGCCGTGCCGGGCCTGGGCCGGTACAGACTGGCCGTGCTCGGGCCGGCCCGGCTTTGGCACGGCCCATTTGGCCAGGTCCAGGTTTGGAGAGTGGGGTAGTGTGGAATAAATTTTTGCTCCGCTACCGTGTCCAAAAGCCTGGGGTCACGCCAATTGTGAACTTTGTTTCCTTCGTAAGTGTCTCCATCCATTAAGCCACACATATATGAATGCTTGTATCGTGGGGTGATGTCTTTAGATAATTTTTTGGGTATGGGTACAGCCCATAGCTTGCACTATGAGAGGCCTCAGATGATCGACGGAGGAAGTAGTTGCCAGTAGTATACCTGAAGAATGCAGTGGTAGGCTTAACTAGTTTGTTGACAACTACAAGTCACCCAGGCGAGATCTATCAACGTGCCCAGCGCGCAAGACGGGTCGGAGATCGACAAGCGCGCCATCGTATCATTTTCGTGTTCTCGACGGTACGAGGCAGGGGAGCGTCGTCGTACTCATATGCAGCACTGTCACCGACGAAACGACGGTGTGTCGAGTGTGTGCGCTCAGCAGCGCGTTACCTTTGCCTGCACGGCTGCACCAGTGCACCGCCGACCGATTGGGTCCGCGACGTCCGTGGGAAGCGAGCGTATGTACACGTGCGTGCCACGGGCTGCGCGTCGAACAAATCCGGGGAAGGAAAACAGACCGATCGGTCGCCGGAGGAGAGGTGGGGCGGGTATTAAACGTGCTCTTGTGGGCCGGACGACCGGGAGGGACGAAGCCGAATTTTATACGCAAATTAATGGAATAATAAGTTATAAGTTAGTCCCTAAATCGAAATAGTAGATATAACGTGTCTTTCAACTTCTAAACTAGTGTAAAATTTGTTCTAAGACTGCATTGATAACTGTTTTAGCTGACGTGACGTTTACGCGACATATAAAAAAGGGACCCACATATCAATGAGTACTAGGTTAAAAAAATTAAAAAATATAGTGGGCCTCACTTTGAGGTGGAGGCGAATACGCCCTGCGGCCCCTAAGGCACCACCGACACAACAGCGAGGGCGGGGTAGGCCGAGCAGGACGTGGGGCAGGAGAGATGGTGGGTGGATGGAGAAGAGAAGGCACTACTACACGATAGATTTTTTTGGACACCACCTCATTTTGTTTCCATATGGTCGTAAGTGGAACCGCACGGAAAAATAGGGGGGCCGGCGGCGGGTTGTTGCTCGCACGGGAAAATGCATTTTTCTGTGCGGGCGTCTTAAGAGGACGCAGGAATTCCGTCGAACAACCCGTCGCGCGGTCGACTTAAGAGGACTGCATGGGAAAATCGAATTTTGCGTGTGTGCTTTTTAAGTGGACCGCACAGAAAAATACTTAACTCCTTTCCTTCCCACTCACTTCAAATTTCAATCACTTCAATTTTTCACATCATCTCTCTTCTTTTTTTTCTTTTTATTCTCCTCAACCACTCCTCTCTCTCTCTACCTTATCTTCTCAACCATTCCCCTAGCTCCTCCTTCCCCTCCCCTCCTCCGTCAACAGCGGCGGCGGCGGCGGCGGCCCGGCGGTGGCGGCTCCTCCCCCTCCTCCTCCTCCCCGTGAGGAGTAGTGGCTCGACGGGGTGCGGCGGCTGCTGGCGAAGGGTGTGGCGGCTGCTGGCGGGGCGACGGAGTGGATGCGACGGGCGCGGGACGGGCGGCGGACGCGCGGCGGCCGCGGCAGCGCGCGGCTCGGCGAAGGAGCGGCAAGCAGCGAGCGGCGGCAGGCGACGGCCGGGCGAGGCGGCGCCAGCGAGGCGGCAGCCTACGCAACTGGCGGCGGCGGCGGGCTCGCGACGGCAACGGCGATAAGTTTCTCCTCCGCTCGTTGACGAGTTTCTGTAGTAGTTTCACGAGTTTCGCCGTAGAGCTCGGGGGAGGCGGGCAGGCTCAACGGCTCACAGCGGCGGCCGGATGCGGGCAGCCACGACGATGTTCGCGTTTTTTTTTTTATTTTTGGGTTTTTTTGGTTCCATGCGGGCGGTATAATTGACCGCACGGGATAATCAATTATCCAGTGCGGTCCACTTAATCCGACCGCATGGGAAAATGGTTATCCTGTGCGGTTGGGCTGCCCGCATGTAAAAATATTCATTTTCCAGACGCGTGGGTCCAGACGGTTGGGGAGCAGTGGCAGAGAGGAGGGACGCGGCGGGTTGTACATCTCAGCCTAGCGGGAGGGAGGAGGAGTTTGGCGGCAGCATCGACGTGGTTGGCTTGTTGCTAGGTTCGACACGTGACAAACGACTTGGATGACGACATGCGAGGTGCACTGTCGAAGGCCAGCTCACTCTAGACACCAACCTGGATGTCACAAATTCACAATGGAGCTAGTTGGCATCGAGGTCGATGCTATTGCATGGAGCTCACGCCGCCTTCGACTGCTCAGGGATGCTACCGGAGCATGCCACCGTCTTCGCCTTGATTCAGGGCTATCGTCGTGTGGCCGTTTATTCTCCCGAGCTACCAATAAGGGCGAGCAACCTCCCTCGCTCTGCCCATCCACGGATCCACCCACTGCTGTACGTGCCGCCGCCCAACGGGCCTACTTGCCACCAGCGCCCTGACCAAACCAGGGCGTTGGCGCGCTCGGCCACGCCAGCCCACGGCGACCCCTTTCTGTGCCGCCTCTCTCTGTCGCTTCCCGCCACCGCGCCGGCGTCTGTCCTGGGCACGTGAGCGAGAAAAAGGTACACTAAAAAAATCCAAAAAGAATAGAAGGAGAAGAAGAAAGAAAGAAAGAAGAGAAGAGAAAGGAAAAAAAGGTGGGACCCATGTATTTTTTTTAATTTTTTAACCATATAATCACTGACATGTGGATCCTACCCGACTTTTTATGATTGCAAGTGCCACATCAACACCATGTGAGATGATAACCCTAATCAAACTAGCTACGTAGATATCACGTTAGCAGAAATCGTCATTCAAACCATCTTGGAATCAAGTTTACACTGTGGAGTTGAAAGACACGTTATGTCTTTTTTTTTTTTTGAGAAATGAATTTAAGACTTCACGTCAAATTGAAAAATAACTTATTTCAATGCAAATAGTAGTGCCTAATACCGTTAATGTTTGGGCCTAACACGTCTATGGCTCACTCCCGCACGCAAAATGAAGTAGTGTTTAGCGCGTGATTAATTAAGTTTTAGCTATTTTTTTAAAAAAATAGATTAATATAATTTTTTAAGCAATTTTCGTATAGAAATTTTTTTAAAAAACAGTACATTTTAGCAGTTTAAAAAGCATGCGCGCGGAAAATAAGAAAGAGCTGGGAACATTTCCTACCGAACACAGCCTATATCCAACACGGGGAAAGAGGCCCACTTTGATCTGTTTCCGGAAGGAAACCAGCCCACCACCTCGTATCCTTCGAGATAAAAGCCCTCTTTTGTTTTCTTTTCCTAAATGTTGCAATTCTCTTTTCTGATAGTGCTTCAAGCATTGCTACTGAACTTAAGAAAGAAGATTAATTAATCTTATCACCAATTATCAGGTTGCATCCACCAGCAAAAAACACTTCTAAAATTCATGCGAGCTGTTCACCACCAGCTTTCAGGTCCGGCTAGCGTTATCCCAAATTATGATGATCTCGTTTGTATAATTATGCTTGAACATTTAATTGGTTGCTAAACTTAACTTTTTTAAGAGAAATTTTACGGTTCTTGATGAGGTATCATAATACACCAAAAATTTAATGTAAAATTTAGTACCTAATAGTACCTAGGTATCAAGAGATACCAAATTTACAATAAAGAATAATACCATAGCTCCTTGAGGATGTAAAATTGCTCCTTTTTTAAACTTATGTTGTACATAATTGAAATTGACAATATACAATGTATAAGGGTATTTGCACTAACCACATCTCTTATCTGTAAAACAAACCAACCGTTATTTTAATGGTAAATTTTAATATAAGCATCACACAACATAAAACGATAGTTATTTTTTGCTCCGATAGTTCGACGCGATAACCCTATGTGCTTCCTACGCGAAAATCAATTTGTCCACGGCGGTAAAAATTGGTGGCCAAGCCAGCAAAAAAAGTGGACGTCTGGACCGTCCGATCTCCCCCGAAAATAACGCGAGACCATCCGATCACACAAAAAAGAAGAAAATCTCGCTCGTGTGGCGGCCTAATCCCAGCGGCCAACCACTCGCAGAGCCAGGGCCAACCAACGTGCCGGCGCCAGAGGAAAAAAAGGAAAAAAAAAATTCCTGCGGGCGCGGGCCCCACCCACCTCTTGGCCCATTCCCCAAGAAAGAATCCTCGCAGAGATAATCGCAGGCTCGCAGTGCTCGTGCGACGACAACGACGACAGAGAGGCGAGGAACAGAGAGAGGGGGGAAAGCGAAACGTACAAATTCAAAATTACTCCCCATTTTCCCCCGAATAATTCCACCGTCGCCTAAAGCCAGATTCATCGGAACGCCTCGAATTTTCCGATCCCTAGGCGGGCGCGGGCGGGGGGATCGAAGCTTTTCTGCGCCTTCGGGCGAGGCGGGCGGGGGAGGTGGAGTGCCCGCGCGCGGCGCGGCGCGGCGGTGGTTAGGGTTTGGGGCTCGTCGGCGCGCGCGGCCGCGGGAGGGAGAGGGGGGGGGGGGTGGGGGGGGGAGGGGGGGATGGATCCGGAGCAGACGTTCCTGCGGGTGCACGCGCGGCTGTCCGGGATGCTGTCGCAGCTGCTCACGCCGCGGATCCGCCTCGCGCTCGAGTACCTCTACCTCGCCGGCGCCGTCGCGCTCTTCTGCCTGCTCGTCGTCATGCACACCAACTTCGTGCAGCAGGTGAGCATCCCGCCCCTCCACGCCCTTCTTCCTCTTCTGCCCGTGCTTGTACTGCGTGCGTTCGTGCTAGCCTGGGTGTGCGAACTGCCCTGGCCTGGGTTCGCCAATGTTGTCAATTCGATGTCCTGGTAAAAAATTGAGCAAGCCTGAGGC
Source organism: Oryza longistaminata (assembly GCA_009805545.1). Taxonomy (NCBI): domain Eukaryota; kingdom Viridiplantae; phylum Streptophyta; class Magnoliopsida; order Poales; family Poaceae; genus Oryza; species Oryza longistaminata. The sequence continues at coordinate 5,559,496 of CM020180.1, read as the reverse complement.
TAGTATCGAAGTTACCTGTGTGCGCAGTGCGCAGTAGTTGCTGGATTTCTCTAGTTTGGCTACTGAATAGGAAACACTTATAATTTTAGCAAATTTTTAAGTTGTAATGTAACAGTAATTTCGATTAGTGATCCCCTGACCATCCTGCCTTCTGGCTTAGTCCTGCAGAGGTACTTACAATACCGTATTGTTTCAGATTTGGTGTATGCTAGTTTTTTGTTCTTCTTCTCTGCAACTGCTTGTTCTGGAATAGTCCCACGCTACTGTAAAACTATGATATGCCAGCTATTCCTCTATTCATTGCTCCCCCAGAAACAGCATGCCAAATTTGCATTTGGTTTGCCTAATATGAAATCTTTAAGATGATTTTTTTTTCTTCGAATGTGTATGAATATGCTTATGGTTTCTGTTATAGTGTGAACATATCGAGATGAAAAAGCATGAGGGTATTGCTACGTAAGCTAACTTTGTAGTACTGATCCCCTCCTATTCTGGTAAATACTACTGCACTTCAAATGAACGAGATTATATACTCTCTAGGAATGTGTTAGTGTTAACGTAGATTGCATCCAGTTTGACGTGTTTGTTGATCCTTATGCAATTGATTTAGTACCACATGGAAACTAGAACAAAATAGAAGTTTGATAAACCATTCTGTTCCATGTCTTAAGTATACTGCGTTGTGCACACATCATAACTTACTTGTAAGTGCATGCAACTACAACCCTTAAATCTCCTAAAAAGTATCATTCATATATATTTACATGCTGAAAGCTATCTCCTGTTCAACTTAGAAACACAATATCCTGGATTTGAAATAAAGAAAAACGCCAAACCTTTTTATCTGGTTGTTTCTTTTTTCCTTTACCTTGTTCCATAATAGTCTAGTGTGCATATGTAGCCTCACAACTTTGAGTTACCTTTTTCATGTGAAGCCTGGCTGTTCAAGCGAGTTTTCTGGGATTGAATTTGGTGAAGCGCAACTTGTCCAAATCAAGGTACACATTGCTGCTTGTCACTATTTTGCATTTCTTGCTTTTAGACTCTTTGCTATTCTGTGAAGTGTGTCGAGCATTTTCTCCTTTTTGCACTTGGGACTCAAGTGTGATAATATTCCTTATGTTTTTTTCCTTGCTTGCAATACTAGCTCATGTTTCCTATTGGTATGACTTGTTTGTTCCCTGCCTTTAAATTTGTAGATAATCAGTGGTGGACTATGGGTCAGCAAAGGTGCATCCTACATTATGGATCTTCAGAACCTGGGGCGTTCAGCTGAGAAAATTCTAGAGGTTAATGGTGATAGGTTCAATATTTTGGCATCTAAGTTTTGGTCAACTTGGGTTGGTCCTGGAGCTAGAAGGAGCAAAATTATGTTCAGAACTTGGAAGGGAGACAAGGAATTTGAACCACAACCAGAGAATGCAGCTGACACAGCTGTTACAGCAACCACTTCAGGAGTATCGGATTCAAAGACAACTGTGGAGGGTTCTGCATACCATCCATTATCCGCAAAAGAATCATTTAAAGCAGCAGTTATGTATTTATTCAGAAAGTGGTACTTTCGTGTTGTCTCGTTCTGGAGGAATATAAAACAACTTTCAGATAATACTTTTCAATTAATGGTAAGAAGTTGATTGTTATCATTTCAGCATTCATGTTCCCTTTATGTTACTCTGGTATTACAAAAGATTCTTGTATAGTTGGACCTGGGAGAATCATTTATGCAGGTAATGGAGTAGTAGTTAGTCCATGTGGTTGCTTGGCGCATGTCACCTTGATATCTAACTTGCTGTGTGAGGAACACTTGGAGAATTGTGGACTAGTAGTATTGATTTGTCAACATATGTCTTACTCATATAAATGATATTCATCAAGTTTTGGATTAAGGAATGTTTGAATGCCATGCAGTGAAATAACATTTATTTTGATCAAGTTACTCTTTCATGATTTGTGTGATGCTGATTTTTGTGCTTTTTATTATCTGTATCACTTAATTAGTTAAACAAAGTAACATGCACTCATTTACCGAGGGTTATTTTTTCTTGATTATTTTAACAACAGTTCAGATCAAACTGGAATGACTTCCTCCATACCATCAAGGGTATTCAATTACCAAGCATGGATCATCTTGTTTCAACAATAGGTATGTTGTCTGGCAGTAAACTGGTCATATGATCTAGTGGTGCCTATATGACTTTTCTTATCTTTGCCCTTTGCTGTCAACTCACAAGGGTCTCATTTTCTCTAACTTCTCGTGGTATGTTGTTTATTACAGTACAGTGGTTTGAGAGACGAAGCAAAGCATTTGAACCTACCTATTTATATGGTGTGGAGAAGGTAAGGTTCATTTTGGCATATTGTTATCACCTATTCAACTTAATTACGTTTGTTCTAGTATGTTGTTAAGTTGCTTGATTACTTCTTTATGAACTCCCTAGCAAAGTAAGAATCAACTTTTGCCAGAAATGACTGGAGAATTCAACTATCACTCACTTCAAGAACTCTCTTATATGTTGCCTTCTTTCCTGCAGGGATATTTCTTGCTTTCAGAAGGGGCCAAAGTTCGTCATGGTGTTCGGACTATAAATATCACAATTTCTGCTCGAAATCCTTGCTTTGGAAATAGGTCATTATCGAGTACTTGCTCCTCATAATGGGCATATCACACTAGATGTGTCTCCAAAAGTTTCCACTTGACATCTTTCTACTTCATGCTACTTAGATTAGATTCTAACTTTTATGTCCTGATTCTGCCCAAAAGTTCATGTTTGTGTAATTCATTGCTCTGGCAAGTCTACTTGTTTGATGCCATTCAAAGTTCATGAGTTCCTTTAAATGCATTGGAAGCTGTCATTCCACCATATGCCATCGAACCAAATTTTTTTGCCCTCTTTTGCCATCCACGTCGCTCTTCCGTTAGCTAGCAACAATCACAGCTAGGAACATTATCATTTTCTTGTGATAATGGTGAAATTACTCTTTGCACATAGATTCAGAGAGTTCCTCCCAAATTGGATGCGGAAGCTGGGGCCTCAACATCACTGCTCCCTTCACCTAGTGAGGCTAGGTTATGATGGCGTGAACCGCATGGTGGATTGGCAGCTCACTTCCCACCTCTGTTGAACTGGCAGCTTAGCAAGGCCATTCTATGTGTGGTATGGCTAGATACCAGTGCTTGCTTTGTTTTGTTATGTCTAAAGAGAGGAGAGAGAGAGAGAGTTTGTTTGTGGGGGGGGGGTCCTACTATTCTAATCTAATTGCTCTCTCATGACTAAACCCTGTTTGTTTCCTCATAATTTCACATGAATAAGTTAGTAGACAGACGCTTCACAGCACAGAATCTCACATGATTAAAATAGTATTTCCTCGAAATAGTAAAGCATTCCAGCAATATGTATATGGAAACAGTACCTGATCATCGTAAATAGCTCACACAACCATACAAGAGTCAAAACTAGAAATGCAAGCAACTGATCATCATAGAACTCAAATAGAAAAAAGAGGGTCCCAATCATATCTGCAATGATCACAACAAAGAAATTAGTAAGATATGAGAAATCTGTTGAGTAGATACATCTAAACAGCCACAAAATTTTCAGCTCATTAAGGAAAAAAATATCATACCGGACACAAAACCAATGATTCGATAACATGGACAAATATCAGTTGAAATGTGGGGAGTTGGTGGCGTGCATGATGTTGAGCTGCACTGAAATTTTCAATGAAGAAAACAAAATATTATTTATTACCATAAGATAATATCATAATAACAAGTTGAGCATCTAGCAGGCCAAGAAACAACGTAAAGCAATAAGCACAAACCTGTGAACCTAAGCATGCGGGATTGCGTCTCTCTCAGGGTAAATAAACAGACATGGTGGTTGTGAAAAAAACAAAGAGTGACATTAAAAGTACACACACATTTCGTCACAAAATAATCTGCACCAAAAAGTTGCAATAGATAAGATTTAAATACGCAGAAATGAAAATAAGATATGAAAGGCAACAAAATAGAATTATCAGGTGGCATGTAAGCTGTTGGAATCATCTGGTACAAATTTATAAAGCATTAAAACCACTAATAGCTGAACACATTATAAAAGTGCAGTCATTCAGGTGAACATATTTGGGATGGCAAATTTTGTAAAATCAGCACTATACAAACCTCCAAATCTTGTTGGACCTGCTGGTGGTTCATGTCCGTAACTGGAGATCATAAAGCTCCTTTGTTTGAAAGTTGTATAAATAGCCTGCATATCAAACCAAAGTACAAAATATGTGAGCTAACTAAGTTGCGACAGTTGCATAGAACATCCTGAGTGTAAAAGTACCAAAAGCAAAATCACATCAGAAGCATACCATGACCAGGGGAGTTCACTAAGCTGTTTGTAAGTATAGTGTCATAGCCAACAATGCTGTTTATTAAAAGCTGTTGCCACCTGAAAGGTGAAAAAAGAGAGATTGGATAGCATAAGAACATAGCGGTGGGCATGAAGGAACAGTGGAGCATTATCACATTCTGCAGATACCCACTACAGAAGCAAAATGAAAGAAGACAGAACGAATGCCAAATCTGTTTTAAGTTCTCAATATAAATGACAGATTTTTAAGTAGCAATTAGATATTCCATATTTGTAACGCTAGAATTTTTATGCAGCTCTTTGAAACTCAGTAAATGTTCCAACTATTTGGGTACAAGAGCAATATAAAACAAAGATCAATAAACAAAATGAGAAAATTCCTTGCATGCCATCCAAAGTCCTTACACGCCATCCAAAGTTTATGAGTTTGTTTCCTAATATGCCATGTCGAAATTATTGCCATTCACCGATGCTTAAACTTCTCTTGCCTTTTTTTTTTGCCATTCTCATCATCCTGATGTTAGCAAACTGTTACATGGGCGGTAAGATGACCATTGGGCCCTCCATATCTTCTTCAACTTGTCTCCTTCCTCTTCCATTCTTTCACGCCACTTCACTGCGCCTACCTCCCCTGCAACTGCTCCCCCGGTTGCACATGCTTTCTCGATTTCGTTGCCCCACAGCACACAACCAGGCATGGAAGGCGAGGACAGCACCACCATACCATCTGTCATGGCATCACAGCAGATGCAAGCATGTGTGGTATGCAGCAATCTGAATCCATTTTTTTCTTCATGGGCACGGAAATGAACCCCAGTCTGCAGCAGGCGTACATACGGTGCCCGTGCTCCTCCTGGCAACACCCCCC
>CM020180.1:5516440-5554242 GCA_009805545.1 Oryza longistaminata | reverse complement strand
CTGGAGCGGGAGGCGGCGCGGCTGAGGGAGTCCGCCGCGGACAAGGACCGCGAGAACGGGGAGCTGCGGGAGCGCGTCGCGCTGCTCGACCGCGCCCTGCAGGAGACCAACGCCAGGCTCCGCGCCGCGCTCGAGGACAACGTCGGTGGCGCCACCGCGGCTCTCTCCTGTTAAGGGTTTTTTCTTATTGGCTGCCCCCTCGATTTGTTGATTTGATTTCGGTGTCTGCTTTTGTGGATACAGATTAAGCTGAGCAAGGAGCGGGACTCGTTGGCGCAGACGTCCAAGAAGCTGGCGCGGGACCTGCAGAAGGTGATTTATTTGATCTTCTTCATTGTTCGAATGCTTGCTTGTAGATGTCTGTCGGTGTATTATTAGATGGTCCACCTTTGACTAGACGCCTCTAATTGAACTATCTATGAAGATTAATTTTAGGAGAAGCAGGGGAAAGTGCGCTTTTATGCTGCAAATTGGAGTGAGTTAGGGAGTAAATATGGAGTTCGTTAGATGTTTAATGCCATTTATAACGATAGCGAAGAAGGGTCATTTTGCTGATTGCAGCCAATGTAAAGGCAAGTAAAGATTGGCCATCAGCTGGTTATTTTTCTTCTGAAAGGAATACTGCCCGTCCAATCCCACATCCATGTTGATCCCTGGATAGTTGATCACAAAAATAGTGGTAATCCCACTGTGGGATGCAAGAACTCCTTTAGGACTGAAAAAATGAGGCGTTGTTCTTCTTTTCACTTTCTTTTGAGCTGTTTAAGCAATGAGTAAGATGTTTGTTCAGCTTATCAGTCTGTCTTTTCTAATATCTAACCTCTACAACACTCTGAATTCTGTTTTTTTCTTTCCTTTGCTTTGCTTCTATCAGCTGGAGTCATTCAAGAGGCATCTGATGCAGTCACTACGTGATGATAGTCCATCGGTGAGTTCATCTACTCATCCAATGGATCCCATAATGGACTATTGAGCAATTATTGGTCCATTTTTATTATTTCTTCTCTAGCTTGTAGTAATGTTTGTTCTTTGCGCTTGATTCTCTGCTGAATCCTCCCAAGCAGCCACAAGAAACGGTTGACATTACCACATGTGATCAGTCAATATCATCAAAAGCATCATCTTGTGGAGGTTTTGCCCTATTCGAATGCCCTTCATATATTTGTCATAGAAAATGTCCGGCACCAATCTCGCTCAACTTGTTATTATGATATTATCTTATGGTAATAAATAATATTTTGTTTTCTTCATTGAAAATTTCAGTGCAGCTTCAACATCATGCACGCCACCAACTCCCCACATTTCAACTGATATTTGTCCATGTTATCGAATCATTGGTTTTTGTTCCGGTATGATATTTTTTTTCCTTAATGAGCTGAAAATTTTGTGGCTGTTTAGATGTATCTACTCAACAGATTTCTCATATCTTACTAATTTCTTTGTTGTGATCATTGCAGATAATGATTGGGATCCTCTTTTTTCTATTTGAGTTCTATGATGATCAGTTGCTTGCATTTCTAGTTTTGACTCTTGTATGGTTGTGTGAGCTATTTACGATGATCAGGTACTGTTTCCATATACATATTGCTGGAATGCTTTACTATTTCGAGGAAATACTATTTTAATCATGTGAGATTTCTGTGCTGTGAAGCGTCTGTCCTACTAACTTATTCATGTGAAATTATGAGGAAACAAACAGGGTTTAGTCATATGAGAGAGCAATTAGATTAGAATAGTAGGCACTTGAGCATAATATAGGTGCATTTAACATTTGCAACTTTCAAGCATGCATTATCAGAGTTGTTGTCATGCATAGCAAATTCGGTCTGTCTGAATTTACTGAATTTTGTGTCCTTTGCAGTGTGAGGACATCTATATCAATGCAGTTCTTCCCGCGCTTTTTCTTGCTGTATTTCTTGGTTTTCCACATTTACTTCTTCTCGTACACATATGGTATGACTACATATGTCTTTTTGGTGACCTATATTGGCAAGAAACTACTGGAATATCCTATCGATATATGACTTGCATATTGCTGTATTTATCAGGCTTCTCCTACCTGGCCTTTTCTGCCACCGCGGCGTTCATGCAACATCTAATTTTATATTTTTGGAACCGCTTCGAGGTATGCTAATATGCATTTTTACCTGTGTATTTCCTGTTCTTTATTTTGGATTTATCAGTCATTACTGCTTGTTTATTGCTTTGGCCTGCAAATTTTTTTTTTATATTTTCCCCTTTGATATTAGGCCATTTCTAATTTCTGAACACTGCTTAGGATTTAGTGCTAGCCTTGCTTTCATCTTCATTTATTAAACTGGAATGATCACCTGAACTTGGTCAATTCACTGAGGAAATAGATTAGGGTTCACGCAAGTAGGGGACAAATTGTATATTTAATGCATGTTTAACAGCAAAACAAAAAAAAAGTCCATGTCCCCATTGTATGTACTTGGCTTGTGTTGCTTTAGGTGCCAGCCCTTCAGAGATTCATTAGAAGCCGAGCTCACCTTCACCAACAAACGGGTGTTCAGATCACATCCTCAACCATCTATACATCAACATTACATATAGCAAGGGTAAATATGAGGGACCCTGGCGCAATGAATGAGGGCCTTGGTGCTGCTCGTGAAGCAGATGCCCTGCTGGTTCCGGATGAGCCTAACAGGAACCAACAAGAGGGTCAACCAATTGAAAATGCAGAGTTAGTGGCCAACAATCCTCTGCACTATCAAGATCAAAACCCTCAGCAACCTGGCAATGCTCCGGCAGGCTCTGGCTCCTTGAATCCATTTGGTTCCCTTTTATTGTGGTTGCTAGGAGGCGGAGCTTCTGATGGCATAGTATCTTTCTTCTCTATGTTTAGAGATGTCCGTGATCATGGTCAAGATTACACTGATCCACCTCGAAATGAAAATGGTCAGGTAACATAGAAAATATAGGAAGGAAAACAGAAGGGAATTGCAGACGAAGGACACTGGTGGAGGGCGGTTGGGCGAAAGTCGCCTATGTTATTAAGCAAGCTGATATGTTGCCCGCTCCACCATCAAAGGATAATGACGAATATGCATTGCAGACTTGTGTCGGCTGAACATACCGCGTTAAGCTGCAGAATCTGTTAATTTCTTTTCTTTTTCGTTGTTGAGTAAGGTTGCTGAATTGTACCTACTCATGACATGTGTACATTCCCTACCGTCTGAATGGGCAAGCCCGGCCTATTCTTGTACAGAAATGTTCTTCAGCTCATCTCATTTTGCTTTTTCTGTTGAAATCTTTTGTACCCTATATAGGTTGGAACTGCAACATGCAGTATTGCAGGCTTGCGCTGCGCTCCTGTGTGTTCTACAAAAGAATTGTGTAGCTTGTCAATGCAATTTTGTGCTGACAAATTATATTCGATTTGGATTTGTTACAAGACAATTTACCGATGGCTCTGTGATTTTGTTCTCTTTCGTCGAATGTTGTCATGGGAAATTGTTTCGATGTGTAAGGCGTGCTTTGGCTGCATTTGGTACCGAACTGAACCGAATGGTCCATAAATCCCATGTACGTTTTGGAAGCATGCAACAGGAGGGATTTGCATCCTTCACTTGAAAATAGCAGGTGAATCTGAATCAAACTATTTGCAGATCAGAACGTTCTTGTGTACTCCCTCCATCCCTGCATCAAGGTTTTTATATTTTTTTAGGACGGAGGGAGGTAAATTAGGTTTTTATATTTTGGGAGAAGAGAGATTCTTAAAAGTCCTATACATTTATGGTTTTTCCTATACTATCTTAAAAGCGGAGTTGTTTTTCATTCATCCCCTTATGCTAACATGCTCAGTGCATCAGTACATAATCACCGTCACTTCTTAAATATATGGGCCTGATCCATTGAAGTTAATTTGATCTATCTCTAATTATATGTGTAGTACTCTCTCCGTCCCAAAAAAAGACAAACCATGTGTTTTCGTGTCCAACTTTGAATGTTCGTCTTATATGAAATTTTTTTATAATTCGTATTTTCATTGTTGTTAGATGATAAAACATGATTAATATTTTATGTATGACTTGTCTTTTTAGTTTTTTTCGTAATTTTTTCAAATAAGACGGACGGTCAAACATTGGGCACGGAAACCAGGGTTTGTCTTTTTTTGGGACGGAGGGAGTACCTGTTATAGTGTACGTAGGAGTGAAGAAAAAACGTTTCCAGTTTTGCTCCAAGCAAGGCGAGTTTAGTTCCAAACTTTTTTATCACATCAAAACTTTCCTATACACATAAATTTCCAACTTTTCCGTCACATCATTCCAATTTTAACGAAACTTTCAATTTTAACCTAATCCTGTACTATGAGCTAACCTTAGCCAGTGAACTAACGAGACCTCCATTGATCATCCTAGTAGCACTACTCCCTCCGTTCAAAAAAAGGCAAACCCTGAGTTTACGTGTCCAACTTTAACTGTCCGTCTTATATAAAATTTTTTTATAATTCGTATTTTCATTGCTGTTAGATGATAAAACATGATTAATATTTTATGCGTGACTTGTCTTTTTAAATTTTTTTAAATTTTTTTTAAATAAGACGGACGGTCAAACGTTAGGCACGGAAACCAGTGTTTGTCTTTTTTTGGACGGAGGGAGTAGACGGTAGCCCTGGTACAAAAGTCCCGGCACGAAGGGCATTACTTCTAAGTTACAGAGCGTGTCTACCTGTCCAACGCATTTATACTCTCTCTACGACGAACCCGGCGGGTGTACGTGCACATACGTTGCATACTACTGCACACGAAGGCCAGTAGACGGTCGACTCTCCAAGCGTCGTGTTATATATACAGGCAGCAGTACACCCCTAGCTAGCTACTGCTTGCAAGTAACAATTCACCGTCAAAGTTGTATCCAACTTCTTCCGTATAGCAGCGACCGGAGGAGTCCTCCTCGCAGAGAGTCGCAGTCTTCAATTCGTACGTGCTTTAGCATTGTAAGATTTGGGTAGTATTAGTAGTACCAGTTCTTAATGCACGGCGACGAAACTACACTCGCATTGGTTATCCTAGCGCCGAGACACAGTACAGCTTAAATGCGATAGCCCAAGAACAGATGAATGGTAGTAGTACCAAGAGCTTGAGTTATTGCTCCTCGTTAAGGCAAGCTTAACAATTGCAGCGTTTAGTCTGAGCTTTTTCTTTCTTTTTTGCAGTACTGCAGATATATGCAGTGTGCTGCTACAGTGTAGAGTAGCAGGTACGAGCTGCCCTAGATGCCAATGGCAGGTAATTAATGCTAAGTACCAAGCTGGCAAGCTGCCCTAACGGAAAATTACTGTATTGGTTAATTCTCCATCACGTCAATGAGTACAGTAACCGCACGCTACCGGCCATGCATAGATATGCTCCTGCAGAGTCCTATACTACTCCTCCCGATGATATCTCCCCGCATAATCATCTCCAATGTCCAGCTGAGCGTGCAACGCAACAGGGCGTAGTTAACGACCGTAATTTAAGACGCCGGGCGGTGTCAATGCCGTACAACCAGCAGTAATTTTGTCATAACCAATGAAGCATTTAACCAGTGATGATGCAGTGTGCGTAGTTTGACATAACCAATTAATGATGAGGCGTTTCAACCTTGACCACTCAGCTTACTACTATATTGTACCATCGCCAACTCCTAGTTACGTTGATCAATGAAATAAGCAATGAACCAATGAGTAACTGCAAGCCCCCAAGTTACCATGTCCACACGCAAAGAATGGTGTTTACATTGTGATCCATGCTACCATGTGTCTAGTAGATGATCCATGCTACCACGGGGGATCCGGTGGCGGCGAGCGGACGGTGGGGCGGGTGTGGATCAGGCTACGGCACCAGCGACGACGGCGAGGAGGGCGGCGGCGGCAGCTTTAGGGTTAGCTTATTGTTTTTTTGGATTTTATTTTTTTTTTGGTTTTTCATTTTTGCGTGCGGGCGACATAATCACCCCGCACACGAAAATCGATTTTCGCGTGCGGCTGCGCCACCTGCATGGAAAAATAGCGATTTTTGCAGACACTTTCTTACACGGTTGAAAGATCCGCACGCGAAAATCCATCATGTAGTAGTGCCCCGGCAAGTTATTATCTCGGCCGAAATATTTGGTTTTTCTCAATTTTTAGCAAATTTAGTCAAATTTAATCAAATTCGGTTAAATTCTATTAAAATTTCAAAAGTTTTCGGTCCAAGAAGTGCCAAAAATCCCAAAATTTCGGGACTTTCCAAAATTTTGGCCGAAATCGAAATTGTAAAGCCTGCGACAAGTTGGCCAATCGAGATGAATAAGATGCGCATGCATTATTGGCACGTACATGTTGTTGTGTTGACTTGACTTGTAGTTGACTACTCCCTCCGTTCAAAAAAAAAAAAAAGGCAAACCCTGGGTTTGCGTGTCCAACTTTGACTGTCCGTTTTATATGAAATTTTTTTATAATTCGTATTTTCATTGTTGTTAGATGATAAAACATGATTAATATTTTATCTGTGACTTGTCTTTTATAATTTTTTTTAAAATTTTTTCAAATAAGACAGACGGTCAAACGTTGGGCACGGAAATCAGGGTTTGTCTGTCCACTGACAATACAGATGTCGCAGTTTCTGCCATGTTTAAGCGTTTTAGTCCAGCTAGAGCCAACAATGTAGCATGGACATCTCCTTCTTTGAGTTTCCTCAATCGTGTTTGAACATTTCCTCTGAAGTTAACAACCTGAAAAGCATTCACTAACATTAGAACCTAAACCTACATTAACCAATGTGAATCTAGCATTGCATATCCTGAACTAGTCATATTTTTACGAAGTTGAAATGGAACACCACCCTTTCACAATAGAAATCTACAACGCATACTGTAACTGTCATTAAAGTGGTCATTGTACTTACTTTGAGTGATGGATATTTGTAGAGAATTTGAGATTGTCTACGCAGAGAAGCACTTCCAACAACACTGCCAGCAGGAAGCTCCGCAAGGGAACTTGCAGTCAAGCATATGAATGCATCTCTCACATCTTCCCGTGGGAGATTACAAGGCAATATCGTGCCTTCTGGTAAATATGTTGGAACATCTTTCATCGAGTGGACGGCAATGTCAATCCTTCCCTGCAAAAGTGCATCATCGATCTCCTTGGTGAATAAACCCTTGCCACCTATATCTGCCAGGGGTTTGTCCAAGATCATGTCTCCTGTGGTCTTAATGATGACAATCTCAACGGCCCCCTCCTCGGCTAACTCTGAGTGTGCAGCCTTCAGCTTGTCTCGGGTTTCATGAGCTTGTGCCAGTGCAAGAGGACTGTCCTACACAGCCAATAATTTGAATTACATACTTGCATATCTCAAATAAGCTACTCTATCACAAGAAAAAATTGTTAAAAACAAAGAAAAGAAAGAAAGTCCCTTTTTCGCAACCATAAAGTCACTTTCAAGTCAATATTGAAAAGAGAGAAACCATAACAATTCTTGTGAATTCCTCATAAGAGTTTAATGTGGATGCAAAATTTACACGAGATCCAAGTTAAAATCAGAAAAAAAAAAAGCATCTAATGTCTAGAATCGTGCAAAGAATCACATGTAACTTCCAGCTAGCTCATAAAGCGCAAGAACAATACAACCTGTCGTGTTGACCAACAATCGTATGGGAAACATCTAAAAGTCCAACTTTTGCCGACCGAAAAAAAGTCTATTCTTTAGCACTACTAAGGTTAACAATGGCATGCTATCATTGATCCAAAATTCCATCAAAACGAAGCTAAAGGCATGTCATATCTTGGTAAGCAGCCTCAATTCTCTATACTGAATTCTACCAGTGCTCGCAATGTCTGACATCTAACGACGCAATTGGGTCAGAGCCAAATCTCAAACACCCAAATTCCCAGAGGAAAACAAGATCTCGCAGCCACCGCGACCCCAAATCCAAACCAATTCAGCACCTAAAATACGCGAATTTTACCGCTTATCCACACGAGCAGCACCTAGAATTAGAGAAGGAGAAGAAAAAAAAGGGTTGGATCGATTGCGATCACCTCCCGCGGGTGCCAATCCGGATGAGCGAGACCTTGGCCTGCGCCTCGGCCTGGACGGCGACGGCGGCGCGCACGGGGCAGCACCGCCGCCGCGGGCGCGAGAGGCAGGTGGGCGAGCCGAGGAGGGAGTGGTGTGCGGTGGTGGCGGCGCATCTCGGCGGCGGCGGCGGCGGCGGCATCTCCGGGGAAGATGCGAGCAAGCGAGAGGGAGGGGGAGGAGACCAAAGATGGGATTTTTCTCTCGTATTCTAGTCGAGCTGGGGTGTGTTTATGCTCTCTCTGGGTGTTGGGATGGATGAGGATAATGTGAGACGTCCGGATTGGCCAACCTGTATACTGCAGCTCCAGCACAGGGAGAAGGAGATGAGAGATTGGAGGGAGTCAGATTTAGGCCCGGTTTCAGGTTAGAATTATTGTAATTTAGAATATTATTAAGCCAAATTACTATAAATTGGATTATAATAAGCTGAAATAGAATAAATTGTTAGCTGTTTATTTCTCTGAATTATTAGTTGTTTGTTACTGGATGTTAGCCACCCAATAATTAAAAAAAGCATCTTCAGAGTGGATTACCAGATTATAGTAATATGGCTTATACATTGTAATAATCTATCATAATAAGCTATCTGTTTGTTTTAGCTTACTCTTAATAATCAAGATTATAATAATCCTAAGCTGAATCAAATAAGCTCTTATTTGTGTGATGTCTATGGCTTATTTCCCCACCTTTTTTTTAAGGTCTACTCCTCTGTCTAAAAAAATCCCAATTCTACTTACGAACTTAGCCATATACTCCCTCCGTCCCAAAAAAAGACAAACACTGGGTTTTCGTGTCCAACTTTGACTGTTCGTCTTATATGAAATTTTTTTATAATTCGGGTTTATAGGTAGAATTAAATGGAAGAATGTTGCGATTGGTTCAGAAGAGAAAATTAATAAAGAATTTGAATGGTGAAAGGTTTGTGATTGATTTGGTATAAAATATAGGTGGAGATATCGTGGGTCTGTTCGGCTGCAGGTTACAGCCCTTTTTCACAGCCAAGTTGCTGCTTGTAGATGCAGCGAAAGAACTAGCGATAGCTGTCTTCGGCTGCCTAGCAGCTGCTGTAACAAGCAGCCGAACATGCCTTGTTATATTTTAGAATAAATTTTGAACGCTAGAAATGGTTATATTTTGGGATGGAAGGATTACTTATAGTTTCTATAAGAGGAAAGACCAACAATTATCATTGACGTCCAAATTCAAGAAATATCATCAACAGGTGCAGGTTTCATAAAATACCATCGTATAAGTGATTTTATCTTATAAATGCTATCACTATTAAGGTTTTGTCCATCCTACCACCGTTATATGTATTGTTCATCCTATAACACTTAACAATGGGCTGCTAACGAAACACTAGCGGTAATGATACTTTTACAACAAAGTCACTTGTACAATTGCTAAAGCTCACACTTATTGATGAATTTTTTTAGAATTGTGCGCTTGTCAATAGTATTTTTTAAAAAATTTTCTCAGTTCATTCCTATTCTTGGCTGACTTTTTTCCCCTCAACGTGCGCTTCAAATGTGCCCTAGTAATAACGAAAAAAAAAACACGGAAAAAAAAGAATTGCAAAAACCAACGGCGCTCTCTCCATGGTCAGTCTGTCGACCGCCGTCGCTCCGGCCGCCGGCGTCGTGCCGCCGCCTCAAAAAGCCCAAGCTTTCGCGGTAGCCGAAGCACATGCACCGACCATCCCAAGAAGGCACCTCCTCCTCGCCTCTGCTGCCTCCACACTGCCCGCGGCCGCGGCCTCTGCCTCTGCCGCGGCCGCTGCCCCTAGCTTCGCCGAGATCCCCGGCTCCGGCGGCGTGAAGGCCCTAGACCTCCGGGATGGTTCCGGCGAGGTCCCGGCCGACGGCGACCAGGTAAAAGCCGCCGCCTTTAAAATAAACTCGGCTTATAGAGCCTTTCGTGTTCTAAATTCTGATTAACCTAGTGGAGAGACTGGAGACCTTGGAAATGCAATTAACTGATTCGGATATTCAATTCGTTTCTTGATTGAGCAAGTTATAGGTGCAAGGATTTTACTTATATGTATAATGAAGCTATTAATATTCCCTCTTGTGATGCTATATTTGCAATATGCTTGGGTTTGTCTGGATCATATGTGAAAGTTTCTTATGTTCATTTGTATGAACTGTGAAGGTTGCAATCCATTACTACGGTAGATTGGCAGCGAAGCAAGGATGGCGCTTCGACTCCACCTATGATCACAAGGACGAGACCGGTGATCCGATGCCGTTTGTATTCACCGTGGGGACTAGAAAAGTGAGATAATGCCACAAGATTTTCGTCAGAACTTCTTTTTTTTTTTGAAAAAAATGAATCACATAGAGTGCTCATACTAGTGTACTACAGTGTGCGATTTTATATAGGGGTCTTCTATACTTCCGTTCTGAAGTTTGCCTGAAATTTGAGGTTGCAACATATTGGTGTTACCTTGTTGATGAAAAAGTAACATGATGTGTGAGTAGTTTCAAGCAGATTCCTGAATGGTCAATTGTTCGATATCTGCTATATTTTCTCAAGAGTTTAAAATAATGCAGTTGTTGTACTCCCAAGCGCACCCTAGTTATGAATGAAATAGAAGAGGTTCATGTTTTTGTATGCAGAGAACTTTCAGTGGCTAAGTAACAAAGAAGAGAAACTACATCGTCCTATGATGTGCGTAGGTCTGATTTTAAGATGGCGGTTTATGTATTAGCTTGGAGTATAATAAGTTCGGTTTATTTGAAAAACTAACTTCACTGCCCATTAAGAACTATCTGTTCTTATGGTTTTGGATGCTCACTGTGATTTTCTTTTCTTTTTTATGATATTGTCAACTTGGTCAATGTCTCCATTTTATCTGACATCCACTCTGTATGTTTCTTGGGATGCTTGTTTTTGAATGTTTTGGGGTGATGATAATATTGCCACGATCTTATGCATTTGTTACACAGGTTATACCTGGTATTGAAGCAGCAGTTAAGTCCATGAGAGTTGGTGGTCTTCGCCGTGTGATCATTCCACCATCACAGGGATATCAGAACACATCACAAGAACCCATTCCTCCTAATGTAAGTGTTGTTCTAACAAAGTTTCATGCTATCAAGAATCCTGGATTTCTATTCTAGTCTACTATCACTTAGCTGAAGGTTTCCCAGTTTAGGCAATTCCTACATGTTCCTTATTAGTTGGACTTGTCAAACATTCAAAACTAACATATAAGTTATCCTTTTTTGTCTTTAGCAGAATCAGACATATGAATGTTCATATTTTAATTCTTTATCTACGATTGAAGGATTAACTGAGAGGGCTATGGGGGAAAAAAAAACTAACTTTTCTCTGCTGCTTTGTGTGCAGTTCTTTGATCGGCAGAGATTATTTACTACTATATTTAACCCAACACGTCTGGCAAATGGCGAGGGTTCCACTCTCGGTACACTCATCTTTGACATCGAGCTAATCAGCATAAGGCAGCATTCATAACTGTTCAGCACTGCCAAGCCCTGATAGAAATCTCAAGGAAGCTCTGATCATACTTCTGTTCAATTCCTTCTGTAGTATGAAGAAAACGTAATGATGGTCTCCATTTCTTGAGCAAACTCAAGTGTATTATAACAGATTTTGTGGTACAGAAAGAAATTACAAACCAGAAATCAATTGTACACATGCTTTGATTGTAATTCAAATCTGATGTAAATTTTGCTTTTGATGGATCAAAGAGGGAGTAATTTTGCACCCTACAGTGCAGTAAAGAAGGCTTTCTTTCCCATCAGAAGAAAGTTGGTGAACAATTTCTCCCATTCTTTGTTCACATGATCACATCATGTCTGCACTTCATCATCTAATGCCTTTTTCAACTGGCTGGTTGTTGCTCTTGAAGAGTAAATATTAAATGAGAGATGCCTCTACAATAGAACACATGCTGTTTGGTATTAGTACACTCTTAACTACAATTAATTAGTAGTAGTCCTTCTTCGATGCTGCAAAAAAGAAGATGGAGATTCTTTTCAGCGTGCACCGGTACTGATTTTAGGTTTTCTTTCCACTCCATTTGGTTGTGATTCAATCGTTTTCTTTTGTTTAAAAAAATGAAAATGTGGATGCTTTTCGTTTTCTTTTGTTTAGCCATGTTCATGCAGCTTGAGACCAAAGACAGTGTGTTTCTCTGAAGTGTCCTAAAAGCATTAGCATCAAGAATCCTTAATCAAAATACCTCTCTGGCTGATGTGAAATCCTGTGGCTACCTGCAAGTTGGTTCGAAACAAATCTTGGAAATAAACCACATGGAACATTGTCAATCACACGTAACACACATGGCATGCATACAAATATACAGTACTCCAAATATAAAATACCATGATTTTACAGGGAAAAGAAATGCAATTCCTTTTTAAAAAATCCAATAAAAATCTACCCTCTAGAAAAACAATGCAGGAACTATGGTGGTGTTTGGATCCAGGGACTTAACTTTAGTCCCTGTCTCTAGACACTAATTCAGAGTATTAAATATAGACTACTTACAAAACTAATTACATAAATGAAAGCTAATTCACGAGACAATTTTTTTAAGCCTAATTAATCCATAATTAGAGAATGTTTACTGTAGCATCACATAGGCTAATCATGGATTAGTTAGGCTCAATAGATTCGTCTCGCGAATTAGTCCAAGATTATGGATGGGTTTTATTAATAGTCTACGTTTAATATTTATAATTAATATTCAAACATCCGATGTGATAGGGACTTAAAAAGTTTTAGTCCATCAGGGCCTATGTCTTCAAGGGCAAGTGCAAAATAGTGCAGGAAGTAGCAGAGATGGTGGCAATAGAAGCCGCCCTCTGGCGTGAAGCAAGGTGTCTATCTAGATGGAGCGCTCCTTCGTTAGTACATCATGTTTTGTGAGATATCGACCTTCCTAATCTACCACTCTCCATTTCATTTTTCTTTGTATACAAACTACTCCATCCTAAAAAGATTGTAATTCTAGGTTATCTAGTACATATTAAAGTTTGAGAAGAAAAACTATGGTGCTCTTTATTAAATGGTGTATAAGTAAGAGTAGAAGAGTAGTTGGGAGTAAAATATGGAGAAATTTAAATGAAAAATAATTAATGAGGCCATTAGTACTTTATTTCGATGATTATTTTGAGACAAATTCAAATTCTAGAAATACAATTATTATGAGACAGATGTATTACTTTATTGTGTAGAACCACTTTTTTTTTCTAATCTTAATAAAAAAAATGCACTTTGCATATCCCAAAAAAGAAAACCAAAATCCCAATGCAGAGCTATAGCCCTTGCAAAATTGTTGCCTTGACTCTACCCATGGATCACCAAATTTGACATTTGGAGTGCAAGTTACTATACAACTTGCAACCAGTCAAACACTCCTAGAAGTATATGAGGAGAATAGTAAAAGATAGTAAAATGACCAAAATGCCCTCCTTCCCCTCCATTTTCTTCTGTTGCCTTGCTTTGCATCTTTCTTTCTTTCTTTCTTTCTTTCCCGCATCTTCTTCTCCATCGTGCTCCTCTCCTCTCCTCTCTGCTGCCGATCTGCTGCCGCGCAAGCCGGAGCTCCTCCTCCTCCCGCCCGCGTCCGGCGAGAACCAGCAAGGTGCGGGATAGCCACCTGAAGTTGGATTGATTGGTTCCTTTCAGTTAACCCTTCTAGTTTTCTGGATTTCTTTGATGCGTGCTTGTTCTTGTATTTGTAGCAGAACTAGCAGTTTCTGTTTAAAAGGAAAAATTGGGGATTCAGTTGAAGTCCCATGCTCCAATGTTAGGTCTACCCATCATCTGTACAACTTTTTTTGCCTTGTAGTTCCCGGAAAAATGGTAATTTTGTGGGTGTCCTTTTTGTCCGGATAGGGAGTCCGTTCCAAGTTGCAAGCTCAGATCCATGGCTTCATTGGTACAGTTTTTGTGTGGTATATTTCTTAGACAGTTAGCTCAAGCTTGGCTATTGTTCAGAGAGTTCGTAGTTTCCTCCAGTAATAAATTGGTAGTGCAAGGAGGCGTGTGAAATTTTTGCTTCTCTGAAAATACCAGATTTATCTCGTTTGATCAGTAGTGTTGCCGTGTGAGGAACGGGCCTTCCAGTTACCCAGTTGACAATTGTCTCGTTTTCTTGGAAATTAGTTGCCTTGTCATCTGGCATTCTGGTGCATCGTTTCTACTACTTCAGTTCTTTGCGTGTCCTTACTGGTTTATACCAATGAGACAATCAATGGCATTTCTAGCTCAGCGAGTATATATCCTCCATGATTACTCTGCAAGTTCTAGTGCTACTGTGCTAACTCCCCTGTACCAAGTTACTGATGTATTCATTTGCAGCACACTCCTCGAGTTAATGGGCAAATTCCTGATGTTAATAATGCAACAATAGATCATGAAACATTACTGGAAAGGTATTTGTGTTGTTTTCTTTACTTTTTCCCTGATTCATGTCTCCTTCATTTACCTGACTTTCTTTTTTTTTCTCAGATTGGGCACTTATGGCTTAGCTGAATTCCAAATTGAAGGAGACGGAAATTGTCAGGTTACTATTTTTTTACTTGCTTGTATAATTACCATAGGTATAATTTAAAAAACTACTTAAAAGGCATTTCGACTACATTTGGAGAAGTCATCTATCTCACTATTGACTGTATAATATGACCTTCTCAGCAAATTATATTATTTGGATTTATTCTGAATTTAGTTACTATAATAATCTATCACATCTCCTTTCCTGTATAAACTTGTGTGATATATTTCCATAATGTCCTCTTTCAAAAGAGTGTTATGATCCTATTTCAGTTCATCTGCAAGGTCAAGTTTTCAATGTGTGTCTCCAACCAGTCCTTATTTTTGTCATGTGTTTTCCCCTTACAGTTCCGAGCTTTGGCAGATCAGATATTTCGCAATCCTGACTATCACAAACATGTGAGGAAGTCAGTCGTGAAGCAGGTAGTTCCATAACTCTTTCACTAATTCCTTAGCAAAACTTGTTTGTTTTGCAAATACAGAAGTCTCTAACTTAGTTACATCATCAATCTAGTTTCTTGATATGTGCTATGCTGAATTACTATCTCTCTGGTTTAGCTAAAGGAATTCAGGAAACACTATGAAGGCTATGTACCGATGGAATATAAGGTGTACTTGAAGAAAATGAAAAGGTTCTAGTTCTTAACAACAACACACCTGTCATGTAAAACTTTTAACTTGCTGTTTATGTCCTTATTTAAAGCATTTTATTTACGCAATTGTAGATCTGGAGAATGGGGAGATCATGTGACCTTACAAGCGGCTGCAGACCGGGTAACATAGCATTTTCAAGATGGCTGATTGGTTTGTTATGAGCAAATACCTTCTAACTGTAGGTTTTGACATTATTTATCTTGTGACTTAGTTCTAACGATAGTTTAATCCGATGCTTTCTTGTTCACAAAACTCTATCAAGTTGTAACCTAACAATATATTGTTCTAAAAAAAATTGTTTGCTTATTTTATAGCTATTATTTTTAGAGGAACCTGTGCTATAATTTTTTAAGTGGAATTGGATGATGGGGTTCTTTTTTTCCATTATTGGTTCCTTGTGTCTATAGTATAGTGATCTTTCTGAAAACATTTACGTTACTGTTCCATTCTTGTTGAGTAAAAGATACAAGTGCCATCTCCTATCATTTCCATTCTTCTCAAATTCTCAATGAACAGCTCAATACCATGTTTTTCATATTTAGTTGATTATACTCCTGATGATTAAGCAATCCCTAAGCCTGCAATTCACATTTCTCTCTAAATTTTGAAATTTCAAATAACATGTTTTCAAAATCATGTTCCTTGACATTAACAAGTTGCCAGTACTCCATTGTTATAATATTAGTAGGCATCATGTACTAACACGGTTTTATCTGTTAAATTAGTTTTCTGCCAAGATTTGCCTGCTGACATCATTTAGAGACACATGTCTAATCGAGATAGTCCCCAGAGGTGCCACTCCCACAAAAGGTTAGAGTTGAGAACTTCGAGAACTTTGAGGCCACATTTTCTATTTTGTGTTGTCATGATGTTTTTTTATATTATTCAATACTTGTGATATCCTTCATTCTGTAAATCTTTGCCTGCTTTTAGCAAACTAAATCCATGTACGCAGTATTCGCATGGGTTGGTAAATGTAAATCCCAATATATATTTGTGGTGTTTGATCATTCCCTTGGTTCCTTCTGCAGAGCTTTGGTTAAGCTTCTGGAGTGAGGTGCACTACAATTCCTTGTATGCAACTGAAGGTGAGTGTTGTTTTCTATGATCTGTTCCTTCTTTCTCTTCGGGCAAGAAAGGTTCCCTACTTGCTATTTTCACAAAACATTTATATTCTTCTATTCGTTTTTCATTGCGCACACACACTACTCGTGTGTTAATTTGAAGGGAAAAAAAATGAAGGTGTGGTTATTGTGCTAGTTGGTATCTACGATCCATGTATTTCAGCAATTTCTGCTGGGATATTTCTGCATTAATGATTAGTTCCCTCATGCTCATGATATATTCTTCACTTTCAGATCTTCCAAATCGCAAGACCAGAAAGAAGCACTGGCTGTTCTAAGTAGGTAGATAGCCTATGGCAATTCTTGGAATTGTACCTGCCATTGTTCTTCTCACTCAATCTAGTAGCAGCTGTAACTTCATTTCACTTCGCTCATTTTCTGTCATTGCTGATGCTGTAAGTTGTAACTCGGGAGCAAACTTTGTAAGCTTATGTACAGTGAAATGTTGGATTTTGAATTATGCGCGGCAGTTCGCCGCCGTTTCAGTGGCTGTTTGTTCATCTCCTTTTCTGAAGGCCTGTTTCAGTAAAAAAAAAAAAAAAAGAAGAAAGAGGGAAAGATCCCAAAATGTATAAATATATACATCAGGTTTCAACATGCAATTCAAGTAAAAAAAAAGGTTCGACATGCAAGTTTTATTAATTTATGTTACAAAAAAACATCTACAGAAATTCACGCTAGAATCACTGGAAGAACAGCTCGATCATGCCATTCTGATTCTTTGTCTGATCAAATAAACAAAATGCCCCTTCTCTTTAAGATGATAGACTACAGTTAAACCTGAAGTATCAGTGGTAGACTATTGTTCGAGTTCCAAGTTCCAACTCGTCTCTTCTCAATTCTAAATTATCCTTGATGAAAATGGGCCAAAATAAGTTTTTTCTTCTGTAACACCGAATATTGCTCATTTTCAAAGTTAAATCAATCTGGATCAACCAGCCCTCTTTCTTACCACAGTAAGATTTCAACTAAGTTGTGTTGAGACAATACAAACCCAAAGCGAATATTTCAGGGAAGCTATCACAGTATTCGTGATCAAGAGTTTGTTAAGTCAGAACACTGCAAACAAATAAATACACCTCATGCAAATGCGTGTGAAAAGTGACACCATCAAATTCCAGTATGAAGCTGCTCTTTTGAAACCATAACATTAAAAGTTACGGAGAAAGACAAAGTAACACACAACATTTAACTTTACAAACTAAAGACTGTTCAATACAAGTCAATGTTCTTCAGAGAACAGTTTTTGTATACACTCACAAAGGTCTGCAGACAATTCTTGGCGAAAGTCTCTCTCAAGTGTGGCAGCCAATATCAACCTTCTAACATGTTCCTCTGTTTGTAGCTAAAATTCTCCCAAGAATTATCCTTGTGTGTGTGATCGTGTTCAGTCAAGTGTTTTATGTCATAAGTCAGTGGCATGAGATATTGTTCGTTCCGTAACTCAAGTTTTGGAGGCTTGTGTCTGACATATCTGTCATCCATCTCTGTGGCCCGCCATCGTCTCCAATAACATTGTAGGCATAGGATGAAAGCCCGACATTCTCTCCACATGAGCTTGCCTCTCCCATGTTATATAGCCTTTGTGTTCTTGACAGCACTACAAGGTTGGAAAATGTTGAGAAGCTATTGCCTACAAACACATCCGCTCTCGCACATACCTCAAAGTCAATAGCGGACTTTATAAGATAAGGTTGCCTATTATAGATGTCAGTAACTCCAAGTCTCTTCTTCTCAAAAGCAACCATACCCACTCTCCAACCACTAGTTATCGAGTCATCTTCTAAAAGGCTGTCAGCTACTGCAAGATAAACCACAACTGGACGACGCAGATCAGTGATCTGTGAGACCTTATGAATGATCTCTTCTTTACTGCTGCAGATTTCCTTTGAATTGGAACGCTGCTCCCATTTCTTGCAATGGATCATCCAATCCTTTTCTATTCTCATGTGGACAGCAATGTATGGCACTGGTGGATTAATTGTACCATCTTTCACGTGCTTATTATGAGAAATACCAGCCTCATGTCTTGCTTTTAGGCCTGCCTCTCTAATCTTGGATATGACCTTAACCACTTCAGTTTCTATCCCCGGAACTAAGGCAAGGCAATCGAAAATTCTGGCATAGTCTTTCACTGGCCAGTGATCAGGCCACAAAAATGGATGTTTCCCGATGATTTCAATGACTTCAGAGTCATCTGCCTCACCCCTTCTGTACTGTAATAGCTGATCCAAGTCTTTCTCCACGGTCCACCTCCTACCACTTCCCTTTTGGAGTTTGAAAGGCTTGGTTTGATTAGAAACTTCTGAATAGCGAGCTAACCTTACAAAACCTTGGCAACGGGCATTGAACTTGGTAAAGTCAAACACCTTGTCGAAAGTGATTGGTCGCAGCAAGTCAACCTCTTTGTAGAAAAGCGAAGCACTCAAACTGGGCATGAGCAGAGACCGGTTCAGGAATCTCGCAGTCAAGCACGCCCTGGCAAACGCAATCTTCTGATTGTTCAATCCCCATATAATCTGTGGAACCTCAATGAACTTGCCTCGCCTAATCCCAGGCAGCAAATCGGCTGTTGGATCGTAAAAACCCTCCTTCTCGGACGGGTTAACGGCGAGAAACGGGGATACAATTGCCCTCAGCACAATAAGCGCAATCACTATAACAAGGCCTTTGCAAACGACAGGCCGCGCCGGCAAGCTGACCTGCTTGAGATGCTTGAATTCTAGTATGATGTTCATTGAAGCAATGGTTTAAACCAATCTCTCCTAGAGTGACCTTTCTTACCACCCAGCATTGCATGTAGATTATCACCTTACCACCTCATTTTGAGCATGACAAACACACATCTCCCTGAAAATGCAAACCACATTTAGGATGGATGAACAAGAAATCAACCAATCCAATCAGAATTCACTACTTTCTTCAGGGCCAACCAAATTTTCCTGGGATCAAAACTAAACTGGTATCAGTACGTACTAGGGTTAACGCAAAAGGCGAAGAGAAAAGCGGATTCCAGATCTACAAGACAAGCTAGGGCTAACGCAAATTCGACAAGTGCGGGGTAAAAAAACGGATTGGATGCTCACCAGCGAAGCGAGGATGCGTCGGAAGCAGCGGATGCCGGCGCAGCTGCTCGTCCCCGCGGGATGGAGATCGACGCAGGCGACCCGGGGAATCGAGAAGCGATCGAGCAAAGGACCCAGCGAGCGCAGGGGGGAAGGGGCTAACGCTGGGCGGGGGCCGTGGTCCACGACGCGCCGCCCACGAGGGCCCTCTCGCCGGCCGGAAAGCCGCCGCCGTCGCCGCGCGGAGGTCCGGCTCGGCGGCGCAGATCGGAGCACGATCGATGGCGGAGGAGGGTAGGTGCGTGCGTGCGTGCGGGAAGGAAGGAAGGAGAAAAATGGAAGCAAGAGAGAGAGGAGGAAGAAGGGCAAGATGGTAATTAATTAGCCCATTTTTATTCTTGACCTTTTCTTTTGAAAAATAAAAGCTTGTAGTTGTAATGCGGAGATTTAATATTTGTCACATTTAGATTTCCCATTTAACTATTTTTCACTCATATATCAATGGCATGTGGAGCCCTTATGATGTATTTATGATATATCTTGGTCTCAATTCTCATAACTGGGCAATGGCAAAGGACTAGAAATAAATAAGGAAAAAGAATGAATGACTCAGTTGCCTTAGTCGCCATTCCCCATGATTAGTCAATGGCAGCTTTACTCATCCCCCATGATTGTGTAGCAACTGTTAGAGACTGAAGGATTTGCGGAGTGAAGGAGGAGAAAAATCATTATGGTTTCTATAAAGACAATCCCAAAAATAGCTATGGTTTCTATCCTTTGGTGGTAAGGAATAGGGAGTAAATGAGATAAATCGCCATAGTTTCTATAAATCGACAGTGGCATCGGTGACTAGAGGATAGGAGAGTGAAAGATGAGAAAATGAGGAAGGGGGATTGCCCGCTCAATTATGTATTTATGTTACCTCACTTCAACTTTTGCATCAGATGGTTAGAACAAAGCAATGGATGATACTTTCAATGTGTGAAAATTGTTTTCTGATTTAGATAAGCAAAACAAGAGATGATACTTTCGAAATCCTATAACTAGTTTTATTCATTTGATGATACTTTCTAAAATATACGATGAGATGAATAGATTGAACTTAGAGTCGGAGCACCATTCTCAACCGCCATCCGAATTACAAAGATATCAAGATGTTGATCATGTAAATAATGCCGAAGTGTAACTACCCTAAATTTTTCTTTACCATGACACGACGCGATGTTAGCAACCTAGTTCTTGTAAGTTCGCAGTGTTGAACGACTAGTCATGCCATTCTGTTGGCTTGATTTTTGTATTAGAAGATTGATTTAGATGCATATCATCACAATAGAAAACACAATTAGACACATAAATAAATCATTTATCTATTCATATATACATTGTACAATGTTGTTCCATACATCAATTGCATCTCATACAAATGATAATAAGTGTTATATGAACATAACCAATTACTTTAGGAGGTTTGCAAAAAAATCAAATTTTAGGCAACAGAGAAACCTTATAAGTTGCTTCATGCTAGGGTGGGTTCTGGTAGGAGAGGAGAGAAGGATGTCCACACAATTTGTATACAATGTTAACTTGTTATTGTCTAACTGTTTTATTACATTCTCTGATTAATTGAATATGCTATATTGCAGAGTTGGACAAATATTGTACGTATGTATGGGTGTGCACGTGCGTGCGTGTCTTCTCCGTATAGTAGGAACAAAGGAAAAGCTTTTTCTTGATAGGGAAATGAAAGGAGCTATTTTTGCTACATATTTTCCTATCAGAACGCACATAAATTATTGTAGTATTTAAAACTAAAAATTAGAGTGACCATCTCAATCTATATATAAACCTAGGAGAACTGGTCATGGGAATTGGAGGGAATTAGCGAGTTAGACCAGCTAGCGGTGGAGAGGATAGATAGATCAAGCGAATTGGTAGCGGTGTCTAGATATGGAGCGAGGAGAGAATAAAGTTAAACCTTTTGTGAGAAAAAGAAACATACCTGGATGTCTCACAAGGTTCAGCAGTGACAGTGAAGCGAGCACCCTCTCTTCCAAAACTCTGTCATAGCTTAGGCTATCTACAAGCTTAGTCGCAAGAATGGAGCATGCTAAAGGCTGGAACGTGTTGCACCCGTGCAGCGGGGAGAGTGAGCTGCTCATCCATGTTACAGTGATGAGGCACGCTCGAGCCAAACTAGGGATTCCGTCAGATATGCAGTTTGACAGTGCTGTGAGGAACTTTTTGTTCCCACTGTTTAGCAACATGAGCGCAAGTTTCTTCAGCCGTTCTTCAACTATCTTTTCTTCTTCCTGGTAATTCAGACAGCATACAGATTAATAGAACCTAGCTTCAAGACCAAATTATAAGGTATGAACTATAGAATGTAGTTTTTTTTAGCATGAGAACGTACCACCCTTGCACTCTTATCTTTGAATATCTCTGTTCTCCGGAAGGATTCGGATAGGGAGTCATCTAGACCCGCTCTCTTTAGTAGCCATGCTTCCGCGATCGGTTCCCCTGAGGATGAAAACCTCCCTGCCAAGAGTAAGAGAGCTCGAGCACACTGTTCTTGCAACTTTCTGCTGTGTGAACCATGCTCCAAAGCTGCTACCATGGCATCAATCGCTTCCTCTCTGTAAACGCTGTACTGCGAAGAATCTCCCTACAAGAATACTGTTATATGGGGAATGTACAAATACGAAACATGTGGCTCGGCAAAGGAAGAAAAGATTTGTCTTTCAAGATGTTACCAGGAGATCAAGCTGGAGTAACATGACAGCTGCTAGAGGATGTTGGGCAATAGGAGCTTGTTGGAGATAGACCAATAGAATATGCATTGTATTCAAGCAGCCACCATTTTTCAGCTCCTTGAGGAACTCCAAAATCTGGGTTGTTCTGTTTTAAGAAGTTAAGAAGCAAGTTCAATTCAAAGGATGTTTTAGTAGACATGAATCTAACAGTATGCACCATTATCTAAAAAAATTCTAACGGTGTACACCTTATCAGAAGTGTATAATCGTTGTACCTGTTAAGGCAGACTAGTTCACTCAGCAAGTTAAGGGCAGCAGAACTAGCCTTCTTCTGATTTCCTACTAGAAGTTGAACAATAGGTTCCTTCTTCAGATTGTCAACTAAATAGTGTCGACAACTGCCATCAGCTTGGATACATGACGTCAAGAGAGAGATGCATTTTTTGCTCTCACGGGAATCACTGCCATCGATTCTGTTCATGAGAAGGTCCAAACCACCAAGAACAATCATCTGCTTTGCATTCTCAACATTTCTATCAACGTCGAATCCCATAAGGAGCTGATCTAGGAAATATAATGCAGCTACTTTTGGAGCACATTTCACAGAAGACAGAAATTGCACCTCATCCCCGCACTCCAATATGTGCAGTACAAGTGGTATCCAGTCCAATGACAGCATTTGCTTAGCTTTAGGCTTCATCAAATAAAGTACTATAGCTGCCTTAAGGAACAACTCTTTGCTTCTCAGAAGTCTCAAGAAAACTTCAAGTTGTGGATCTGCATTAAGTACAATCTGTCTATTCACTTCATTGCTTAAAATCAACTCTCCGATAATCAAAATTGCACACTCCAGCACTAGATCATCCTTGGAAGTGAATGTGACTTCGAGAAGCCCTTGAATAAAGGATGGACATGACAGCCAAGTTCCAAGGTTTGGATCTTCTCGCAAGTTTGAACATGCTCTGGCAACTTCTTGCACAGCATATTCGCACTGCGTAAGACTGTCTGAACTAGATACCATGGAAACTGCTCGTTCTAGATTCATTGTTAGCTCACTGCATTCTAGCTCTTTCTCGACAGACACGGCTTCCTTCTTTGGTATCTTAGGATGGTTGATGACATTCCTGGTTAGATCTCCACGACATGAGAAAAGTCGGAGAGAATAGGATTTCCGTGGTGTTGGTGCTGTTTCTGGAATATTGCCTTCTTTCCGAATAACGGAATGCTTTTCTTGGAGCCCCATGTTACTCTGTCTACTCAAAACAGGCACAAATTAAATAACTTCAAGGGTATATACATTTACACAGGGTTGAACTATTCAGCTTTTATGGCAAATGAACATCAGAACTTATTAGCATGCTTCAAAACATTAATGTCAAGGAATGGCAAATGCACCAGGTAGGCATAGGCTATAAAGCTGTCGCAATTCTATCAAAATGGGGCTGTTTCCTTACATCCGTTTGGATCTCTGAACTAAGATTGGAATTAAGAATTGAAATTGTGTTTCATATTTAAAGGCTGTTTTGATACTCTGAATTCAACATTTTGACCCAATTTCGCATGTTTTGGTAATAAGTTATAACTAGAGACTAGCCCATCATAATTCAGGTCCAAGAATGAATATTATGCATCTAGTTTCACCTTCTCTGCATTTAAAATCATTGTAAAAGTGTCCCACTAAGAGAATAGGTTCAGATTGCAAGTATGTTTTTTTACAACATAACTCCCTTTTGCACTTTGCAGCCACACTCTAGTCTAGTTTACTACAAAAACAATCATTTTCTTTTTTGAAGAAAATGACTACAAAAAGAATCTACACGAACGAATCCTTGCCTGATGCTTGAATTCTGCAATACTAGAAAATGCTAGTTTTGTTTCCTCTATGCTAGATAAGGATAGAATGCTAAGATATTAAGTTTAGGAAGATAGCAAAGACAAAATTATGTATTTCTACAGAAAGTGCACTTCCAATAGAATGGATAATCCAACCATATGAACAGCAAGATTCAGAAAAACGGTAACAAAATTTGAAAACCATTGGCACATTCTAAACCAAATTTACTTACTGGCGTACTTACTTGGCAAGAGTAAATCAAGTGAGGCACAAAAGACACGGTGTTCAGTTTACTGGCAGCTAGATACCGAATTAGGCCTAGGCGCCTAGCACTTAAATAACTCGAAATGCAGACAAAAATTTTCTTGTCCCCACACAAGAGAAAACAAAAACAATTCATGGAGCTCAACCAGCTGTCTCCTTGACACCAACTTAATTATCAGAATGCAATGAGTGACCATAATTTGTCTCATGTCTAAAACATGCTGGTACTAATTTGAGGCACCAAGAGAATATAAGCACAATTATGAGGCTAATCAGTGTACTGAAAGCAAGTAACTGTTGACTCACATGAGCAATCCTCCCCATCTTCAAGCAACCTGGATTATCCTCCAATTCAACATCAGTCTCAAGAACCAATTGGGACATATCATCATCATCCAGCTTCGCATCTTTGACGTCTTCCTGCTCCATCGCCGTGCCGAAAACCGCATTGTACCTGCAAAATTCAGATAATCTTTATTTTAGTGGATTTAATATATTCTCTTCCAATGGAGCTATAAAACTGCAAAATAATAGTTTAGCTGAATTTAAATATATTATGCAAATTCAAAACTTGTCCAAAGTTGTGGAAACGAGAATTGCCAAAGATTTTTAAAAAATCGAACAAAGAAACAAATTTGAACAAATATTGGTTGCATTTAAATAAATATTTGTAAAATGTTTTTATTTCTGTAATTTGAGACAATTTTTGAATTTTGCAAAATATGTTTAGATCCAGTCAATATTTGTTCAAAATTACATCTTGCAAGGTGACCTAACGATAAAATCATCTTTTCTTCATTTAAAGATGATATATTGAAATAATGGTCCAAATGTCTCTTACTACCTCCCAAGAAAGGTATTAGGACTGAGAGAGTAGTAAACAATCGTAAAACTGTGTGCTATATAATAAAGTACACAACTAAAGTATTCTTAAGCAAATGTCGTGGATTTAGAGTCTCCTAGAGCAAATTTTACCTCAGATATTGGTGTGTGCCTTTAATACACAGTTGAATAGTACACCATACACCCAAAGTGCGATTTAATGCATATATATACCCACAAGATATGCACACATATTTATACTCATAAAATTGGATAGCATTAGTACCCAATTTAAGATTTGAACACAAGTGAGCGGAATGCACAACTTCAAGACCAGGACTAGCTTACATGGCCACTTATATATCAAGATCTTATTTATGGAAGGGAGTAGTCCTTAATTAAGAATTTCCTCATCAGATTATATATAAAAAAAGATTTTACGCTCCTTTCAAGATGCTTAAATTGAACAGATTGCTGAGAGGGGAGGTCATATTTCAATTTCGAAATGTCCATCTGAATACCTGTGTTAATTTGTACGAACACGTACATGGCCGTTTCTTCCACGCACCCGACGAAAGAAAATGACTCGGCAACCATCAAGTTTTCTGCTCATTGCCTTTTTTGAAGAGCAATCCACGCAACAATCTGTCCTCTTTTTAGTCCTTGTATAGATTGTATGAACTACCTTCATTTTTTTAAAATGCTTGTTTTCCAAAGCATGGCGTCTCAAATGAAGCAAAACAAGGTCTGATCAATTCAGCAGTTTTGTTAAATTTTCCTCACAAGAGGCTTTGTTAACAATGTGCTAGCAATTTGTCTGGTTGAAGAGGAGGAATTAATTCAAACCATGCATGGAACTAATCCTAATCCACTCCTAACAATACTTTTTCAAGAGGGTGAAAAAAAAAAAAGGAAATGGCATATGTCACTGTTGGAAAAATGGAGATGGTTGGCCCCAAAGGTTTCTTTCCAAACAGTTGAAAGGAGCCTCTCTCCAACTGTTCACAAAGTATGTCACATTTCTCACCCACCAAATCTTCCCTACAAAAATATAATCCCCACAAGCAACACCACACCCCCCCAAGTCCTTCTCCACCTCTCACTTTCTCCCTCATCTTCTCTCTCTAGCTAGCTCTTCTCTTGCATATATATATATATGCTGTGACACCAGTATTTCATGTTCTGGGAGTAGCAAAAGCACATGTCAAGATTGTTGATGCTGGCTACTACTGCTACAATGGAGGAGGAGATGCTGGAGGAGCAAGGTGAAAGCAGGAGAGTGGTCAGGTTGGAGCAAGAGGTGCTGATCCACATCCAGGTCAGGAGGATCAAGCAGGAGGATGAGAAGGCCAGGGGGCTTCTCCAGAGGCTGCAGCTGCTGGAGATGAGGCCCACCACCGCCACCGCCGTCATCGGTTTCCGCGAGCCGGCGCGCCCTCCCTCGCCGTCGCCGCTACGCCGCGCCGGTCAGGCCATCTCCGTTGGAGATTGAAGAGGGGAGGCATTTTTCTTTCCCTTGATCAGTGTGGTGTAAATATGTAGGAGAGTTCAGAGTGTTTCAGGTTTTCAGTTCATGTGATCCATCCATGGATTGGCATAACTTGATGTGTTTTCTTATTTTGTGCTGTAAATACAAAATTGAGCCGCTTAAATTGCCAGGTTGCATTGTGTTGGTTTTTCTCTTTGATCCTTTCTTGGCCGGAATAGCTTCAGATAAGAATGCAGAGGTCACATCAGCAAGCAAAGCTGATGAAGCAAAGAGGGAGGATTAGCCACTCAAACTTTGTATAATCCATAGACAGCAGATTGGACCAGAAAACATGGATTATGTCATGCTAACCATTGGATGGATGACAAACCGATGAATCGTGTCATTCCAGTAAACAACAAAGTGAATATTTTTTTCCTTGGTGTTGCCGACAAGGCAGACTACTGAAAGATCCCATCTACCAGATTAGAAGTCAGCATCAACACTGGCGAAGAAAAATCATACTAGCAATTACTACCTGATAAAGAGAACTATTACCGTTAAAGGATATCCAAGACTAGGGATAATATAGACTAAACTACGTAACTTCTACGGATGATGATGAGTCATAAAATCCCAGGATTTACTTTTGTTTGGGAAGCTTAACACGACAATCTCAAGAGCAAGCAGCACCAAAAAAAGAAAAAAAAAACCCTAGGGTTGCAAATCCCAGATAATCACTACACACCACAGTTGCGTCTTCTTCAAACTTCTAGAGGCAGAGTTTGTTTTTGCAAACCTAAGCAGAAAGTTCTCTGCTTCCAGGAGTACTACAGCTCAATCGGGCTAACCTATCATAACGATAATCTTGCAACAGATGCTTATAGAGCAGTTGTGACAAAATGGCTGCCACCCCCGTTAGGTCTGCAGCGATCAGTCGGTCTTCATTGCCTCAGCATGATAAGTTTCCAGATCTTTGTCCAGCTCATCTGCAGTCTTCCCAGCTTGCCTCCTTCCGCGACCACGGCCCTGGAATTGACCCCGGCCCCTGACACTGCCAGTGCTTATATACCGCGGGTCAGTTGATCTCTAAGTAGGACTCAGAGATATCGGACCCCTCAAGATATGGTAAAGACCCAGTATTGTCCAAGTAGAACTCTTTCCATCCTAGATACCATATCCATCACGTGATAGATCTCCTTAATGTATACGGAAACTATCCGTATACGCGCGGGTATATCATGTCAATATACAACGTACATCCAAGGATAGAGGGTATATCTTATCCATAACTCTGACAATATGGCCAATGGATTAATAGATCTACCACTACCTATATGGCTATCTTCAGATGTATGGATTGGAAATCCATACCCCAGCACGAAAACAATTGGTTGGATTAGCACATAAATAAATAAATATTACCTTAGAAAACTTTAAAATAGATTAGTATGATTTTTTAAAATAAACTTTTCTATACATTTTTTTTTCAAATAAACCATTTAAATGTTTAGGAAGTGTGTGCATATGAAAAAAGAGGGGTAAGAAGTTCAGAACATGGACAAAAGAAACCAGTCTAAGAGCAAGTATTATAAACCCCTACATATTACCCCTAAATTTACCACATAGGATTAAATAATGAGGTGGAGGAGAGTAGTTACTCCCTCCGTCCCACAATATAAGGGATTTTGAGTTTTTGTTTGCAACGTTTGACCACTCGTCTTATTTAAATTTTTTTTGCAAATATAAAAAACGAAAAGTTGTGATTAAAGTACCGTGGATAATAAAGTAAGTCACAAATAAAATAAATAATAATTTTAAAATTTTTTGAATAAGACGAGTGGTCAAACGTTACAAGCAAAAGCTCAAAATCTCTTATATTGTAGGACGGAGGGATCAGAAAAGAGTGAGTCATCCATCTTGTAAGGGGGAACCTCTACCTAACTTTCAATAATAGTGTAAGGTTGTGTTTTATAATTGAGGTTTATTTATTAGATGTGATATTTTGCGTTTGTTATCTCTTAATTAATAAGTAGATGACCTGATTTAAATTAAAGGTGATATTCATCTCATTGTAAAACTTGCTCAAATATCACCATATAAGTTAGAACGAATCCACCCTGGGTGGTGAAAAGAAAAGTGGAACGCGCGTGCATCCATTTTTTAAAAAGGAATACTTGATCAAAGTAACACGTCACGTTCGATTGTCAGCACGTGTACCATATCCCCTCCCCCGTACGTGCACCCTGTGATCGATACAACAGACAAACTAACCATCGATTACAAACTACAGCCGCACACGTTACTTTATTACCCACCAAATGCACAACTCAGCCGAAACGGCTTTTGTATCCACGCGCATAAAAAGCGCCCCTGCATCCTGGGCCGTCCGTTCCTGGATTGACCGCGCACGCATCGTGCCATCCACGAAACGGACCTAACTTTTTTTTTTTGAGAACCAAACGGACCTAACTCGAGAAAATACGCAGTTAAAATCGCATTTGTAATAGTAAAAACCTAAAAACCATATTAGGGCATCCTCAACCGAACTTGATATTAGTGTGAGTCTAAATAGTAGTGGGTAGTAGTCCTTTACTGCATCTACAATGCTTATGTGTATAGGTGATGAATAAGGTGGGGGCCACTTGAGAAAAAGATCATCTATTGCTGGTAGCAATGTGACCGGGTGTGTCAGAGACATTGTACACATAAGATTGTTTATTTCCTTCCATCCGGTAATAGCATTTTACCCGGTAGTCGTTCTTTACCACCTTCACAATGTTTACTACCAGGTAATAAGGTGCTATTTAATGTTTACTACCTGGTTTCTACTTACATTGTAGATGCCCTTTTGAAATGTGAAAACGAATATCTAAAATTTATTCACGTCAACCCAATTAGTAAAACTTTACTCCAACAACTTTATATGGCAGTAAAATATTTTCAGGTTTTACTGTACATTATTTTCTGTTCCAAATTCCAACTCGACCAAAGTTAACCCACACCACCCATCCGGGTCTGAGTCTGACTCGAACCCACCCGCTCCCATAAATACACGGCACGCGCACCGAGCCACCCCAACTCGACTCAACGACGCCGTCACGCGAAGCTCAACTTGGGCAGGATTATCTCAATTTTGTTTACAAACAGGGGGCAGCTACTTTTGGTTCATCACAGAATGGTTATTTCCCATATCAGTGGCGCCGAGCAACACAATATCATGAAGCTGGAATTGAATTTAGGAGGAGAGAATATTGTGAGTGTGATCCTCATTCTCTCCTAGACATAAAGCTTAGAGATGGGATTCTGGAAATTCCATTTTTGTTTGTAGATGATAGTACAAGCTCTCTTTTCAGGAACTTCATAGCATTGGAGCAGACTTCTCCGAAAGTAGGAAATGATGTCACTGCTTATGTTCTATTCATGGCTAAGCTTATGAGCATGCCTGATGATGTAGCATTGCTGTCTCGAAATGGGATCGTCGCCCACCATTTGCGCACAGACAAAGAAGTATCGCAACTTTTTACCAAGCTGACAAAAGGTGTGGTCTTTGATATGTATGGGAATTATTACCTCAAGACCCTATCTTTAGCCCTGGAGGCATATTACCAGAACCGTCTGCACAGGTGGATTGCATGGTTGAGACACAACCATTTTAGAAACCCATGGCTAGCTGTGGCAGGGTTGGCTGGTGCTATTGTGCTTTTCTGCACCGTTGCACAGACCGTCCTTACTGTACTGTCTTATGTTGATCCCAGGTAAACAATCAGTGGATTCAGATATTATTAATTTGATTAGCAAATAGACCTGATACAGTCCACCTTAGTTCGAAATGAAACTATTTGCAGCAGGAATAAAATCCTGAAGAACCAATTATTTATCCCTTCACCTGTGTGTTCCATCCTAGAATTTATAATAAAAGAGATCTCTTCATCTCCTGAATCTCAAGCAACACAGACACATTCTCCTTTCTATGGCATAATGGTAATCACTTTACTATTTTTTTGGGTTATAATATAAGGTTGAAACATCTGCCATTTGCCGCACACCTGGAGGCAACACTTACTGCACAGCCAAGGGTTCAGAGTGCACTATATTGTGAGCATGTTGTCTGTCATGTCTTAGTGAGCCTTTATTAGTTCTCTTTGTTGAGGAAGATTTTTTTTTTCAAAAAAAGATTTTGACAGTTGTATTTTTTTTTGTTATTTAACATAGTGACCTTTAATCTCCGTAGTCATCCTACGCTTGTTTAGTGTTCACAATTTTTTGCTCCTATTTCATGTTCAATACTCATAATGGTATAAGAGTAGGTACAATAGCAGGCTATTAGCCAGCTGTAAACATATTTCAATGAGATAAAAGATGAGAGAGAAGAGCAGCGGGCTACAGATCTGTAGCCAGCTGCAGCGCGGACTCCAAGACGCAATGTGTGTATGACAGGTGGGACCATATATTAATAGTATAGTAAGCAACTATTGTATGAATTGGCTATTAGATTGGCTATAGATGAATTGGAGCTAGTAGTGGACTATACTGTTAACTTGCTCTAACGATCTACAATTCTTGCGTAATCTTGACAGCTCCTGCTTTGTGGGGGTTTGAAACCTGGCACCTGGCAGCCACAGTCCAACGAGCATATCTCGGCACATTTGTTATTTATTTATTTATTTTGGCGTGGATGGTTAAGTAATTTCTAATGGATTTTTATTTAAACTTCTAAATTTTGTCAACCTGGTATGTATAATTATATTATTTTCTGAGGATGCACGTGTAGTTCAAAGGTTGAAGTCACACACTATACCTCAGATCAATTAGTTTTCTTTTGCTGTAGTCGAAGGTAGGAACATTCTTTTATGTATTCTAATCATCATAGAATGATATAAGAACCTTCCGGAGAGATTTGATTGGCCACCATCAAGCGATTGAGGATATTAGCATCCTCCTGTCGTTATAATGTCTGCCTTCACTATTTTGATTTGAAATCTTCTGGGATTGAATCGATCAGTATCCCTTCTTATCAGAAATGATTTTCGAGTCTTCGTGTGCCTTCAAGAATCTAAGTTGGATGTGATCCTTTGCTGGAAGGCCTCGATTTTCTCTCTTTGTTGTAAACATCGTGGCAGGATTAGTGAATTCCATGCCGTTTTGCACCCACAAGGGCGCCTGATTATTGGTGTTATATGTGGCAGCAAGAGGATGCCAACAAGATCCATTTCATGGTTGAGGGCTTGTACGTTTCATAGGAAATATGTAGGAAAAACCATTCCTACATGAATAATCACTGTTTATCCATACGTTTTATAGGATTATGGCAAAGAAAAAGCATAGGAAGAATTCCTTTGTATGTGATTCCTATGGAATTTTGTAGGAAAATTAACATCCACTTGGATCTCTTTTTTCTATTCCTACGCGTAGGATCGATGCAAATCACTTGTTTCATTATGTATTTGAACCTAAGTTACACAAATTAGAGTATTCAAATCTTGATTGTGGTAACTTAATACAAAGATTCCTGTATTTTTCCTACCAATTATCTAAGAGTCATTCCTATGCTTTTCCTATCCTTAGTTTTGCACATACATTCCTATGTTATTCCTACGTTTTTCCTATTCCCGTGATTTGAAAATCATGTGAACCGAATAGGCCCAAGGTTTGGGAAGGCAATTGTCTGCACCAGGGAGAGATTGGACTTTAATTTGGGTCCCTCCAGCAGGTGTGGTTACACATGGATTTTAAGTCATCACAGCCATGATGAACTGTCAAGTTTCATACGCACGAAGAAACAAAATAATAAATGTAACTCCAAACTTAATAATACTCTTAAGAAATAAAGCATGAATTAAGTGAACACTGACAGTATAACTCATTAGCTCAATTAGTTAGGTTCTTTGCAGTGGAACATGTCTATCCGGAATTGAGTCTCCTAGTCTTTTGGAGGCGTCCTGATAGTTAGGGGTAGGGTATGACTTATGAACGTCGATATGAATGTCTATATCTATGCCTCTATCTCTATCTCTAATATTGTAAAAAATAAAGATATTTTTACTGATATTTTGGTACGTTATACTCCCTCTGTCCCAAAATATAGCAACTTTTGTTTTTGATGGGATATAGACCTGTCCAGATTTGTAGTACTATTCAGATTCGTAGTACCAAAATATAGCAACTTTTGTTTTTGGATGGGATGTAGACTTGTCCAGATTCGTAGTACTATTCAGATTCGTAGTACTAGCATACGTCTCATCCAACAAAAAATTGCTATATTTTGGGACGGAGGAAGTGCTTGTTTGAGTCGGTTTTTTATTTTGTTCGTTTTTGAAAATACAAAAGGAGTCGTATAAGAAATATCTTTAAAAAAAACTTTTATATGCTAACTTGAGACGAAAGTCAGACTCCTAATTGCAGCTCATGATTTTCTAAAAAAAAATTCAAGCGAATTTCCAAAGTAAATTTTACGCTAGCTAAAACGTATAACAAAAATAAGATTAAAATAGCCTTCACCCATTGTAACGCACGGGCATTGTTTTAGTATTTATAAAGATACTACAAGAAGGTGCACAAAGGAAACCTTACTTCCTAATAAACTGTCCAGGGCTGCTGGTCCGGTAAAGCCCAGTAAATTCATGGCCCAGAAAATTGTTTCCTCCAGTCCCCAAGTCCCAACGGGCCAGCACATTGCTGGATGGAAAAAGTACACCGAAAGTCCCTCAACTTGTCATCGGGATAAAAAACGTCCTCAAACCACAAAACCAGATATACGAGGTCCCTTAACTATACAAAACTGGTCACCCGAGGTCCTTCGGTGGTTTTGACCCCGGTTTTGGTCTACGTGGCGGCTAAGTCAGCGTGGGACCCACGTGGTTCCCACATGGTCAGGTGTCCACCTCACCCTATCATTTCTCTTTCTCTATTTCTCTCCTTCCTTCCTCGCTCTCTGCTCTCGCACGCTAGGGCGCCCACAGCGGCGGCGCGCGCGCTCCTGGACCGGCTCGTGGTCCACCTCGCCCTCGCCCTCATCTGCTCGCCGGAGGCGCCGACATGCACCAGGAAGAGCAGCCTCGCCTCCCCTCGCCCGCGTCATGGCGCGCGCCCACGAGACCGTCTCCGTCGTCGCCGGCTCGT
The DNA here is from genome assembly GCA_009805545.1 of Oryza longistaminata. NCBI lineage: Eukaryota > Viridiplantae > Streptophyta > Magnoliopsida > Poales > Poaceae > Oryza > Oryza longistaminata. The sequence continues at coordinate 5,520,548 of CM020180.1, read as the reverse complement.
ACGGCTACTCGCCCGGGTACGGGTACACGCTGAAGGTGGATCAGAAGAGCGACATCTACAGCTTCGGTGCGTCCTCATGGAGCTCCTCACCGGACGGCGGCCGATCGAGCCGGAGTACGGCGAGAGCCAGGACATCGTCGGGTGGATCAGGGAGCGGCTGCGCAGGCAACACCGGGGTGGAGGAGCTGCTCGCAGCGCCAGCGCGTCGGCGCGGTCGAGGCGCGTCCGTCATCGGGACGCGAGGCGGTGCTGCTGGTGCTGGCGGGCGGCTGCTCAGGCCAGTCGTCGCAGCGAGGCACCAGCCAAGCGGCCGACGCGCTGACGTGGTGACCATGCTCGGGGAGGCGAAGCCGCGGCGGAAGAGCAGCAGCGCCACGGTGGCCGCCACCGTCGTGGACAAGGACAAGCCGGTGGTTCACGACGTCGCCCGACTCCGGTTACCTATAGTAGAAAAGTTGGTTTTTCACCGGAAGTCTGACGTGACAGACGCGAACACTTGGCAATAGCGGACGTGTTTTTGTTTTTACCTATATAGTTCTTGTAATCTGCTGGTACTTTTTACATAGTTCTGATTTACATTTGGTCCTGTTCAGGGGCTACGAATTGATGTAAACAATGTTTATACTTTTTACAATTTTTAGGATGTAAAGGAATTCAATTAGTCCCTTCAATACGAGGCGAATTTCTGAACTTCACTAATGTTCGCCATGGTAGATCGGATCGCTAGCAAATATAATAGCGATACAATCACGGTGGGTAACAGGGCCCAATTTTGGTGCAGCAGGAGAGGTGCAGAGATCACAGGGCAGGCCGTACTGTTATTGCTGCCGGATTCTCGCGTGGGGGGCAAAACGAGGCCTAGTTCTCCGGGAGAGAAGAAGGAATAAGTTCGCTTTAGGTCCTCAATTTATCGTCGAGTTTAAAATTCGTCCTTGCACTGCAATACTAGGTATAACTCGTCCTCAACTTACGAAATCGGATTACCGGAGGTCTAGGGCAATATAGCGGCTGGTTTCGTATGATGTGACTAGTTGACCGGAGTCAACAACGTTGAGTTAGCGTGGAACCCATGTGGGCCCCATGTTAGTGACCCTTATCTCTCTTCACCCATCTCTCTCCCTCCCCTTCGTTCCCATCTCACCAAGGTGGTGCCTAGATGCAGACGGTGAGGAGGGGCAACATGCGACGAGCGATGAGGACGGCAACCGACGACAAGCGTCGGCGACAGGTAGCGAGAAGGACGGTGGCGCGGCGGGGAGAAGCTAGCTCGGCCATTTCGTCCCCCAACCCATGTCAGCTGAAGTAGGCAGACCTCCACGGCAAGTAGCATTATCTTCCTCGGCGAGTCGTCTTCTCCCGTCTCGCCTCGTTCGCCGTCCTTGCCGGCGCCCTCCCATCCTTCTTCCGGCCCAAACACCAATGCCATTGCTTGGCTCTCCTCACCGTCCAGATACTCCACAGCAACTTGTCCATGTTCATGGACCCAAAATCCTTCCTTAGCCCCCATCCCTCCCGGTGTACTCTGGAACTCGTCGAACATCAACGACTATATCAACCCCTGCCTTGCTAGCGGCGCCGCACCCGCACCCGTCATCGCTTCCCTCCTCTCTGAACCCCTGTCATTCTTCGGATCCATCCTTGATCCCTCCAATTCCTCTCCTTCCACTCATTGCGACAGCTACAACAACCACAACACCCTAGAGTATAGATGGCCATGTGGGCCGCCCGGCACGGCACGGCCCAGGCCCGGCCGTGCCTGGCCGAGGCTTGTCGGGCCGGCACGGCCCGACGACGCACCGGGCCGTGCCGTGCCAGCCCACGTGCCGCACTCACGGCCCAGGCACGGCCCAACACGCCTCGGGCCGTGCCGGGCCGGCCCGAAGGCACGATGGGCCGTCGTGCTTTTTCTCAGAATAAGTCTAAATTTCCTCCCTCCTATTGGGCTATGACATATTGTATAGCTACAAAAAGTCTATTTTACCTCCCTCTTCTTTGGGCTGTGGTATATAAATAGCTAAAATAAGTCTATTTAAGGTCCCTATTCTTTAGACAGTGAACATTTATATGTCTATTTTTAACCCTATACTTTGTGTACCGGGCCTGGCCTGCGGCCCATCGTGCCGGCCGCCCGGCACGACGGTCGCAGCCCACCGTGCCGGTGGGGAGGCCCAGGCACGGCCCGACGATGGGCCGGACGGGCCCGACCCAAGTCGGGCCGTGCCGTGCTTGGGCCGGGCAAAAAGGCGTGCCGTGGGCCGGGCCTTCAGGCCTTATGGCCAACTATACCCTAGAGGGGGAAATTGGAAGGCAAGTGAAGTGACACCTGCCGCCGCGCACTCGGTCACAACTTTCGGTTCGCGTTTCACTATGGTTGTAGCTGCGGTTGGTGATTGTGGATCGGAGCTTGGCTTGGGTGTGGACACAGTAGGGAATGCGTGATGCAAGCAAGAGAGAGGCAGTGCATTTGCCCCGACGTTGCCAACTTCTGGGCGGTGACTTCCAATGACCCAACCGCGGCGCGTCTTAACGACGGTGCTGGTGACATGCCATTCCCGGTGCATGTGGGAAAGGGAGAGGCAGCTGACATGTGGGCACACGTGAGACCCGCTCACCACATCAACCAAAACCAACCACTATATTGCCAAGAAATCAAAGTTAACAAGGTATTGTGAGTTAAAGGATGTGCTATACCTGATATTTCGATTTAGGACGAATTTTAGACTCAAAAGACATATCGAGGAATTTTCTACTGAACTTAGGAAGAAGAAAAAGTACACCGAAGTCCCTCAACTTGTCATCGGGATAAAAACGTCCTCGAACCACAAAACCAGATATGTGAGGTTCTTAACATACAAAACCGGTCACTCAGAGTCCTTCGGTGGTTTTACCCCGGTTTTGGTCTACGTGGCGGCTGAGTCAGCGTGGGACCCCGTGGGCCCACATGTCAGGTGTCCACGTCATCCTCCTCTCCCTCTTCCCCCTCTTCTATCACTTCCTCATCTCTCTCTCTCTCACTTCTCTGCAACTGCAAGCTGGCCGGGGCGAGGTGGAGGGACGCGACGGCCCGCCGGCGGAGGCGGCGCGCGAGCGCGGCGGCTTCTTCGCTTTCTCCGCCTCCTCGTCCCGCTCGGCCGACGTGGGTGCGCTCGTGTCGTCCGCGCGGCCGGCGAACGCGTCGGCCCTGTCAGCGGCGCCGGCGACGCGTACGCGCGGTGGGACGCGGCGGTGGGGTGCCGGGCGTTCGCGGAGAAGCCGCTGCGCTCCGCACATGGTTCAGTCTACCTAAGTTCTTGAAGGCTCTTCTGCTTCAGACCATGTGCAATCTTGAAGAACCGATGGTTATGCTTATCCAGTTGAAAAATCAACATAGCAACCAAAACTGTCATTTGATTCCTAGATTTTTTTTCTTGTAAGAACTCACCAGATGCAGGTCCCTCAGGCATCATATAACTGTAACATCAGCTAAAAGAAGAGTGAAACTGTCACTGTTGTGTTCTTGTGCAGCTGCTGCTATGCCGGCTCAAGCTGAGTCCACACAGCCACTATATTCTTCATATATTGTCGGTGCATGTTATTTCCATACATGTAGCATCATATGAAGCATCTTCCTGTTGTCTTGATTATCTATGCAAAGGGATCCTCCAGTTCATCTCCCATAGATAAAAACCCTTCCAGAAACAGAATAACAGAATTTCCCACAATTTTTCGCAAAAATTATTTTACCTTGTTGCAATGAGGCACCCGTTCTTGCGATGCTCTCAACTTCTCGTTGATCCGATCCCTTCTTCTCTGCAGCAAGAACAGAAAAAATCAAGGAACATTCACCTTGTTGCAAATGAGGCAACACCATCTATCCATCAATGGTTGGTTGGTGTTCTTGAGGTCTTACCCGCTCCGACAGGTTATGGACCTCGGCGGCGCGAGTCCGGGCTTCGCCGCGGCCGCTTCGACGGCCCGGTTTCGTCGGCGAACTCGCTAAGGCTGTCAACAAGCTCGTCCCTCCCCCGCTTGAACAGCGGGTAGCTCCCCGCTCCGCTCCCGGGCCCGCCCGACGACGACGCGCCGGCGGTGCGCGCGGCGCCCGTCCCCTCCTCCTCCTCCTCGCGCG
>CM020180.1:5391023-5516415 GCA_009805545.1 Oryza longistaminata | reverse complement strand
CCCACACTGACGGCCAGCATCTCCTGCACCACCGCCGGCGCGCCGAGTGCCTTGCCATGGGTGCAGCGCGCACGGTGCTCTTTGTGCCCGTGGCGGACAGCCGCGTCGCCGCGCACGCCACCGCCGCGAGCCCGTCGGGTGCGCCACCAGCAACAAGCTTCCCTCCGCGTAGCCGCAGATGTGGTCGTCGCCACAACGACGAGCTCGCAGGTGCCTGTCCCGCCGCAGCCCTTGTCGAGGTGAGGGGCACGCAGGCGCCGACTGCCTTGAGCGGTTCCGGCTCCAAGGGCAAAGCCGGCAGAGCACGTGGAGCGCCACCTTGACCGCCTTCGCCGACGGCCTGTCCGCCACCACCCCCACCACGCCGTCGACCAAGTGCGGCGGTGCTCGCCGATGTCAGCCCGCGCGGGCATAGCTGGAGCGCCGATTACAGCAGGTGGATTCCCTGATCCGCAAGAGGTATCTCGGCCGCCACAGCACGCAGCCAAGTTTCCAAAAATCTTCACCGCCGCTGCCCTTCGCGGATCATGCACGCCGCACGTCGTCTCTTCCTGGGAAGAACCTAGTGGCTTAGCGACGTTGCGTCGTCCACGCCCACGAGGCGCGCTCCTTGACGACGGACAGGAGGAACTCCACGGCGCGGGGCGTGCCCTGGATGCATCGTCGATGCGGTGGGGGAGGAGAACACCGGCCACCGCCCGTGGCGGATCCGGCGGGGACGAGGGGGACACACGCTGATGAGGAGGAGAGGATCCCGTCGGGAGGAGCGGGCGCGGGGCACGCCACCCGACGACCACCATGCCACTGCTAGGGGGCTGCCACCTCCACAGCCTCCGCCTCGCCACACCGCCTACTGGCTGCTGCTCCCCATCCGCCGGCGGCCCGGCCGCGCGCGCTCGCCCGCCGGCCGCCACCGCCCTCCCATCCGCTAGAGAGAGAGAGATGAGGAAGGAAAGAGAAGGGGAAAGATAGAGGGTGAGGTGGACACCTGACATGTGGGGCCACGTGGGTCCCACGCTGACTCAGCCGCCACGTAGACCAAAACCGGTCAAAACCACGAAGGACCTCGGGTGACCGGTTTTGTATAGTTAAGGACCTCTTATATTTGTTTTGCGGTTTGAGACGTTTTTTATCCCGATGACAAGTTGAGGACCTGCGATGTACTTTTTCCTTGTTGGATCACCAATTAACGGACCACAGAAACTAGCAAGGGTACAAACCAAGATAGTACTATATTACATCTTTCAAAAATTTATATTATTTATATATACCTACTTAAAAAATACGTAAGACTTTTGTCGGGTTTTTCGTCCATAGTATCGAATCATAATCGCATCCGTCGTTCTCCGAGTCTTTCCTCGAGGGTAGGGTTTTACCGATTCACTGGTTAGAAATGGTGCTGAAAAATTCACAGTGATTTTCTTTAGGATTTTTGGGGATTTCGTGGGGTAAGGAAAAGGAGATTAGGGGATTCTGAAAGTCCCTTAGCCACCAACTTTCGAACCATCTTTTCACGCCCAATTTTTTCGGAGATTAAAAATCAATTAATGAATTATTTCTAGAAATTATATTAAAAATAAAGCAATTTATCAAATGAAGTTTAATGTGGGAAATAAAATTCCTTAAAAATCATGGCGTTAATATTTTTGTAATATTCTCTATGGCCTAAAGTACTCTCTGGAATTTCCCGTAAATTTTCAGATATGAATACCTAACTTTAAATACGAAGTTCAGTTCATCCATTATTTAAATTGAGAAACAAATCTAAATCCTAACTGGGCGTTTCGGGTATACATACACTGATACACACATACGTATACAGTAGCTAGAGCTTTGCCGCAGTCGCCGATGACGACCGGCTTCACCATCTTGCCCCTCCAGGTGCCGGTCCGTTCACGGCACGCACGATGTCCATCCCGTCGACACATGGCGGAACACGACGTGCCGGCCATCTAGCCACGGTGGCCTGTTGACGATGATGAACTGGGAACCGTTGGTGTTGGGCTGCGTTCACATGGACCTCCAGGCCCATCATGTGGCATGTCACTCAAACCCCCCATCGGCAATGTGTTCCCTCGCAGGGTTAGCAATCTCGAAATTGCGATATTTGCAGGGGATCAAATTCGCAAAATAAATATAAATAACCGAATTTTCGGGCGAGACATGTGCTTGCGGTGGGGGTGAAATTACCTAAATTTCAATCACTAGCCTCCAGGCATCGTCAAGCGCCGACTCGCCGTCACGATGTCGCCGCTCTGGCACATGAACCCGGGCACCACCCGGTGGAATCGGAGCCCTTGTAGTGGAGCGGCTTTCAGTCACCCCATGTCGCATCCGCCGTGCACATGGGACGGAAGTTCTCCGTCGTCTTGGGCACCTTGTCGGCGAACTGCTCGATCACCACGCTACGCACCGCACATGGCTCAGCAGCGGTCATCGGTGCTCTACTATGTAAGACTAATGATTTCTTGTCTCTTCGTTCAGCAAACCTTAGCTTGTAAGAAGATGAGATGAGATTGAGAGGAGAACCACGGCTTATTGGAGCAAAAGAGAGAAAATAGCACGTGGGGACTATTCTCAGTGAGGATGACTCTTGATATCGTTAATTGTAGCTCTAGAAGAAAATATATGGTAAAACATATATATAGAGAAAATCTACGTTTTATTAGCCATCGACAAATGTCTATCTATGTTTGTCCATGGGTGAGTGCAAATTTTAACAATACCACCGCGCATATATCTCTACGGAATGCACCCACCATATCAATCATCTTTCCGTCTATTTCACCCTGTTCGCCCATCTGGAAAGACTGTTTCAACCTTGAAAGGATGCAAAAGGTCAATAAAAAAGCACTAATAAAAGACATTATGTGTATGTAAGCTAGTCACCAACTCATACATTGCACGAGCTACCTTTTTAACTATATATTCGTAATTAAAAATCAATGTTGCACTCGTACAGAGTTTTATCTTACCTTTTATGATTAAACGTTCTAATATCCTGAATTAATATTTACAAGATCACTCGGTTTGGACTCCGATTGTGTCATTTTCATATTTGTTAGTGGAAACTGTATGTAAATAAAAGTATTGAGTTGTGCCTGTTTTGGATGTCTCAATTGTATTTTCTCATGATTAATACTTTTAAAAAACTAATAATTAGTTTTTCCAATAGTATTTTTTTCATACCACCAAAATTCAAAATTAAGAAATAGTTACTTAGTATAGAGTTCTTTATTAAATGACAATAATTAAGAGTTAAAGTGTCATATTAGATATGGTGGGTGTAAAAATGTATACCTTGAAAATGGTCGATATTGGCATTTGTGTGGATGATTCGACTAATGCTGCTCGTAAAGCTTCAGACATCGTCCTAACGGTACAAGGCCTTAGGAGCAGTTTTCAACGAAAGAAAAACTACACCGTTTCTAGTATAACAACTTCAATCATTGATATGAATAGGCAGGCGGACCAACATATTATTTTGGGTTGGTGGGGATTGTGTGGTGTGTGTGTGTGGGGGGGGGGGCGGGGGGGGGGGGGGAGGGGGGGGGTGACCCCCTTAGGCTGGTAACGAGCTGAGCTCGAGCGGAGCTTGGGTGCTTAGCTCGGGCTCGTTATTAAACTCGAACGAGCTCGAGCCGAGCCTAGACTCGCCTCGAGTTTACTGTCAGGCTGAGCTGCCGGCTCGAACGCAGCCTCGAGCTTGCGTGTGAGGAGCAGGAAAACACATGCTCACTTGTACTACTCCTCTAGAGAAGTAGTCCTACTACTAGTACTGCTATTGTTTATAGACACTGGACACAAAGCTGCAGTTTACACTCCTATAGGTGCTACTACTAGCTAGGAGACAATGTGCACAGCTAGCTAGCCTTGTGTTGACATCATTTTATATTATTTTCGGCAACATCAAGGCTGCAGCTATCAATACTACTTCAACGATCATGGATAAAAGCATGGAGGTGAGGAATATCCTCACTTCAACAGGCTACGCAAACACAACATGAGCCTTGTATCAGAGCGTAGTCGACTCGGCTCACAAGTGCAGAGCTGCAAGTAAGCTCGAGCTCGATGCTAGAAGCTCGAGCGAGCCCACAACGAGCGAGTTCGAGTAGCTGCGAGCTTCGAGCTTTTTTGACAGCCCTAACCCCTACCCAATTGGATCACTATTGAGAGAAGAAGAGAGGAGAGGGGGAGCCCCTCCAATCTATTTTGGATCTGTCCCTATGGAAGAGATTAACCATTATAACTAAATCAACCCTGCAACTGGATTTGTTCTCGGTGCTTATTTGGCAATGATACATCACTGACTTATTCATGATTTAGGCAGTAATTTCTTAAGCATGCTTGCATTACAGTGGCGGAACAGATTTTGATCCTGGGTGTCCGTGATGGTTCGAAGCTAACAAAGCTTGAGATCTTGATGCACACAATGTATTAATAAAAATCTTAATGCGGTGCTTTCATAGCATAGAATCAATCTGAGAAGCAAAAAAAAAATTGTACTTATGAATTTCACAGTCTCTTTTTTCATACAATCAATGAAAGAAGAAACGGCATTGATTCAACTTTATCTAAATATTACGAGTTTAAATGATCAACGCAGGTTAAAGGAAAGCTCACAAGATTCTTGTATGTTGAATCGACATATTTCCTCTTGCACATTTGAATTTGATTGATTAAACTTGATCTCGTTCTCAAACTACAAAATAAAATCACAAAGCATTGCCTTCAATTTTTTGGAACTCCATGATTTCATTAATTTCAGATTTCACTAATTTCACCAATCAATCTAATGCACAGAGACTAAGATAGAGAAGATTATATATACTTGCGTCTGACATGACGACAGTGGACGAGGCGACACCTCAAATGGCCTCAACTGGTTGGCATCCTGAGCAGCCGTGCTGGACTCTCTGAGGCCACGACGACGCATGCTGTTGCGGCTTGCTAACATAGCCGACGGTGGACATGTCGGCGTGCCAACTGCTGCCAGCTGCGCGTGCTTGCACTGCGCCACCATTGCTAATTCTCTAAAAACCCTATTTCCGCAACTGACTATAGTAATAATAAAAAGTTTTCGCAATTCTGGGTTATTGCCGCATTGCATACCGGGAACCCCGCTTTGGTCCCGCCCCTGCTTGCATATTTTAGTATTTTGAGGTATAGGTTATAGGGTACTGATATTTGCGATGCGTTTAGTATTTTGGCCAGCATGTGTTAACTTTAAAAAGCCTTGCAGGAAACTGCCTAGGAATGATTTTTGGAAGTTTACCTCTCTGGCTACATTTTTCATTAGCACCAATTTAGTGATGGTCATTCAAGATTGATTTTTCCTTATATTGACTTAAAATGCACCTCCATTTTCCCATGGGTCACTCTTAAATCTTATTTCTCCAATATTTTTTTTGAAAACCCATCCGGGGTGTCCTTTGTATTGCAAGCAGAAGAGAATTGACTCAGTTGTATAAGAAAAACCGGGCCTGAAAACCATACAATGCCCACAGTTAATATGGGAAAACGGCTAAAATCCACCGCACAGAGAAGAGCAATGGGAACACAAAAAGCCGGACACAACAGCTTCGACATCGTAGAAGAGGTTGTTATCATTGCCGAGCTAACTGCCAAGCGATCTAGCAGCCGCCCGACTCACAACCCAGGATACTGGAAGCGAAAGTCGCCAAGCGAAAAGCAGCTCTGACATCTTAACGAAAGACATCAACCAAAGCCACCAAAGAGCCCACTCCTTAACGCGGCTAGCACCAGCTCCCTAGAAGAGACTGCAACATGTCATCGTTGCCAAGGCAATCACTGCACCCCTTCAGCGAGCAGCTCCGACGTTCATCAGGCCCAGAAATAGCCGAAGCAGCATGTATACCCACTGCCAAGACGAAGCGGACTAAGAAGAGCGAAGGCTTCGCACGAACACCGAACCGATATGGGAAGCTTTTTGAACTGAAAAGACTATCAACAGTCGTCGATTCAAAGAACTTCTCCGAAGCGACCGCCCCAAAAGGAATTTCTCCAATCTTAGATTGGGAAGAAAGAAGAATTGATGTATAACATAAAGGCGATAGACCATTCTAAGTAGACGCATTTATGAGCAGTCACGGCCCTAATCTTGTGATACAGCGTAACCGTTTGTTTTTGTGGGTTGGTGGGACAGTGTAAGAGAGATTGATCCCGACTCAGTTCATGCCTTACTGCCTCATGTGTGGCTGGTCGTGCATCTTGGCTCACATTGTGTCTTTGCCATTTAAAATTCACCGTGATCAAGCAAAAGGATTCAGGGAAGGCAACACATGGGAGGATGGGACGGAGCGGAGACACATGCCCATAGGATATTTCTTTGCAGGTCTGTAGGTCCTTCAACACTGTAATATCAATGTTAGAATTCTCGAAGGCATGACTGAAAGAGTGTTAAGCGGACTTGAAACAAGACGAGGTTATGGTTATCGGCAGGAGAGTAAGAGAAGATTAGTCTTGCATGCCTATGCGCTACTCCAAATGAATCTACCAGAGCGGTGATGGTTCAAAATTTGAAGCAAAGGCCAAGCAATTTGTACTGAGAATTTCTATGACATTAGTTGACGGTTTAGCATTCAGAACTCTATCAAATTTCATATTTCGGCGTGCACCAAGAGACGCCGCCTAAGCCATAAGGTTTTAAATTGGTCAGACACTAACCTAGGACGGCTGGTTATTGGACATACAATGAATCTTTCATCCGGACTAGTTGGGGTGCTCATTATAGTTGGTTGTCATGTGCGCCAACATCCTTATTTGAAGTAGATACCTCAGTTGCCCAATACAACACACATAATTGTACTAGAAAGATATCATCCAAAAATATGGATATATTCATGAGCAAATTAAGTAAGTTGCAGATCTCGAAGGCCACAGAAGCACAAAAAATGAAAATATTGACTACCTATTCTGACTCAAGGATGGACTAGGACTACTCGGATCATATTACCCAATAGTACTTTATGAGTTACTACTTGCGATACGGCTACTAGGCGTGTAAATCTTAAAGTTGAAGCACTCCAACAGGAATCTCATATTTGGCTCTCCAAGTTAAAATTTGGCCAACACAGAGAAAAAACGAAGCAATCCAACAGACGTCTCCATCTGGAAATGGCCAAAGACACATCCGGCAGTGGCAAATGCCACGACATGGCCAGAATGTTAGCCAGCCTCCCACTGGCTAAAGGTGGCGGTCCCACACCACTCCAATCCCCTCCTTCCTCTCCCTGCATCCATCTGAGAGGGCACAGCCGACCAACAAGGGCAAGAATAGGAGGCACGCGATGTCTTGGAGGCCACAACCACCGCGGTGTCCGTCTCGAGACAGCCACCGTTAGAAGCAGCTGCCGCGGCAATCATCGTCAGTCACCGCCAGCGCCACATTATGTCACACGAACCGTCGGCCGGCCCGGTGGGACGTCGAGCGAGAGAGCGCGGGCCCTGCGTCCTCGCTCCGACCATAAAGGGAAGGAGGGGAAACACTACCGGGCAGCGGCGAGAGCGCCGAAGGAGGAGGGCGTAGGGGGAGGCGGACGAGGCAGGGACGACGGTATGAGGACGGAAGAGGAGATCGCGCAGCAGGGGCGAGCTAGGGACAGAGCTTGCACCCAATCGACGGCCCAGCGGCGGCGCCGGTCCTCCTTCGCCGCCGATATCACGCCGACCGTGGCAGCCGCCATGTGGGACCGCCCTCACCGCCTTGCTCTCTGCGTGGTAGCTGCTCGGGAAAAGAGGGGGAAAATGAGGAAGAAGAAAGAGTAAGGCTTGACATGATGGTCCTTACTGCCCATTACACTCAGATAGAGAGATGAATGGAAGAGGCTGTGGAGGAATAACAAATATTGACATGCCTATTTCAAGGAAGAGTTGGCCAAATCAGACATTATGAAGAGTTAGATTAGGGAAGACTGTTGGAGATGCCTCTAGGAAGGGATGCCCATCACAATCTCAAACACACCAACACAATGACTCCCTAAAAAAACTACGCGCGACCATATACAGGATCTTGTTACTCATACGACATGGTTGTAGGTTAGATTAGAATTCACATCATATGTTCATGAGTTGATGGACTAACAACATACCTAATAGTAGTTCGACTAACTTCTCGGCAGGACCCACCACCCATACCAACATGTCATATAAACAAGGAAACCAACCATAAGCGGATAGTGGAGGGAGATATCCGGATAAGGAAAGGACAACCAGAGTTCTACATGAAACGACAAGGACTACTCGGATTGTATCCATATTGAGTCCCTAGTTACTACTTGGACAAGGGGACACCTTAATTGAGGATATAAATACGAAGCCTTAGAGAGGAAGAAGAACGCGTGAACCACCCAGAGACGAGACCATGGAAGAACACCCATAACAAATCAACACACGCCCAACCAGAAACCACAACAAACAATTACAAGCCAGCATACGCCCACACAGACAACGCCGCCGGATAATCGACTTACAGGGATAGGCATGGCTTTCCCCACGGTATTCCTCCGGATAAGTCAGGAGATACGAGAAGCGCTCATCTCTAGGATCTCGCCGGACACGATGTTCCGAGGGAGGAAGGCTACCATCTGGTTTGCGACTACGAGTCAGGACCTTCAGGCCGACCAGTCGACACACAAAGTTAGATAGAGCTACCACAATTAAGAATGTACTTGGTGTGACTTGATGGTAGAATAAAGTAAACATCGCGCTCGGCAACAGGATGCAGTTATTACCTGACAATTCAGGGGCCTGAAACCTATATAAAAAATCCCTGTCGCCGTTTCTTTTACCATCAGTCTCGCGATATATCCTAGCCACCGACCCGCGCGGGCGGCGGCGTCGATGTCGTCGTCATCGTCGTCCGCGGGCAGTGCCGGCGCCGCGACCGCATTGCTGCCGCAGATGCTCAGCCCACGTCGGCCGAGCGGGACGAGGAGCCGGAGAAAGCGGAGAAGCCGCCGCGCTCGCACGCCGCCTCCGCCGGCGGCTCCGCCCTCCCGCCTCGCCCCGGTCAGCTTGCAGAGAAGTGAGAGAGAGATGAGGAAGGGAGAGAAGAGAGGAAAAAGAGAGAGGGTGACGTGGACACCTGACATGTGGGGCCCACGTGGGTCCCACGCTGACTCAGCCGCCATATAGACTAGAACCGGGGTCAAAACCACCGAAGGACCTTGGGTGGCCGGTTTTTATACTTAAGGAACCTCGTATATCTGTTTTGCGGTTCGAGAACGTTTTTGTATAACGACGATAAGTTGAGGGACCTTCGGTGTACTTTTTCCTAGGAAGAATAGCTCATGAAGCAGACAATCCTACTGGGCTCGTATTGGCCGAAAATCGGCAGATGATAGATCCAGTTCTTTGGTAGGCCGAACTTTGAGCGGCGGAAACGAGGTCAAGAGGCTCCCGAGCCCCGATGGGAATTGGGCTCCTTGTTTCCTTCTCCACTTGTAAGCGCGATACGGGCTTCAAACGAAGTCGACATCTGACAACCAGGAAGCAACTATAGTAGCAAGTGCTCTGAAAACGGTTGATTTGTGCAGATACGGATTACAACAGCATAACTGCATAAGGTTAAACAGATGCAAACTACAGTTGTTGCGACTATTTTTCATATGCAAGACATGTTACTCTCTAGCCCGGCAATTATGGTAAAGTTAGTCTAGTTTTATACTCAGCTACTCCATACAAGAAGATCAGCTTTTGAGGATGAATGCTTTAAGCATAAACTCGTAGTAGGAACAAAACTTGGAAAGCAACAAGCAAATGATTAAAACAAGAGATTCGACTAAAAAGCATCGCCGTCCAATATAATAACCCTCTGTACGCTTGGATATAACACCACCGATTGGATCCCATGCTTGGATATAACACCATCTCTTACTTGCAGGGCCCCAAATCCGAGCCCCAAAGGTCGGAACAATGCCGTGCTTTTTCATGCCAAGTTCATCAGCAACGTGGGAACGTGCAGGACATGATTGCTTTTGGCTTACAAGCGATGAACGTGGCCTTGCCTTTCTGACTTGCGAGCTTTGATGAACTAATGACTGGCTGTTAGTCAACAATAATACCCTAATTTCTTCTCAAAAGAGATGAACACCAGATTTTTATACCTATACTAGATTGCAGCAATTATTATGGATGGTTGTACTATGAATGTAGATTCTTGTGATAGATACCATGAGCTTCAATAAGAGGGCAACTTAAGACAGCCATAGTGCAGAAAACAAAAGTAAATGTCACTCTGAACCGTACCAGTTACTAATTGGTACTACGTGATAATGTTCCCATAGTCTCATTTATATCAGAAAGGACCACAAAGGGGAGAAATAGTCAGATGGACCGACACATCAAGAACCAGACAAACTCTCCAGATTCTATAATATAATCATGAGTAAATTTTGACCCGGCAAATCAAGAGTAAATTTCAGAAAACTACAACTATAGTGACAAAATTATCAGTTTGCTAATCATATATTGTATCAGAAGTAAATTCCTAAAAGAAAATTTCAGTTGCACCACTACATGCCTTGCTAATATAGATAGCTAACATGTATTGCATTTCAAAGCTAGCAGGGTTGCGAGAATATACCTGAATTAGAACTGTAATTTCTTCTATTTCATTCTTCAGATAGCCCTGATGTGTTCATCAACCTATACCACAAGCATAGAAAAGAGGTAAGCACATCCTCATTCCAACGCTGCCATAAATGGACTAACAGAATAAATATTTTTTTTGTTAAATCAATTCACTACTGCACTTCCATGATGACACCAATAATCTCTAAATTCCCAACCAGATAAATCTGAATATGAAGAAACAGATATTAGACAAAAAGTTGATCCCACGTGGCCAGATCTGAGTTTCTTGCAAGATTCAAACAATCTAGCAGGCAGGATACATTGGCACATAGCCATGAACAGGAACTGAGGAAGTCATTGACAAATGATGGAAGAACCCTCAATCTTATCAGTGCTAGATAAAGCTTAGAAGCAATTACTCCCTCTGTTCCGTAACAACTAAAAACACCTTACAATATGCAAAAGAGGGAGTAGTAATAATCAATAATAAGACCATTCAAAAACTATCACTGTTTGATAGACAATAGCATCTACCTTATTTAGCTCATCATTGGCAAGCAAGTTCAGTTGGAGTTAACTAACAATGGAGTTTGTTATCTATGTATAGTCAACTATATAGCCTGTTAAAGCTATTGGAATAGGACAACTTTAGGCTTCCACAATCATTTAACTGGAGCGGCCCAGCCCTACACAACTGAACAAACAGAAATAAATGTCCTGTTGCCATTAGGTTACAATAGAGTAGAGCTATCTCAAATATGCAAGGATGCATCCTTCTGAAGCATGATGTGCGATCACAAAAGTTATATCTTGCTTGAAAAAAGTCATCTCTACAAAAATCTAAAATCTCTTTGATTGCTTACTAATTGTGAGTATAAAAAGGTAGTATACACAAATTCTAAACCATACACATACAGATCAAAGCAAACAAAACAAAAACAACAGCAAAATTGATATACCTATAAATCCCGTAAGGACTTACAAAGGATTATTGAGCAAAGTAAAACAAAAATAGAGTGTGAAATGGTATTTATAAGGGCAACTCGAAGGCCGTGCATTTTTTCCCCAAGCATCTTTTCTACCACCACTTACACCTGTAGGGGCTAGATCATCAAGAACATACATGATCATCAGAGCTACTGCGTTGGAGGATCTTTGACATATGGGCAAGGTATTTGCAAGGAGCTTCTCTAGAGAGGATATCTAGTTCCTTTCCTCGATCACATATCTAACTACCTGTATTTTAGTTATGACCTCTTTGTTCGTTTTTCCAGGAGTTCTTGGCAGCATTAGTAGATGGATTAGTAGAATCTCCACCCTTGTCCTTGGGCTTAGAGAAGAACGGATCCCATTCATGAGGTCCAATTGTCCTCTGCCCTTCTTCCAACAGATCATACTTCCAGCTATTCTCTTCAACAAAATCTTTATCTTCATGATCTTCGATGATATCTCTTCTCAACTGTGTCACCTTGTTAATTATTGCCTCTACAGAAACATCAAATGCATCCTTCAGGGTCTCCAGCTTTGACCTTGGATCAGCATATATCACCCTTGGGATGAGACTAATGACCTCTTCCCTCATCTTCTTGACCATATCTGGATGGATACTTTTAAGCCTGTCCTCAATGCTGACATTTCCCTTACGGACGCCATCTTCAGGGATGAAGACAGAGTACCGTGTATAGTTCTTCGGAAGATGCCACGTATATTGGACATATGCTGAACCAGGATGAAAGAAAACAGGAATGCAACCAGCCAGCATCGAGTCGAAGGCAGATCTTCTCGTATACGAATCACCTTGGGGCTGCAAGCAGAACAAAGAGTTCTGGAACATATTCATGATTGCGCTAGGGGAATGGCACTTGCTCTCCCCAAGATCACACTCCAGCAATTTACAGACACTTGATGTCCTGCATTGATCAATAAGCTGACTTCTGATGGACTTGGGATCATCAGGACGAGGAGCCCCAGCAAATGAGAACAACCATGGTCGTTCCAGGCTCCTCATTCTATCCTGCCAAAGCAAAACATCAGCATCCTTGGCAGGGTGGAAGTAAGTAGGATATGGTATCGCAAAATCATTGGCATTCCATGGGCTTGACTCCACCACCAACATCGACATATTCTTCGCAGCCGGCATGAAAAGCAGCTTGTTGCCCCAATCCGACTCTTCGTCCGTCAAGCGCCTGAAATCCCACGCAATCCTGCCGCCAACTAAGAAATGGTCACGCCCGCCCATCACATTCCATTCAGGCCTCTTCCTCAGCCAATCTATCAAATCCAGTGACGCGGCATCCCTCGTCGAAATGTTGTGCCCCCAAAGATACCTCGCCACATCAAACCCGGCGTAGAACGGCACAAACACCGCGGCAGCGATGGACGAGTCCTTGGTCAGGCACTCGTACTGCTTCATCCGGTTCCTGAAGATGACATCCACCATAAACTGGTTCGTCGCGTACCAGCCGGTGTTGGAGAACACCCCTTCCTCGTTGCCCAACGGCGGGCCAAGCCCTTCGTTGCTCATGAACTTGCACATGTTGGTCCAGAGGCTGAGCCTCTCGCACTCCCGGAGCATGTCGTCGTTGAACCGCGGCGGCAGCTCGTGCACGTAGATGTACCGGCCGCCGCACGGGTCGCTCTTGTTCTCCGCGGTCTTGAGCGCTCGCTGGAACGCGTAATCCCTGGGCGCCGCCTCCTGGTGGGCGACGGCCGTGGGCTTCTCCTCCTCTTCCACTTTGGCGACAGTAGCGGTGGTAGGTGGCGGCTCCGAGACGAGGGCAGGCGGAGCGAGGGGAGCCGCGGGGTCGGAGACGCGCTCGGGTTCGGGGAGCGGAAGTTCTGCGCGGGCAATGCTCGCCGCGGCGCCGGCGGCGGTGTCCGCCCCGGCAGAGCCAGGCTCGTTGGCGATGACGAAGAAGTGGAAGTAGAAGATGAGGACCCAGAACATGGCGCAGAGCGTGGCGAGGAAGCAGAGGCGCGACTGCGGCGGCTTCCCGCCCACCTTCTCCATGTCGTCCTGGTGAGTCGGCAGCACCGGCCGCCGCCTCATAGCAGACATCCGCCGCGCCCGCGCCGACCCCGCAGCCGCCGAGCCGACGCCCAACTCACAGGCCAGGGTTCGAATCCCGCCGCATCAACACACCACCCCAAAACCCGGCGCGGGAATGGAGCGCCGACTCCGGGCACGCCGCGGGGAAACCGGATCGGTGGATCGCGCGGAAAGCCGCGGGAGATGGGAGAGGGGGACGAGACGAGACGAGACGATGGGGGGTTTAGAGGCGATATTTGTTTCCTTGTTCGATTCGGGAGGAGGTTTGCTTGTTTTGAATGCGGGTTTGGTGATGGGATGGAGTAAGCGGCGAGGGGGGGGAAGAGGAGGAATAATGAGGAGGAAACTGAAGAGGAAACCAGGTGGTGTGGAGGGGAGATGGAGACGTGGCGACCGACGCGGCCGTCGTGCGACGGTGGGGGCAGTGGCGTGGGCAGGGCGCCCGTCCATAGGCGCGGTCGCATGGGGAGCCGGGACGTGGCGGTGGGAAGGTGAGCTTCCGTTTTTGTTTTTTACCATATGATTGTGGTTCATCTGTTTCCATGTGCTGTTTTGTACGCTGTCACACTACCAGCACATGCGGGGGGTGAATTGTTGATGCTTTGATACAACCATTTGGCAGTGGGTCGGTTTTTTTTTTCGTTTACTTCCAGTCTCACCGGGAGAAAAACTGCTAGTAGCTCGGTTCTCTCTAGTAACCATTGGCCATTGTGTTTTTTACATTTGTAAAACGTATCAGACATGTGATGTAAAAGTAGTTCCGTGACAAAAATATGACTCAACATTTTTATATGTAAGAATTGTAGAAGCAATTGTATATTTGCTATTAGGGCATGTTGTAATTGTCAATTTACCACCGAAAACCAGCTAACTGTCACGGTGTCCTTGGATTGAAGAATGTATCTTTAAATTTTGAAATTAGGAAAAGTAAAAATTGTTGAAAGTTCCGTGGCATTCTATTACGACATAAATACCCCTCATCTCAAACTGAGGTAGGAGTATATTTTTTACTCCCTCCGTCCCATAATAGTCGTCATTCTAGGTTGTTTAAGTATAGATTAAGGTTTAATAAAAAAAATATAATACCCCTTAATAAATAATATATGATGGGAAGCGAAATGGTTACTGAGGGTAATGGGAAAACTTTTGAATAGAAAGTGATTGATGGGACAACTAGTACTCCATAATGACAAGTATTTTGGGACAAAATTTAAATTCTAAAGAATCAAGTATTCTGGGACGGAGGTAGTAGCAATGTGCTTTTATAATTTATAGTGCCTAACAAAGTCAATTCACAATAAATTAATGGTGTTGGTGTCATCTAACACAACAGAATGGCATTATATTATCTTCATGCTAAACTAGTGGGATTATATAGCAATCAGCAAAAAAAAAAAAAGAAGTGGCAGAATGTAAAATAGGTGAAACCTAATACATATATGCGTTTAACCCAAAGATACAAAAAATAGTTTATCTTTTACTTTTCATCATAATAAATAGACTTCGAGCATAGTTTAAGAGTTAAAATTAGACTACTTAAATTGCAGCCTGTATTCTTTGTAACCAAATTCATCGAGACCTGTTTGGAACACTATCTCTGGTTCATTAATTTTACTTTCTAAACAGGACTTCGATGTAATGGTAACAAAACTCTCTAATGGAAATTCTCAAACATGCTGTTAGTTGAAATTACTCGAATCCTACCGGCTGTTAGTTGACTAAACAATATGGAAATCTAAGTACCGGTGTGCTATCGTCTGTTAAATCATTGCACATCGACTTCGACTTCGACTCGGTCACCGAAAATTTAGTAAGAAGATGACGCTTTGTTAGGTGGCTTCGTTTGTAATGTACCGGAGCTCAATCGGCAGCAACCACAGAAATCAGAAAAATGAATAGGGGGCAGACGGGGACGACAAGGATGGCACGCCACTGCAGCCAAATCGTGATCACTCTCTCGCCGGCGAAATCGTCGGTAGGCGGTCAAAGCGGGGAGACAGGGCAATGTGCGCGCGGTGACGTGCCGGTCGCAGGCACCGGTTGCGCCGGCTGTCCAGCTATTGCGGCAGTTGCCGTCACGCGGTGCCGGATCCACCCCCATGATCCAGAATGAAACACGGGATTAAAAAAAAAAAAACTATTTGCACTGGAGCTCCAAAGACAAACATTGTTTCCGTGTCCCACGTTTGACCGTCCGTCTTATTTAAAAAAATTATAAAAAATTAAAAAAACAAGTCACGCATAAAATATTAATCATGTTTTATCATCTAACAATAATGAAAATATAAATTATAAAAAAATTTCATATAAGACGGACCATCAAAGTTAAACATGAAAATCTAGGGTTTGTCTTTTTCTTTGGACGGAAGGAGTACTATATAGCAGTGTGCTGGTCTGCCGACACCTGCTTTTGTTTACTGTATCTTCCCCTTCTCCAGTTCTCCTTCCCATGGAATCGTTTTTGGTCCTCGATGCAACGCAAAGGGCAAGAATAAAAGAAAACAGCACAAGTTGTACCTTGGCATCAGCATGGCGTAACACCGTTATAAAGCCAGCTATGGATTCTAGTACTACTCCTTGGTTGGACCAAAGGCACATGACACAGCAAAAAAAACACGAAGAGAATATGTAAATTTGATCGAGAATACTGAAAAAACATAGCAAAAAACACTGCCTACTATTTGCCACACATTATTTACGCACTTTCCGTTGGTCCCCGGCCTGTCCCTCCCTCCCCCGATACAGTCGAGCACCATCATTGTAGGAAATGTACTCTGAACTGAACAGGGAGTGAGTGGGTCTCACGAACGTCGTCGGCATGTGCGGTGAGAGACTCCGGTTACCCAAAACTGCCGGGAGATGACGCCATTTGTCAACTCATTACGCTCCAAATGGGAGATTTAGCATCAAAGAAATTGCCACCGGGTCGAGAGACTTGCCGGCCGGCCGGCCGAACCAAACTTGGCGGCACGCGACGTTTGTTGGGTCCACGATCACCGGCGTATTCGTGACTTCGTGTCATCGTGTGTGCCCCCATGGGCTCCAGGCAAAGCCTTCAATCAGAAACAGTGCATTTCCCTTTCAGACCATGTTACCATGTCGAGACAGTGACGCACACTGACAAAAACAGCAGATTAGCAATGTGCCGGTTTAGTGCTCCTACAGTAGTCTGTTTACTCCAAAATTTCCACTGCGTGTTTTACGGTTTTACCATTGTGACAGTGCCTCGAGATCCGGACTGAAAGATACTCCTGGATGTGGCCTGCGCTCGCTACACGCTTGATTTCTGCGCCTGCTGTGCCGATGATGAGGCTGCAAATCTGCAGTGAGACATTCACAGAGGAGAGAGGACAGGTGGGCTGGGTAGGAGGGAGTACCCTAAACGAAGTAGTACTTCATTAACTGGAGTACTTCATTAACTGAGCTTATCTTATAACTTAAACCGGTATTGACGATTATTTAAAACTGATGACACGATCGTTGACTCTATGAGCCTGTTCACTTTGTTGCCAAAAAAAAACCTTACCAAATTTTGGCATTGCTAAAATATTGGCATAGTTACAAAAATTTTAACAACTTACCAAAATTTTGGCAGGATTTCTTATATAGTTACCAAAATTTGACAGCAAACTAAATGTAGCCACTTTTTTTATAACTTTACCAAAATTTGGTAAGGTTAAAAATGGCATGAAAGTGAACGGGCCCTGTATTGAGCCAGAAACAGGGAGAATATAGGATCTGATCATATGCGGTAGTAGTTGTGTACACATTTACAGGAGAGTTTCCAGGTTAGGCCTACTTGGGCCTACATCAACAGAGTTTGGGCTGTTCAGCCCTGATGGTTGCCGACAGTGGACAGAAGGTCAAGCTGGGCCTTCCATAGGACGAAGTTAAATCGGGCTTACCATGTGATTGGAGCCCAGCTATATCTCCCAGTAAAATCCCAGACCAGATGGTTCTAGCTTCTAGAAGCTTCCAGAACATTTTGGCACGACCCGCAACAGCAGTGACCTAGTTCGGTTGAACCTCGTCTTATTTCCTAGTTCCTACATGTTGGGCCGAATGCATGCAGAGAACTGTTAGGCGATTATATATAAGCCCACAAGACCCGCGGAGGCTGGCCGGCGGGGATGTCGGTGCGGTGGTGTCCACGTGCTCACAAAGGATGGCCGGTGGTGGAGTAATGAAGCGATAACTGTGGATCGATAGGGGGCGGGCGGTGGGTAAAAACCTAGCCCGACTGTACCAGACGACAACGACGGCACTTCGAGTATCATCTTCCTTCTTGAGGACGTTGTCGAGCCATCCCTTTTCTCTGTTAGGGCTGGCGGGTGAAAACCTTGTTGTAGTTCTCCCTAAGACCTCAATGGACGGTGGCGGCGGTGCTCATCGTCGTTGATCTCCCTGGAGAAGTCTAGGAGGCCCCTTTCCAAAAACTTTCTCTGGTAACTGGAGTAAGCTCTCTCTAAATGCATGTTATCCTCTTACAGTGGCGGCCTAGCTTATGCAAGTTGGCCATGTTAGCGGGCTGTAGGGGGGAGAGGGGATCCATTCTTCTCTCATCACCCTCCCCCCCTTAATCCCAAAGGTGTGAATAGGGTTGAGCTTGGTGCCCGGTTGTTAGTTTTGGTTTTTGGGCAGTCCCGGTGTTGCTATCCTATTGGCCTAGCGGTGGTCGGTCCAGCACTAGCTTTCTACTGGGTTGTGTATAGGTGTTGTTGGCGCACGATGATGGTGGTTTTTTCCTTTTTCATGGCTACTGTCTTAAGGTAATAGTCTTGTTTTTTTTCATGTTCTATTCAATAAATCATCACACTGTCTGGTGCTAATCCTTCATAAAAAAAACCCATAAAGGAACATTAGATAAAGGGGCCACAATCCGTGGAGTTCTAGATCTTCTTTCAGGTTTCAGCCCATCATGGCCCATAGTTTGTTATTTCAACCTCTTCTTTCAGAAAATAAAAAAGTCCGAGACGAATTAAAGCCCAAGGCCGAACAGAAAAGCTAAAGCCCAACGGCCCACGCAACGATTGGAGTGTTACACGACAAGGTCGGAGTTTTATTCTCCGACCTTATTTCTTTCACTACGCCTACTCCTCGTGGCGCAATGGCCGCAAGCGAGCGGCGGCACATCAAACTATGCCTAAATGGATCAAGGCGTGTTGATTGCGGGGCATGTAACTATTTACCACTTTTAGATTTGTCAATTAACTATTTGCCACCCCTATCTTAATGACACATGGGTCCACACGTGTCTATAACATGTGAGTATAGTGTCAAATAATTAATTGTCACATCTAAAAGTGGCAGATAGTTAAATATCTCGTCGATTGCCGGCCACCACTCGCGAGCAGCCACCATTTCCTTTCCTGGCCTTGGTCGGTTAATCCTTTTATTACCAAATAAATCAAAGAAGCTATGAAGAAGATTAATTCCACACCTATTCAATTCTCTGATTCTCTTTAATTAATCCTTTCCTTTTGTATGAATTAATCTTTTCCCATGCAGAGCCTACCCGAGCCCTTGCAATCTTCTTGCCGAATCAAAGAGATCCTAGCGGTCGTAATGTATAACACTAGTTACAAAAGCTACTGTGTAGGAAGCACTGGGAAAGTATTTTTCTCCAAAAGGAGGTGTCACTCGTTTCTTATGGTCTAAACGCTTTTTTTTTTTTAAATGGAAAGAGAAGTTAGTATTTGATATATCAATTTACAAACATGAATATTTAAATTCAACTTACACAAGTACATGGACTATTTAGAGTTCAATTTATTTCTTTTGCGATGACTTGGGTTGAATTTTAACTTCATATTTGTAAAGCGATATATCACGTATTAATGTGTGATGCCAAAGCTCATTTGTTAGATGGCATGCGAGACAGCGAGAGACATCCTCTCGGCTGAAAATCCATTTCCACGAAGCACGGATCAAAATTTTATTTCAGCCTACCCACAACCAATAGAGACGCGCATGCTTCAGCATTCGGCCACCTACGTACGGTGAGGTGAAATCAAATTACGTTTTCTTAAACATGAAATCAAACTCCTTCAAATCCCATGTTTTGCTCTCCAACTTAACTATCATATCCCTTTAACTATTTTTATCATCTGGCCTAACTCGATTGGAAACCTCCATTGGTGTTTGCACCTAATGCCGTTGAGAGTCGCGACGACCCGCCGGCGCCGTGCATCTCCTTCCTCAGCTTCTTGACCCTCTCGATGACAGCCTCCACCGTCAAATCCACGGCGTCCTTGACCGTCTCCAGCTTCAACCTAGGGTCCGCGTAGAGCAGCCTCGGCACGAGGCTGATCACCGTCTCCGTCATCTTCTCCGCGACGTCCGGCGGGATCCTCCGGAGCGTCTCCTCTACGCTCACGTTGCCGCTGCGGATGTCCTCCTCGGCGATGAACACCGAGTAGGTTTCGTGCTCGTCGGGGAGGTGCCACTTGTACTGCGTGTACGCGGACGCCGGGTGGAAGAACACCGGCACGCAGCCAGCGAGCATGGCGTCGAACGCCGACCGCCGCGTGTACGTGTCGCCCGGCGGCTGCAGGCAGAAGCGCGTGCCCTGGAACACGCGCATGAACGTGCTTGGGATGAGGCACTTCTTCTCGCCCTTCCGGCACTGGATCAGGTTGCAGAGGCTGGACGCGCCGCATTGCCGGATGAGGTGGTGCCGGATGGAGTTGGGGTCACCGGGGCGCGTGCCGCCGGCGAAGGTGAAGAGCCAATCGCGCTTCATGCCGCGCATCCGCTGCTGCCACTGAAAGATCTCGGCGTCCTTCGCCGGGTGGAAGTAGGTCGGGTACGGCACGGCGAAGTCGTGCTCCGTCCATGGCGTCTTCTCGACGAAGAGCACCGTCATGTTCTGCACGGCCGGCAGCCGGAGGAACTTGTTGCCCCACTCCGAGTCGCTGTCCGTCTGCCGCTGGTGGTCCCACGCCGTCCTCCCGGACATCACGAAGTGGTCGCGGCCGCCCATGGCGCGCCATTCGGGGCGACGCGTGAGCCAGTCGACGAGCTCCAGCGACGCGGCGTCCTTGACCGACGCGTTGCTGCCCCACAGGTGCTGCACGACGTCGAAGCCGGCGTAGAACGGCACGAAGACGGCGGCGGCGCGGGAGGAGTCGTCGGTGAGGCACTCGTACTGCTTGATGCGGCTGTGGAAGATGACGTCGAGGCCGAAGTGGTCCGTGGCGTACCACCCCTCGTCGGCGAACGCGCCGTCCGCGTTGTCCACCGGCTCGCCGAGGCCGCCGTTGCTGAGGTACACGCACATGTTGATCCACTGGTACCACTCGCGGCAGTTGCGGAGGATGTCGTCGTTGAACCGCGGCGGCAGGTCGTGGATGTACACGTACCGCCCCTCGCAGGCGTGCGCGTCCCCAGCCACCGCCGCCGCCGCCGCCGTCGTCGTCGTGACGTCGCGTGCGGACGGGAGCCTCCTGAGCTGCTCCTCTTGCTCGAGGAGGAAACGCTGCGCGTCCTCGCCGCCCTCGGACACGACGGCGACGAGCGACTGGCGCGCCGCTGGCGAGCTGACCGGCGGTGCGCCGTCGAAGACGGAGAAGTGGAGGCAGAAGATGAGAAGCCACGGCGTGACCGACAGGGCGGCGAGGAAGAGGAGGCGAGGCAGCAAGCGTTTGCCGCCGTGGGCGCCGGTCCTCTCCATGGCCGTGGAGAGTTTCAGCCTTCAGGTTTCAGATAACAGAAAATGAGAAATCTCGAAACCACCATGCATGTGTCATGGGAATCCTGTGTCATGTGTGATGAAGACCTAACTGGGATGCAATGAGCAAGTCAATTAGTTGGAGTAAATTTCTGTGCAGATGCGACTTGTCAGTTGTTTATGGTGTAGCAGGAGTAGAAACTGTTTATGCGACTTGTCAGGAGTAGAAGCGGTTTACCAATCAAATGCATGCAGTTGTGCCTGAGAGCAGGTACAATAGCAGGCTATAAGCCAGCTACAAATATATTTTAAGCAGATAAATAAGGAGAGAGAAGAGAAGCGGGCTAGCTGTAGCACGGACTCCAAGACGCAATGTGCATATAGCAGGTGGGACCAAGTATTAATAGTGTAGTATGTAACTATTGTATGAATGAGCTATTAGATTGGCTATAGATGAATTGGAGCGGGTAGTTGCCTATACTATTGAACTTGCTCTGAGAAACATGTGCATAATACTGGACCCTAGACGAAAAGTCTCGGGCACTGTATAGTTCTGTACCCAACGTTTAGAACTTTCTGAGGACCTTTTTTAATTTGGAGAAAAATATAAAATTTTGGACGATTTCAATCATACCCAAAAAAAATCCTATGAAAGCATTTAAAACAAAATATTAAATCATATCATATCTTTTGAAATTTCTATGGAATGAATAGCTCTATAGAGATTTTGGAAGAAATTTAGCCAGAGTTCACCTCTTGAAATTTTTCTCTGAGTCTATCAATCTCATTCAGTTCGTGTGTTTCTCCTGCAATCCAATCAAACGGTCATATATGTGTTTTTCATATATTTTGCACTTCTCTGATTTCTACCTACATTTCTATCATAATTTTTCGTTTATCATATTCCTTCATTTTTTTATTACTACGATTCAAAGAGGCCCTAAATTTCGACTTCAATCTTCCAGAGAAACAAGAGATTTCTCGTAAATTCAGCTGTAGTGATCGATTTTTCTGGCCGAAGTGTGTAAGCAGGTAGCTAAGGCGGTTGCTTCGAGGTTGAATTGGGGGTGAACCGTGAAGTTGCACGTGGGTTGCACGGTAATCGCGTCCCCTGAAGAGTTGACACGGGATTAGTTTCTCGGATCAAAGACTTAATTTATGGCGCATTAACTCTCTTGGTCTCTCTCTTCGTCGATTGCCCCCGCGCGCGGCGCGCCGGGTCGCCGCCGCGAGGCGAGACTCGTTCGTCGGTTTCGCATCTCGCGATCTCGCACGCGCCCGTCCACGCCAAATATGGAAAATCGACAAGGGCGCGGTGATCTAGCTCAGATTCGCGCGCGCGCGGAGGCCACGCCTCGGTATGGAAACTGTCAAGGGCGCGGGGATCTGAATTCTGACCCCCAACTTCGCCACCGGCGAGGCGGCACCACCTGCCCGGCTGGCTGCGTGATGCCGAAGCGATGGAGCACATGCGCCGGTGCGCGGCGCGCGCGCAGACACGCACGCACGCGCGCGCATACACACACAGCGGTTGCTTTGCCGGCAACACGCGAGGTGAGGTGGTATGACCGAGATGGCGAGATGCAAATCCTCCTGCGACAACAGATCACACAGCAGAATAGACCGCTGGTGTCCGGTGGATTTGCAGAATACTGAAGCAGTGAGCCTGTTGCAGCAGCCGTGCGCAGGCGTTTTTCTTTGGTCCGAAGGTACAGAATGGATATGGGGTACAAATGCAGGAAAGCTGCTCTCAGATGAAGTACAAGGTATATGGATTTTTGTTTCTCAAGGGATATCTTTTTTTTTCATGTCGTTTAAAAACTCATTAAAAAGTTTAAAGAATAATATAAACGAGATCAACATGTGATGTATCATTTCACAATCATGCAAGTTTAAATTCGACATGTATAATTACAAAAATGTTAAATTTAACTGTGAATGCATATTCTATTTATGGCTGTGTTTAGTTGAGGGGGAAGTTTGGATTTTGGTTGAAATTGAAGATGATGTGACTGAAAAGCTGTGTGTGTATGACAGGTTGATGTGATGGAAAAGGACTGAAGTTTGGATCCAAATTTTGGATCTAAACACAGCCTAAAATTAAATTTGTTATTTTTGTTTCTACTTACATAAGTTGAATTTGAACTTTTGTGGAGTGACATATAACATATTGATTTACCTTACTATTTTTTAAAGAAAAGTATGAACATGAAAAAACGAAGAGGCATTCCTTCGAGGGATGGATATACTTTTTTTCTGAAGTACAAGTGCTTGTACACAAAGTGTAAGATAAAAGTTGGTCCCTGGTAATACTCTATCTCAATCTCTAGGGATCATCAACGTGGCAGTGGCAACAGTGCGCGGAGCCAAGAATATAAACCTGTGGGGTCAATTACTGCTAGCTTATATGTAAGTGGAGTTATTTTTCTAACTTTTTTGGATTTATACATGAAAATCATGGTCTTTAGGGGTGTTTTTCAAAAACCTGTGGGGTCAGCCGACCCCACAGCTTGTACTTACATCCGCCACTGAGTGGCAATGCCTGTTATCTGGCCACCTCGCCTCTGTCGCCGCCGTCTACCATAAGAGGATCGTCGTCGCCTTCCCTTCTCCAATACCGTCCATCGACCGCCTTTTCTTCTCCGGTGCCGGTCACCTCACCTCCATGGCCGCCTTCCTTCCTCCCCCCGCTATCATGCGATGGCAGAAGAAGTGGCCCTCCTAGCTCCGGTGCGGTGGTAGAGAAGGCCATTCTGCCCCTCCTGTTGGCTGCTGCTGTTGCTTCTCCATATCACTACGGGTGGGGAGAGGAAAGATCTAGCGGGAAGGAGGAAGAAGCACATAGAGCCTAACAAAAATGGGACTCATTGTCAATTTACAGAGTGTAATATATGGAGAGACCGTTGTAATGAAATACAAATTCATCTCTATTTATTTTTGGCAAGATGGTTAAATGGATATTTGGAGACCGAAAATAGCAATTTTGTTGAAGATGCTACAAGTATTTATTGAGACGATAACACTTAATTTGGATGGTTTTTTACAATCAACTTCTAAGAAAGAGGAAGATCCACTTTTCTGGCAGTGAAATTCTCAACGGAATTACAGATTGAAGTGCGAGTATATGTTGTATGTTACAAAGTGAGATTTATTGTGCCAAGGCACGTGTTTTCCAACCGATCGGATTCGGTCCGTACATGTACAGCCGTGGATCAGAATCTGCAAATGCAACAACCGTCCGTGGCCGTGGGGCGTACAGGTGCAAATCTTGATGTAAACGAATTTTGGAACAAACAGAAGTATATGATAGTATCAACTAGCGAAACTGATGATTGATATCAACTCATTATACATGCTGTAAATTGATCGAGTATCCTACATTTAATTAATTAACTTAGTCTGCGTCGTCGAGTGTCTAGTGCTTGCCTAGATTGTTTAGGCCGGAGCCACGATCTCGCGTAGCCTCCCCTGGTCATGGCGATTCTGTCGATGATCCCCTCGACGGCGACGTCGAAGGCGTCCCTCACCGTCTCCAGCTTCGACCTCGGGTCGGCGTAGATCACCGACGGGATGAGCCGGATCACCTCCTCCCGCATCCGCTCCACGGTGGCGGCGGGGATCGCCCGGAGCGTCGCCTCGATGCTCACGTTGCCGGCGCGCACGTCGTGCTCGGAGATGAACACCGAGTACTTGGCGTGCTCCCGGGGGAGGTGCCACGCGTACTGCAGGTACGCCGTCGCGTTGTGGAAGAACACCGGGATGCACCCGGCGACCATCGAGTCGAACACCGACCGCCGCGTGTAGGAGTCCCCCGGCGGCTGCAGGCAGAAGGTGGCCTTCTGGAACAGCCGCATGATGTTGCCCGGGGAGTGGCACTGGCTGCTGCCGAACGCGCAGCCGAGCTGGCTGCACGCGCTCGTCGCGTTGCACTGCGCGATGATCTGGGCGCGGATGTTCTTCGGGTCATCCGGCCGCGGCGCGCCGACGAACGCCATGAGCCACCGGCGCTGCATGCCGCGCACCCTGTCCTGCCACCGGAACACGTCGGCGTCGGACCTCGGGTGGAAGTAGGTCGGGTACGGCACGGCGTAGTCGCTGCCGTTGAGCAGCGAGGACTCCAGCACGAGCACCGACATGTCCCGGCCGCCCGGCATGACGAGGAGGTTGGTGCCCCAGTTGGGGTTGATGTTGGTGTCCCTCCGGAAGTCCCACCCCGTCCTCCCGGCGACGAGGAAGTGGTCGCGGCCGCCCATGCGCCTCCACTCCGGCCGCCGCATGAGCCACTGCGTGAGGTCGACCGACGCGGCGTCCCTCGTCGCGTTGTCGTAACCCCAGTGGTAGCGGACGAAGTCGAAGCCGGCGTAGAACGGGACGAACACCGCGTCGGCCACCGCCGATTGGTTGGTCAGGCACTCGTACTGCTTCATCCGGTTGTGGAAGATGGCGTCCAGCGCGAACTGGTGCGTGCCGTACCACCCGGCCTCGCCCGTCAGCACGCCGTCGGCCCGGTCGACGAGCGGCCGGCCGAGGCCGGCATTGCTGACGAACCCACACATGTCCGGCCAGTGGTCTCTCGTCTTCCGGCAGTCGCGGAGGATGTCGTCGTTGAACCGGCGCGGCAGGTCGTGCACGTAGATGTACCTCCCCCGGCACGGGTCGGCGCCGTCGTCGCCGCCGCCGTGGCCCAGCAGCAACCCGCCGCTGAGCAAGGAGAAATGGCAGTAGATGAACGACGTCCACGACACGACGGCGAGGACGGCGATGAACCGCAGCGGCGGCAACAAGCCAACCGCCACCTTCTCCATCCCCTTCGCCCGGCGTTGCTGCCGACCACCGCCTTTCGGCGCGGATTTGATCAGCTGCCGAATCAAGATCCAAGAACTAATCACCACACTAAACCTCATGCACGTCTATCCATGGAGTGAAATGCAAGCAAGAAGAGACCAAATTCGATCAAAAGGAAGAAAAATGTGAAGCAGCTTTGGGTGTCAGAGAAAAATATTTGTGAGTGGCTCACCACTTGTCTGATCGTGCTGCCCACTCCAATATGCATTTCGAGTGTAGAATATATACTGCAGCAATACCAATGTCTCGAGAACTGATTGGAGGAAGACGAAGACCCAAAGACTCTCCCTACAGAGGACGCCTCACCAAGCACCCTTGCAATGGCGACACTCCGCTGCAATGGAGATCTGGGGGGAGTAACCGAGACTCTAGAGCCTATGCGCAAATTGTTACTAATCTCCAAGTTGATGAATTGCGCATACTTGCTTCGGTGCAGAGTTGACAGAGAGTGCAGTATATTAGCACCTGCATGGGAGACATTAAATTACTAGCTGATTGTTTAATGAGTTCATATTTGTTTAACATGTCATCGAGTTAAAAATAAGTTTAAATTGTGGCTCAAAAGAAGTGTGACATACACAGTCAACAGTTGTACAGACGTGCACCAGTGTAATTACCAGTGATTGATTGTTTAATGAGAGTTCATATTTGTTTAAGATGTCAACACTAACAGTTCTACATACGCGCTCGGACCAGTGTGTAATATTGTAGCACCAGTTGATGCTGAATACGAATGTATTTTTTGACATGCTAGTTTTTGCGATGAATAGTGTGCCACGTGAGCCAGTATCTCAGTGGGTTCATCTGCGCTCCCATTGGATGATTCGGATCTTTTAGCCAGAAAATGGCATTCTGGTTCCAGTTTTGTTTCAAGAGTCCTGCATTCTTTTCTGACACTAGTACTTAAGTACATTCACTACTACGACTTGTATTGAGAAAGAGTTGATAAGTGGAGAGCTGGTCTGCTGGTGATACGTTCTGCAGTGAGTAATGTTATGAGTACTTAAATAATTCTTATAGAACTCTTATAAAGTTCTCAACAATTGAATTCAAAAAATCAAGATTCATTACCAAAACGACAAAGTCAAATATATGTAAGAAAAACTTGTATATGGCTGTGTTTAGATCCAAAGTTTGGATCCAAACTTCAGTCCTTTTCCATCACATCAATCTGTCATACACACACAACATTTCAGTCACATCATCTCCAATTTCAACCAAAATCCAAACTTTAGATACAACTAAACACAGCCTATGTGTATCTTTTTCATTCTGCAACCTACTTCTCCTTTCCACCTCTCTCCGAGAGAAAAAAAGACAAAGGGAAATTCTACAAGGAAGAAACAAAATTAAATTATTAACCTCTAATTGCCCACAACCGTGTAACAAGC
This sequence comes from Oryza longistaminata, assembly GCA_009805545.1. Lineage (NCBI taxonomy): Eukaryota > Viridiplantae > Streptophyta > Magnoliopsida > Poales > Poaceae > Oryza > Oryza longistaminata. The sequence continues at coordinate 5,488,865 of CM020180.1, read as the reverse complement.
CGAACCACAACGTGAGAATTGGTGGGTTACCCACTTATTTAGTCTACGAGTGAATTCACGGGTCGGTACGAGTTACCCACTTATTTAGCTTAAAAGTAAATTCATAGGTCAGTACACTTACATACCTACCCACATGCACTGCAACAACTTTCAATGGCTCACATTACAGGTCCAGTTCTTTTCTCCGACAAGAGTTGGATGAAGATTAAGATTATAGTGTGTTTCGTGTGAAAACTTTCTATATAAAAGATGCTCTAAAATATGATATTAATTTATTTTTTAAGTTTGTAATAATTAAAACTCAATCAATCGAATATTAATACCACCTCGTTTTGCGTAAAAAAACTTTATCTTTATCTTTAGGAGAAAAGAACACCACCAAAGCTTCCACTAAACCTGCCTACCGGCGTCACAAATTCAGTTTGTCAAGTACAAAATCTTGGATCAAGCAACGCGGCCAACCAAGATAAGGCAAAAACCCGACTGCTCTTCCCAAAATATGGTGATCGTGCAGCCACTGCCCCGTGTAGAGGGAGCTTCTATCGGTGACACCATTGTTGTCACCTTTCGTTAGCATCTGCCTCGCGCCGCCGTCGTGTCGCTCGTGGAGCTCGATGACTCGATGAACGATGGGGACGGGGTGGAGTTCGGTGCTGAAGAGGACGATGTCCCCGGCGCGGATGTTGCCGTCGCCGTCGCCGTCGTTGCGCCGCTCCCGTACGATGAGCATGTCGCCCCGCCGGATCCCTGGCTCCATGCTGCCGGAGACGACCACCGTCGCCGTGGTCCCCGTCGCCTTCCCCAGGAGCAGAAGCGACAACAGGAGGATCGTCACCAGCCATGCGGGGTCGAAGCGGATGACGTCGGCCAGGACGCGCCGTGGGTGGTTGTCGTTCCCGCCGCGGCCGCGCAGCCGCCGCCGCGCGCGATCCATCGGGTGTGTCGCCGTGCGCGGACGCGTTATTGAACGAGCGGGATCGAGATTTTGTATATGTGGATGTGGCGCGGTGGAGGAGATCGACTCCTCGACGGAATCGGGGAGTTTTTCCGCGGCACGCCTGCACGTACGTACGGGTACGGGGCAGGTGTCTCTACGATTCCATCTGCGAGCCCGGTTCAAACTCTCAAATATAAAAGTAAAAGAAATCGGTTTTGCTAAAAAAATTACTGGTGTACTCGCATTACAAGCAGTAAATTACAAGCGGCAGTATTACAAAAACTAAGACTCGTAATAATTAATTAACTTACCAAAATCTACTCAATGCATTTACGGGTGAATTACAAGCAACGGTACTACATCTCGGCAGTTGTCTAGTAGAGTTTTAGTAAGCTCGGACTGAAGGTCCTGAGCATGTACATTATCTCCTTTTTCACTTTGTACACTTGTACAGTTTTACTCCTCTATTCAATGAAAACAGTGGCGGATTCAAAAAAATTTTATGAGCTCGGGCAAACCTAGCAAACAAACAAAAAAATATACAAGTCTATATAATACATACTCCCTCCGTCCCATAATATAAGGGATTTTGAGTTTTTGCTTGTAACGTTTGACCACTCGTCTTATTCAATTTTGTTTAAATTATTATTTATTTTATTTGTGACTTACTTTATTATCTACAGCACTTTAAGCACAACATTTCGTTTTTTATATTTGCAAAAAAAATTGAATAAGACGAGTGGTCAATTGTTACAAGCAAAAACTCAAAATCACTTATACCGTGGTGTGGGCCGGAGGGAGTAGATCATTTTAACATGAGCATTTGCTTTATAAGTTTGTGTTAAGCACATCTGTTGGTGTGGTGTTGCTTCATACGGCCTAGCAGTGAATTAAGCAATGTAATTAGCAAGCTAATTAAGTGTTAATCTATGGATGCATAGCTGCATTTGCCAGGCGGAGCCCGGGCCATTGCCCATGGTAGCCGGGTCTGGCTCCGCCAGTGAATGAAAATGATGGTTCGTTGTTTAAAGGAGTAATTAGGTTGTATTATTTTCTGTGAGTTTTCTAACTCACACCTCTCGTGTTCCACATGAATGCTTTTCAAACAGCGAAATACGTTATGTTTTTTCTAAAAATTTTCTATATAAAAGCTGATTTAAAAAATTATATTAATATAATTTTTAAAAAGTAAATACTTAATTAATCATAAGAAAATGCGTCGCTCTATTTTGCATGCACATGAGGTGAGTTCCCGATCTCACCTCTCGAACCTCCCAAACACAACCTTAGTTAACTTATCAAAACCTAGGCGATGCATTTACGGGTGCTCGCATTTGGCGCTTTTTTTTTTTTGCGAGGCATTTGGCTATTGTTGATGAGATGTCTATGACAGCTTCAAAAATATCAAAACAATACGGTTTCAATAAATCTTTTAATATGCTTATAGGGTACGATGTGTGTTTATAGTAATGCGTGTGTATATATTATGTAAGAACACGTGTCGTCTCGAAAAAAAATTAGACAATGCAGGTGCGACGAACTCGTCAATACTTCTAGCCGTTTAGGTTTGGGCTATTACTGACCTGGTGCGCTTCTAAAGCACTCCTAATTACTGTCTTACCGACAGATCCAGAGGCTGGACACCACACCGTATTCACACTCCTGGAGATAGGAGTATTCATTCAATGAATCAATGGTCAACGGCCTCTGTCAGATCGATCTAGCATTAGTAAGGCATCTGAAAACAAAATTTTTCACGCTGTCACATCGAATATTTAAACATATGTACAGAGTATTAAATGTAGAAAAAAACAATTACATAGATTGCATGTAAATTACGAGACGAATCTTTTAAGCCTAATTGCGCCATGATTTGACAATGTGGTGCTACAGCAAATATTTGCTAATGATAGATTAATTAGGTTTAATAAATTCGTCTCGCATTTCCTAGCGGTATCTGTAATTTGTTTTGTTATTAGACTATGCTTAATACTTTAAATGTGTATCCGTATATCCGATGTGATAACCAAGTCTTAAAATTTTCTCCAACTAAACAAGGCCTAATTCTAGCCACCTTTGGAACATATCTACTCTGTGTCTAATTACTATACTTTCACATTTTTTTTTTACAGTAGATGACAACTAAGGGCTTCATCAGTTGGCCTTTCCTATTATTAAAGAATAGGAGTATATAATTATCGTTTATTTGGTTTTTTTTGCTAAGTAACTTAAGTATGACAATTACTACTACCTCTGTCCCAAAATAAGTGCAGTTTTGCACTATTCACGTTCAACGTTTGACCGTCCGTCTTATTTGAAAAATTTGTGAAAAAATTAAAAACATTTAGTCACACATAAAGTACTATTCATGTTTTATCATCTAATAGCAATAAAAATACTAATCATAGAAAATTTTCAAATAAGACGGACGGTCAAACGTTGAACATGAATAGTGCAAAACTACACTTATTTTGGGACGGAGCGAGTACTAGTTTTCAATAAGATAAATGATCAGAAGTAGTACTGTTCAAAAGTCAACGAAGCGAATAACTGTTTCCAACGCGAGTCGCGACAAACCGTTTGAACCGGCTAAAGTGGAGCGGAATGGGCCGGTTCAGCCCATGGCCCATGGGCCACAAATGATCTCGGCCTGGATCTCCAGCTGATTGGACATTGGCCTCAACGAAGCGCAGAGGGGTGGGAGGAGGCGGGAAAGCCGAGGTGCGCGGCCGAGACGGGGGAGGGAAATGGAGGTTGACGGCGGCGCCGCCGGCGAGGAGGCGGAGGAGAGGAGGAGGAGGAGGAGGAGGAGCGAGCTCGGGTCCCTCGTGGAAGCCATCAAGTCCTCCGAGGTGCGTGCTCGTGCGGCTCCTCGTCCCCGTTTGCTCCGTTAGGCCACTTCTAGGGTTTAGCTTGATACATTGTTCGAGTGCTGCGGCCGTGATTGGTTTCCACGAATAGAGAGTTCGGTCGAGTGGAATGGATGTAGATTTGGGGGGTGGGGATGGGGGAATGGATGTTTTTGGGTGGGATTTAAGATGAATCTCCGCGAACTTCTGTAGGTGTTGGCCTTTGGGGATTTGTGCGCGCTCTAGTTAATCCATTTTCTTCCAGGCATTAATAACAACATGATCTGTATATAATAGCAGGTTTTGGAGAACAGAATTTCCCTTATCAACCAACTCGAGGATCCTTTTCTGTTGTGTGCAGATGATCTGGGCATAGTGCTTGAAAGTCTGATCGTATCCTTTATTGCTTTATCTCGGTATACTTGATATATCCAGAGACACGATGATATATGTAGCCAGTCGGATGGACTCACTGATTCATTGTTTCTTAGTGGACGTTGTGAGTGTTTTCTAGTAAGGAGTTTTCTTATGGTACCTTGACAACATCTTAGGCATCGTGGGATCATTCCACATGTTCCGGTGTATCACACTGCATGCTACACAAGTCAATTCTGCAGGTTTCTCTTAAATGCTCAGAATTAGATACAACCAATTGCTTGGGGCCATTTCTTACTCTTGGTACAAAGGTACTTGTTGCCATTCCAAATGGAGTCTTGCTTCATCATAAGTGCCAGCTGTACCTACCTTGCCTGCCTATCTGCTTTCTGGCTCAACCAATCAAAACATTTGCTTGTTTTTTGGTGCACCTATGTCAGGCTGGTTCGTGGTGTGTGAGGCATCTCCTGTGGTCTGTTGAATCTATTGATGAATCTGAAGATGCCCAAGAGGAAGAACACTCCAGATTATTTCCTGAGGTCAAGGGCTTTGAGTCTCTCTCTCTCTCTCTTAAAAAAAAGAACTGTTTGTATTTCATTGCAATACATGTAGTTATCAATAATAACAGAAAGAACATTTGTACATTACTCTCAATCACTACATTTTTTTTCAATGCAGACCTATGCAAGTGAACAGTACTACTCTCAATTACTACATTTTTTTCACCAGTTCATAATTGTTCTACATTCTGGAGATTCATTACATAATTTATTTTATACTTAATTGTTCTACATTCTGGAGATTCATTACATCATTTATTCCTTTCTGTAACTGTGATTCTATCTAGAATGTTCCAATACAAGTTCAACTTATTTGACTGCAGATAATTGCACTGACCTTAAATATCTCTTCCAAGCTCCTCCCCGTTGCATCTAAATGCATTGCCGAAGATACTGTGCATGCTGTTGGCGACTTTATTTTGGAGTTACTAACCCTGACTGAAAGCTCAATACTTGACAAGGTAACGGTTCAGTTCCTATATTACACAATGGTCGTATCAGGTGGTTTAACTTGCATGACCGAAATCTATATTTCTCTCCTTTTTTTTTTATGATCATGTTGCTTGATTTATGTCCTATATGATAGTTTTATATGCTATCTTGCATATATATATCCTTCATCTCCTGAAAGTAACTTAGCAACAAAAATCTAAAGGGGAAATAGCAAATAATGGCCAACTAGAGTAAATATGTTACCTCCATGACATTACAATAATAATAGACCTTATCTGTTTCAAATTACTTACAAGTTTTGTTTACTCCTAAAGAGATGTTTTCTGTGAGAATATTGGAAATTCATCCTTTAATTGGAAGTGCTTCCTACCCTTGACTAATACATAGATTCGTCAGGCTAAAATTTATGTTTTTTTATCCAACTTTGATCATATGAGATGGTAGTGCTCTTTTCAAATCATTGAAATGCTAATATTGTAGAAATGGAGTCATTGTCTATGCTCTCTGTTGACAGAAACTCGGAACTACAGGACATGTTGCTAAGGCTGCACCTGTTTTTCTAGATGAAACCATCAAACTGTGCAGAGTGTACTCCGAGGCTGCAAAATCAGACCAGTTTATAATGAGCATGCCTAAAGAAGAGACAACTGAGGAACACAAAGAGACAGATCTTACTAGCAACATTGCCCAGATTACAGCATGCACTATTCAGTCCTTGTGTAAAATAGGAACCCATGCAGCATCCAGTGGTGGAAGCCAGGTGATTTTACTGAATATATCATGGAAGGGCATAATTTCCTTACTGCAGCTTGGTAAAGGGATGGTAGAAGAAAAGGTGAATGTAAGAGAGATTATTTTAATTCCTATCTCAGTTGCCATTGAATCTCTGAGGGTTGCTACTGAGAGATGGTGTGTACCATTACAAGAAGTCCTTGGTACCGCTGAAGCTAGAAGGGCTTTCTTACCAATCAAATATTTCCTAACGAACGCCGTTAGGATTTGTTCTATATATCCATCTGAAGCAATGGCAATATACAAGAGCATAATCCGGTGTGCACTGCTGATTTCACACTCAAGTATTCTGTTCTGCAGAAATCCCCAGTTGAAAGCAGCAAGTGAATTACTTTTTGAGTTATTGGAGCCTAGTTCCTTTCTTCTGTTAGACACACTTATGAAGTCAACAGAAGTAAGTCCAGAGTCTAAATGCCAGCTCGTGCAGTACTTTTTGGAAAAAGTACGAACCGGTAATCCAGAGTACACCGGAGAAGTTGATCATACAATGAATTTCGCTACATTGGGTTGCATTTTTTCTGTGGATTCTGATGTTGATAATATAAACAGGGCACTTTTACCTGCTGAATTTACTGTGTTCTTGCACTTCCTCAATGCTTCCCCATGGTTGAGGGAAGAGGTGGTCATTGAATTATGTAAGAAGCTACATCTGTTTCTTAATATTTTAACGTTGGAAGATGTCTACTTATATGTACTTGGCTGCCAAATTCCCGCACTAAGTAGTGATGATGATTCTCCTAAGGTTGTCTGGCAACCTGTATATACTTCTCTTATACAAGCCTTGAAGACTTTTATGATTGCTGCTTCTTCTTCAAGTGCTGCTTGGAGTGAGTTTGAAGTCTTCTTACTTGAGAACCTTTTCCATCCCCATTTCCTTTGCTTGGAAATTCTAACAGAGCTATGGTGTTTCTTCATGCATTACGCTGAAGCTGAAACTTCAACCTATTTAATCAATCAGCTATTTCTTCTGTTAAAGACTCTAGCATCACCAGAGGAAGTTCTTGCACCTCTCAGTGCTCTGAGGAAGCTTGCTCGTGCATCATGTAACATCTTGAGCTATGCATCGTCTGCAACAATTGATCAAATTTATACCATGCTGAATGATAGCTCTTCCAAGTCATCGATCTTGTACTTAGCACTGTTGATGGAAGGATTTCCTTTTGATTCATTATCTCGTGGTGTAAAGGAACATGCTGTGAAGACACTGTTCACTTCTTTTGCTGGGTATCTACAGAATCAGAACTACTTCAAGAATCATGGAGAAATCAACTTGCCAACTTCTTCTAGTTCGGGCATAATAGGGTTTCCTGTACATGCTCTAGCCTCTGCTTTCCAGAGTTGGTAAGTCCCTTGTCTCTTACTATTATTCAGTCTGATGCTAAAATGCTGCTTTTATTTTTGGAACCAAGGAAACAATTCTTTTGTACACAATATATTTATGCAGTGAAATAAAGGACGTTGACATTGATGAAAAAAGTATTGCTACTATGTTCAAGATCGCCACCTCTCTCATTAATCTTTATAGAACTTCACCTGATAGCCGTAAGAACCTCCTTGTCAAGCACATCAGTTCCATATTGGTTATTATTACGCACATGAGGCATCTTTGTGCGTTCAGTGAGTTGGAGAAGTTAACTTTGGAGTTGCACACTCTGTTCATGTCCAGTTTTGATAATTCAAATACAGCAATCTCTCAGTGCAAACCATCAATGGCTTCATTTATGTCAATTCTTGGTCACTTGAACACTACTGAAGACGATGCAAACCCACTTTGTTCTGCAATGTGGGATCTGTTCCATTTCTTGTTGAGGGAGCGGCATTGGGCACTCATTCACCTTGCAATGGGTTCCTTTGGGTACTTTGCCGCTCGCACTTCTTTTGCGCAGCTCTGGAAATTTGTTCCTGTAGATGCTGCCCTTTCCTACACATGCACAGGGGTGGACATAGATGAGGATGGGTTTATGTCAGAATTGAAAGCCTTCCTTCAGAAAGAGGTAGCCTTGCGAGATGACAAATGGTCTGAAGAGCAAATATGTTCACTAGTTTCAGAGGGGAGAATGCTGAAGAAACTGGTTGAATCATGCTTGGAAATTCCTCTAGTTCCAGAGCCTGAGAAAGTTTCAATTACTAATGATGTGAAAACAAAGAAAAGGAAGGTGCCAGATGGAATTTGTGAAGGAATGCCTGAGAATGTTTCAGTTACTAATGATGTGGAAACAAAGAAGAGGAAGATGCCAGATAGAATTTGTGAAGGAATGATGCTTGTACAGAACGGTCTCAAGATCATGCGGAGTGCTCTCAGTGAAACAGACTTGGCGGAGCTGAAGGACAGGTTTGCTGTACACTTGTCGCGCCTTGAGGACGCAGTTTCTCATCTTGCTAGTTTCTCTGATAAAATCTAAGATTCTCGTTGTCAATGTACATCCATCATGATTTCCAATTCAGTTTCTTCTTAGCGTTGAAGTGAAATACCGTTGTGATTGAGGCTGCTAATATGCTCTGAATGACTGGAGCCCAACTACTCGTAACAGTGAATGCACATGAAAGTAACTTTCTTTTCCCAAATGGATTTACCATAATACTACAGTGTTTTTCTGCTTTCATAAAGTTTAATCCCTGCAGAGGACGCAGACACACACTTGTTTGATCATTACACATGGAAGCAAACAGCGCAACCATGAAACGCCCAAAGCAAAGCAACCCAACCCAAGGACGTGAGAACCAACGGCAAAATTTATGGCATGGTCGAGCACTCCAGGTACTATACTAGGCGAGATGGACAGTGATCCGGAGCAGCGTCTCGGCGCCGTCGGTGACGTGCTGCCCGGTGGCGATCAACGGGCGCACCTCGGCGAAGCCACAGGCGCCCTTGAACTTGCCGGTGCCGCCGGTGATGGACAGCTTGCACATGGCGGATCCCACCTTGTAGACCCCGAAGAAGTTGAGCGTGTCGCCGTCCTCGCCGCCCTCCATCATCGCCGTGAACGCCATCATCTGCGCCGACCCGTCGGCGGCGCTCGCCACGTACACGCCCTGCGCGCGGCCGAGCGGCTGCGCGCCGAGGTCCGGCCCGCTCGTGAGGACGTCGTCGATGACGGTGATGGTGCCGAACCCGAGGCTGAGCCCGTCGGGGCCGAGCTGCACCTGCGCCGCCGCCAAGGCGCCCTTCGACGGCTGCAGGAAGCCGGCGCCGGAGAGGCCGGTGTCCAGCGGGATGCCGTTGTTGCCGTTGTACGTGGGGATGGCGCCGTTGGAGTTGGGGATCGGCACGCCGTTCTTGGGCGTCGCGAAGCCGATGGGCCGCGCGAAGGGGACCTGCCCGTTGTAGATGTTGCCGAGCAAGCCGGTGATGGGCCGAGCCGTCGGGCTTGAGCCGCCGAGGATGTCGTGCATGTACAGCTCCAGGGGCTCGTGTGTGCCGCCTGCGCTGGCGCCTACGCCACCGGAGACGCCGCCACCGCCGGACTGTGGGTTGGTTGCGGAGACGGCGGCGCCTGGCGTCGCCGCGGCGGGTATCTGCGCATGGGTGGCGGCAATGTGGAGCACGGTGATGACAAGAGCGGCGAGAGGAATGGCTGGCGATTTGAAGCTAGACATCTTTGGCTCGCTAGTACACGCTCGCTCTCGTCGTTAGAGCTCAGCAGCTCAAGTTCTTGCGTGTTTGTTGGTGATCACACGATCGGCAACAAACGAGTTTATATATCAAATGTTTGTGCGCAATTTTCAACCGAGAACAAGTGAAGCAGTTGTGTTTTCGCACCTGAAACACCTGAAACGAAGAGGGAAGCAGTTGGGCTTGGTCTGCCATTACCAATACACACAAAACGATGACTTGGAAGACGAGGGAAAAGGAAGATACTATAATCTGTGCCTCGTGATTAACACGAAATTTAGAGAAAGACAGCTGCATCTGCCTACTCCCACATCCTTGCATCAAATTCTCTAAACATAAGATTCTAATTTGAGTATACAACAAGATAGATCCTAATAACACTCAAGCTGTTTTCATCGTTTATGATTACAATTACACAACATTATATACAGCAGCTTTACAAGAACATAAAACATATGACCTCACACATACAAGGAAAAAAAAAGAGAGAAGGAAACACATACGCCGAATAGCCTCTCAAGTAGCTCTCTGTGGCAATGTCTCGAACGCAGAAACGGTGTTCGTAAACTTCATACGGTGAAGAGGCGCCCCACTTGGCTTGATAGCACATGCAATCTTGTCCTCGAGGGGGCAGCGTGCTCTCAACATGGAGAAAACATGGTTATTGAGCCTCCTGGCTTTCCTCATCGCTTCAAGGATACCCTCGTAACCCTACTCATGCACATCATGAATGTCGGGAATAAAAATGAAGTACAATATTATGAGTATCATTTTACTTCAGATCTAGAACATCAGGAAATGATCTCACCTGCAAGAAATTCGGGCTTTTGTTCCTATCTGAATATTGATAAAGTGAAACTGTTGCATTTTCTACTTCTGCCACGTTGAGAAATTGGTAAGAGAAGTCGAAAAGCTCAAAATGCTGCTGCTGTCCCAGTAAATACATGATTGTACAGCCAGCCCAAGCTACAGAGTCACCCAGCATTTCTTGTTTCCTCGAAGGATTGATGCTCTCTTCCAAGTAGCTCTAAAGAAAAAAAAGAAGCAAAACTATTTATTACCATAAAAAGGATGAAACAGTCAAATGGAGGATTCTTTTGTAGTGACCCTAAACAAAAGAACTAGCATTCTCGTACTTTGTCAGAACATGTAAAGCAGGTCCAAATTCTAGATTAATTTCTATTTGCTTTAGGGAAAACAATAGTAAAATAGCATATCACTTTAATCCTTATTCCCTAAGACGGGAGAAACAGGTAAAACAGAATAAGTGGAATGGACGGTTACCAGCTGTTGTCTAAAAGGTCTGTAAATGATGGATGACATAGATATACATACTGTAACAGATATTTGATAATGGAGTCTACTTACATACTGAAGACCACTAAAAACACGATAGAAGTCCTTTGATGTGGTGATGTCAATAAATCCTGTCTTTGGAGTTGCACTCCATTTGCTGTAATGCCTATCCAGCGCAGCACTCGTGAAAGCAAGAGCATACTCAAGCACACTCCCAGAGTTTAGGTTCGATTTGTAGAGTAGACCTGTAGAAAATATTTCATTTATCACAACTATTAGCTGAGACTAGATGAATGGGCAGAGAACTGTGGAATTTCAACCAAATCTTAGCGTTCAACAACAATTAGGATGATATGCCACCCGTACTGAACCCATCCAAGCAAAGACTAACTGGTTTAGATAGCATAACACCATTTGATACAATTGAGATGGCCATTTCCTGCCAAACCCCCTTTGGAGGGCACGGGTCCACAACAAATTTCTTATTGTTTTTTCTTTTCTGATACTAAAAAATTCAACACTTGGCTGAGTTCAATAAAGTTCCATTATCTAAAAGAACTTCAACACGAAGCTATCATTTGAAAATACGATTCAATAAATAGGCTCTGCACTTACTGGCAGCTTCAGCTTGCTTTGCCATGACAAGAAATGAAGATGGATTTGGGCATGCAGGACTTGATGCAACTGCATTGGTGGCAGCACTTAACAATGTGGTAAATGGAGTATTATCAGAGTATGCATGCTTCACTTGCCCATCATTTCCTGGAATCAGTCCCAACCATGGAGCAGACTGCATGAACTGTGTAGTGTCTATTTGTCTCTGGAAAAATGAGCATGCTTGTCAGCGAGATAACGAAAGTACTTCATAACAAATATGTGACTGGAACAAAAAAAAAAAATCCACAATTGAAAGGACTCATTGTGCAAGGGAAACCGCATAGGCCAGTAATTTATAGTGTTTATAAACTGAACAACATAACAGTGAGCAGATTGGACAGAAAAGCATTAATATGGGTGACAGTTCTAGCTGCACCATAGGAGGTGAGGAGACACAAACTTGTCCTGGAGAAATCTTTCAGAGATAATTCATAATGCAAGGTCCCAATAAAATACAAATGACTGAGTAATAATATGGCTTCTCTACCTCATATCCTAGGTGCAAAGACCAAGGGATGCTCAACTCCTCTCAGTAGGTGTACTGCAAGACTGTACTCTATGTACCGCTAAACTGTTTTTGTTTTCAATATCTACAAAAAGCTTAGTTTCTAGGACATATGCTTACATGTGACAGCACAGAGAAGGACAGCAGGGCACCATTTTGACTAGAAAAAAAACTAATCAAGTTGCGTACAAACATATGCTCACCAAAACAATATCCAGAAGGCTCATCCAATACAAAGCACTCCCAATTTCCTTGAGATCATGAAGAACTTCAGTTTTCACTTCTGATTTTGCTTCCCAAGTCAATATTTCATGAACTATCTTCTGACAACCTATGACATACACAAGCTGCAGTTAGTAGTAAGTGTGCGGGGAATTTAACGATATTTAATTTGGTATATGGTGACTATAAATGAGCCTGTCAATAAGCACAATGTCCAAAGAAATTGAGGCCATCCCATTCTTAACAGAAGACTACAAACTTTTTATAGCTACTCTAACACCACTTTAGGAACTAAACTGGCAATACACCATTTTACCAGCAACTACTTGTCCTTTAAAGGTGTAATATAATAATATAATTACTAATAATACCACTTTTAAGACCTATTTGCAACATTCCTAGAATCAATTGAAGAATTGTAGAATACAGTCTCTGAGTAGCATCAATATCTAGGCTAGATAAGATATACTTCCTCCGTTTCACAATGTAAGTCATTCTAGCATTTCCCACATTCATATTGATATTAATGAATCTAGACATATATATCTATTTAGATTCATTAACATCAATATGAATGTGAGAAATGCTAGAATGACTTACATTGTGAAACGGAGGGAGTATTATAGAGTGCTATTCACCAATGCCATCTCATAGTTCAATTGAACTTGAGTGCTTCTAAGATGATAGATGGTCCCTTCAGATATACTATGCTTTGCCTTCTCTTTTGGGCAAGTATTAACAGGCCAAAAGGAAACAGAACACACACATTGTAATTTAAAAACCTAGCTGCCACCATTACCTGCTATACCACCATCAAATGAAAGAAGTCCAATAGATTTGGGCAGTGCTTCTTGCAATGCAGTTATTTTTGGCACCATAGCTGTTATCTGAAAAGGAAGAGCAGATACTTAGGAACTACTACCTTCGTCCCAAAAAGACTTCATTTTTCACTATGAATCTGGACATGCTTCTCTAGATTCATAGCCAAAGTTAAAGTCCTTTTGGGACAGGGGGAGTAATAAATGTCAACCATTTTTCCGAGATTCAGTTGTCAAGCTTGCTCTTCCACTTAAATAAATTTTGGGTTATGGGTTAGTGCCCCTTCATGTGCATGACAGCTTAGACAACTCACCTTACTTGATATATGATCCAATAAAGCACGGATAATACCAGGTAATGATCTGGAACCAAGAAGCTTAACAACTGCAAACATATGAGGGATCCCAAAAAAGTCACGGTACAAACCAGAAATGCCCTGGTATGCCATGGTCAAATCCTACAAAGAAAATGGGAGCGTGAAATAGAAATCAGCGGGCCATGGTATAGCTTGTTGACAGGTAAAAATGTAATCGTGTGTTGGTAAACGAGAAGTAAAAATTGTAATGTATGAGATGCAATATTGGAGATATCTTACAATTTATAATGCACTGATATTCAAGAAAAATGTGATTCTCAGATCTCATCTCCAAATAATCTGAAAACTTTTTTTTACCGACAGCAATTGCTCATTATTCAATGATGGTATCATTTTCCTATAACATCGTACATAGTAACTCCTAACTTTAAAATTGAACTGTATACGCACTTTGGAAAATTTCAACTACATCAGCACTTCAAATTTACAAGTCAAAACAAAATACTCAAATTTAAATAAAAAAACTCAAAATGGAGACCAGCAAATATAACAAAGAACCCACATGTGATCCACAATAGAAATAGGCCTTCCCGGTAGAGGCGCTTGATCTCTGAGAAGAGTGATGTGCTCCTTTTAATGATCGAACAAATCGCTGTGTGGTATTACATAGGATAAAATTGGGCAAGAAATCTGTCTGCATCTCATTCCATATCTGCACTAGCCAGAAAATTCATCATATTAGGGTAAACTTCAACTGGATGCATCTGAAACTTTTGCATGAATAAACACAAAGGAGCAGAAGAATAGAGGATGTAATCTTCCTACAAATAAGACATGCATTCCTACACAGATCTATCTACAATCCATTGAAGATATTTTCAAGTGCATACATCACACTATCACCACCAACTGGTAATTTCTTGCTGACAAACGGAAATGCAAGCTAGTACAAGAAACATATTACAAACCATGATTACCAGGCAGCCATGGTGAGACCAAATAATATTGCATATATCAAATGCTGAAATAAATTTATCAAATGCCTTTTTTTTGCATAAATTAGATATCAAAAATAAGAATAGATGTAAAACATGGTAGGGTTTAGGGACCTAAACCTGAGAAGAGATGCGACTAGAATAAGAAACCAGCGAAAGGTTCTCTTGCATCTCGCTAAGCATAAGAGAGTAAGAATCCAACTCAAGAAATTTTGATATTGCCTGATGCGTAAGCTCCAAAATATCCAACAGTTGTTGCAGTTCCTAATTTGAGAAGACAAAGAAGAACGGTTGATCGACCAGAAATAGCATGTAAAACGCCTAACAAAATAGAGCAGGGTAACTAAAAAGGTCTAAATAAAAACAAAACAATCTTACCACTACACCACATAGATCCCCGCTTTCAAAGCGCTCCAGTAGGAAATCAATATTTTCCCGAAACAGTTTGTTCATTCTCTGAGTAATCAGGCTTCTTAGGTCAATTGTCCTCCCTAGGACCTGATATGAAAAATGCAACGCTCATAAATAATGGAAAACAACAAAATTAACCTGAAATGAATATCTTAGTAGGCTTGAAAGTAGGCAAACATGCTGAGCTTGAAATAAAACAATTCTGTCCCCTCGACTAAGGGATGAACCAAGGAACAAAAAATTTGCTATACTGATTTAGAGACTGAAGACAGCTAAAAGGAGTAACTGAAAGGTACCTTAGACCAAGAAGCTAAGCATTCAATATTAAGTAATAGTTTAGGTGCTAAAAGCAAAGCTATAAAAGGTACTTATAAGATGGGCTGAAGTTTGATTGTGCACTGCAAGTCGGAACAGAAAATGAGCGGATATAAAATAAAAGAACTGTATGGCATTAACAAAAACCCCTTTAACACTAGTATCCTTACAATATGTGCAATATCTATTGCATGTCTCTTGTTTCAAAAACATCTATTTCATGGCTGGGTACCACTTGTCAAGCACAATATGAAAACAGAAATACCTCACCATGGCTCTCAACATATAGAATAGTAAATTAACTATGCGATTTGATATCAAGAAGTATATAGGTTCCCAATATCTTGGAATTATGGTATATGACACATACAAACACAAGAGCAGTTGGACTCTTGATCAACAAATACTGAAGGTCTCAACATAAACCATATTCATGGACTTACCATTACTCTTCTTAACTTGAATATTGCATCAAACCGCAGGGGTTTGACGAAGTACTTCTCACCATCATCACATAAGTAGGTAAATGAACTATCAAGAAGAGTACTGCATACAGGGAGGGAAATAATTAGCAGAAAAAGACATCCAACATCAACCAATTTGCTATTTGCATTTCTTGGTCAACATATGGCCCATTTCTAATATTAAAACAGAAAAAAAAACTGAAAGAAGGTGGATACCTTGCTGCACAACTCTTGTAATATGTAAAGATGATCTCATTAAGCTTTTCAACAAGAAGATCGAAGGAAAGATCGACCTACAAGTCAGCACACAAGTAGCACCAGTAAGATATTTAATGCAAAACAAAGGATTAATTGCAATACCACAAGCATTTTCAGCCAAACCAACCCATAAGCTTTGCCTAAGGGCTGACCCAGCATGGTTTCTCAAGAGTTTATATGCATCTAGAATAAACAAGTGAATACCACACAGACCACCATAACGAGCCGACACATGGATCGAAACTATTTGGGCCTGGGCATTACGTTGATAGTGCAACACAATCATGCATACATAGCTTTTATAATTATAGAGTAAAATTACGGCGGAGGTATGGCGAAAGATCAGAAGATGGTGCAATGCAAACTTTGCAATCCCGGCAGACAGTGACAGCAGACTTGCTGACTGGTGGCTTGCAACGCGACGCCGTTTTCGGACGAGCTACAAAGTGGACTTCGACAGTGCCTTCATGTTAATTTGCTGGCTTATTTGGAAGGAACGAAATGCTAGAATTTTTCAGCATGTGTCGATGACCACGGAGCAAGTAGCCGAGAACATAAAAGAAGAAATCGCGGTGTGGAGGGTAGCTGGGATCTTCTCCCAATTCGGCGAGTAATCGTTGTTGTATTGTCTCTTTCTCTTTCGCTTGTTCACGCTGTGTCTGGGATCTCTCCCGGACTAGCGCGACATTGTAATGTCGCTGTAACATTCCTTTGTTTTTCTCCCCAATCTTAAGAAATTGGTCGGCCGACCCGGCAAAAATAGAGTAAAATTACTGAAAAAATGACTCTTCATGCCTATTAATTATGACATATTTAGTAAAGGATCGAACAGAAAATTATACAAGCAAGTGAAAATAACAAGAGAATATAAACAATACTTCACTGTAAAAAATAAGAATAGATTCTAGAATGAAAATGTTAATCTATGAAACAGAAGGAATAGTAATGATAAGGAAAGGGTGTAATGGGAAGTTTTATATTGAAATTCAAAACTCTACGACAACGATAATTGCTTACCTCAGCTTCAATTTCATCATAAAGAAATCTCTGCTTGAGACAAGTTAACGCATGCTGAGCAGAGTCATTGTAAAGGTCAAATGGTATCAGAACACTTTCAAGAAGACCAGCATCCTGTGTTTCAGTGACATGCTCAACCAGCATCCAGGGGAGTGAACATTCAATTGGAAACTGTCAGCAAGACATGTTAATATTAGCACTACAAAACAGCAATCTTCCTTTATGAAGATATCTTATGATGATTTGGATTGCTGCAATAGCCAGAGGAGCACCATTGAGTATGCGAAGTACTCCCTCCATTTTTTAATAGATGACGCCGTTGACTTTTTCTCACATGTTTGACCATTCGTCTTATTCAAAAATTTTATACAAATGTATAAGATATAAATCACACTTAAAGTACTATAAGTGATAAAACAACTCATAGCAAAATAAATTATAATTACGTAAATTTTTTGAATAAGACGAATGGTCAAACATGTAAGAAAAAGTCAACGGAGTCATCTATTAAAAAACGGAGGTAGTAAGAATAAAATTGATCTAGGAACTTAATTTCATTTAAGCACTCTTGCTAGTTAAATGCACTGTTTAGTAGTATGTCCTATCAGTGGAGACCCCCACTAGTATCACTCTGATAAGGCAAAGTAGAATAAGCAAGCAAAAAATGCTGACCTGGATAACACGAGATGATTCCAGGTAAAACTCTCGGAACCAAAGAAATCCAAGATCAGTTAAAGTACCAATCGTTGCTGCATGTACCCCAGATATTAGAAGTTAAGTACTATCCAATGAAAAGAGATCACCACAGTATATATGAACTCTTAAAATTTACTCCCTCTCTCCCAAAATATAGCAACTTCTAGCATTCAAAATTTGTCCCAAAATACAGCAACTTCTCCACCTACATTATCTTCACAACCAATCACAGTTTCTCCCCCAATTAATTTCTCCACATACTTCATCTTCTTAACCAATCACAACCTTCACCCATTTAATTCCACCTACTTCCTTAATACCCATATTTTGGGACGGAGGTAATAAGTGGCAATTCTAGAGCACTACAAATATTATAGTAAAGTGAGCATATTTCCCTAAGAGCACATTATGATAATTTAAGTTTCAGTAAGCATACAAAACACACCAAATGTAAAGCAAAATTATAACATGATAATAGCTATTTCTAAGTTTGAGAAAGCATCAAGGCAAGGCACCTGTATAGTCCAAAATATGCAAGAAAAAACTGAGCTTATAGAAAAATGTCTCTAGCTGTTTAAGATCTTCCACAGGTATTCCAGAGCCACTATTGCCAAATAGTCCTCCAGGTTTTCTCATATTACCACCAGATACAAGCTCACAGATGAGAAATTGCAAACAATGAATCTGTAAACATATTGGTAAAAGGAACAAAAGTTAAAAATCAGGAGCAGGGTGAACAAAAGATCATTAGAACATGGGCAACTAAAGTTGCAGTATGATGTGAAATTGGAAAACAGAAATGTTAAATGGAGAATTTTACAATGTATTATACTCATGATTTATCATCAAATTTTACTCAACATAATTATTAAACTGGATAGTTTTTATGCTAGAAATACAAGGGAGTAAGGGACAGTCTTTACATGTGGAACATCAATGGTGCAAAATAGCAGACCAAATTTCTAAACTCCAACTAATATAGATGAGATAGTTAACCCCTTTGTTACTGTAAGAACATAGAGCTACTGAAGCAAAAGCTTTCACATGATAAAGTATTAATAAAAACCTGCGCAGCTGTCGGTGCAACTGGCCTTGGGTAGAATGTGCTTTGTCTCATTTCCTCTGTTTCTAACGAGTTGTGTTCTGGATCTCCCTTGCTAGTGTTGGCCATCCAATCTGCGGAGAGGGTTCGCATATCAGAGAGGATCCTGAAAGAAAAGCAAAGGAAAAATGGACAGACTTAAATTTAAGTTCCCAAATGAATTCTCAAATTTCAGGAAGAATTGGTATCATATATAAATAAATATAAATGGCAAATACAGAATTGACATAAGTAACTATGTTATCCCCAGATTGAACTAAACATAGAACAAGATCTATTGGAGCCTATTGGAACTGCTGGTGGCAAATTTACAGTATCATGTTAAATAAGGATGGCTGAGACGAATAAGTAACCTAGATAGGTCCTTCTTCTTCCGAAATGTTGTACGGAGCATAGTATCTAGTTTATCCTGTACAAAATCTTGGACCTCCATATGTATCGTTTCCCATAAGGCTTCAGACACTAAGGTGTCACAGCGTTGCATCATCAATCCAATACTTTTTATGTAACCAATTAATTCAAGAAGAGCCCTCCGTTCTTCTCCAGTGTAGTTCCAGCGTACTACCTGCATGTAAGTTGTCAAATGTCCATAATCAATCGAGATGTCTAATGTCTATAAGCAATAAAATTGAGTTGTAAACATTAAAAAACCTACATCAAAACAAAAAGGAAGAAAAACATAAAAAATAAAATAACACATTTTTGGGATGTGTTAATTTTTTTAGGTCGAGAGAAAGGAACTAATGTACTGACATTTCAAGGCTACATGCCCAGTACACAATGCGAGTATGCAACAGGTAGGCACCATTATCCTAGTCAGGGTGGAAGAATGTAGAAATATGAACAGAAAGATTCAATCAATTAGTTTCAGCCAACAAATCAGGTGTAAAGGTCTCTTCCTGTGCCCACATGTGCCTCATTTAGTGTATACAAGCCAAATCAGGGTTCTGTATTTAATCTATCCTGCAATGGGAAAAAAAAATAACAAGAAACCTGGCGAACCCATCCCTGGAGATTGATGATCATGCGTGTATATAAATTCAGACTAAAGTTTCCGACATGGTAAAGGATCAAAGCAATTCTAAATTTCCAATCATTATATTCATGACATTTGATGTTTGAAATGTATCTTAGAATTCTGAGGCCTATATTGATTGGAATTAAGCATTAGTACAATTATCATTCTGGGTAAAGAAAAGAAAAGGTATGCAAGGTTTTCAATAAACAAAGCAAAAACAATTTCAAACATAAGGAAATGGAGTAGAACAAAAATATTTTTTTTACTGAAAATACTACCAGCCTTGCCTAGTAGATATATTATATTATCAAAAGAATATTTACAAAGGAGAGGAAACAAAACACATAATTACAAAGTTTGTAACCAGGCAAAAATAGAACTACGACACTAAAATAATTGGCTGCCAGCACTGCTTGAAAAGAAACAAGACCTTTTCATAGTCAAAAAATGTTGTCGATCCATGTTGAGAATCTGAAGGTGGTTCTTTACAAGGGCGCGAAAATTTCCAGGCACACTGCTCCCATATCCTGCCAGTCCATCGGCTAAGAAGCTGGAAGCCTTCAACAACAATATCATACATGTTCCCCTTAATATCTCTTGACCAGTCATTATCCGCACCATCTGATGACTTCAATATTATCATCTGAAAGCACAATGCAATTTTCATTGTAAACACACATCACGGAACACAAAAGAAAAACAATCGTAATTATCTCAGAGTTAGTTGGAAAATTAAGTGTAATCTCTTTTTACATTTTTCTTCTTGTATAGAACTCCACAATAATGATATATCACATATATGATATATATATGTGCTGTGTCAATTTAAAGGAGACTACAGTTGGCCTAGATACATGAGACAATGTTTTGCAGCGGTTACTATCAAGGACAGTGCTAAATGGTAATGGCAATCCATGGTGTATCAGTTTCAGGGTTAACATTTAGGAGAGTTACTAAAGCACTGGAATGAAAACTTTACATGCTAACCCAAAAATGACAATAACTTCACTTCCACCTGGTTCATTGCAGAGGCAAAACGTATAGAGAAGTCATCATGCTCTGCTCTGATAGTTCCCATGTGGTTCAAAATCAAGTAATGCCTCTGATAGGTGGTTTAGTTAAGGAATTTCAATCATAATATGACTTGCCAATTGCCACACATAAATTTAGGTCATTTAGCACATGATATATCAGCAAGAAAAATCAAGTATATTTTCTGAACTTTTTATCTAAATAGATGATGGGATTCTTGGATAATAGCCACCTCTGTACAGGTAAAAACAAATATTGTAGATTCCAATAACAAAAACATGTTTAAAAGACACAGAAAAGGATATTCTTGTAGCTCTCGAGGGGGGATTTCATGAGGAGATGGAAGAGTAAGAAGACGGGTTTGACTGGAAAAATTTTGAAAATACGATGATAGCTCCTTCAAAATTGCAGCAGGAGAGAGATGCAGATCTGGAAACGCTGGAATAACTGGATCGTTCTGCCAAAAATAAACAGGAAAAAACATTAAGTAAAATGGTAAATATATCCTAAATAGCACACATAATACTCACTCAACCCAAAGAAAGTAAGTAGACTATCTGGACAACTTGGTAATCGAACCTTAAAAATATTGAGAAGACGGTTCATCTTGACTCTCTTATAGAGTGACTCACTCTCTTTCTCCGAAGAAGTTGCCAGAACAACCAAAACTGGGAGAACACGAAGTAGAGTATGGCGCTCGGGAAAAAGAAGAGCAAAGTCCAACTCAAGTGATTCCACGCAAAATACTATAAGAACCTGTAGAATGTCCTCAACACTATTCTTTAAGTCAAAGGAAATCAAAGAAAATAACCATAGAAGGCAAGAAAAATTAAGTTTTCCAGTGTGGTACATGCAGAATCAATAATCATGTATGCTTGTATTATAAATGACTATTGATGAGTTATCAAGACTGTTCAAATGCAAGTCTACAATCTACAATTGTGCTGTGCACATCTGCTACATAGGCATCAATGGGAGATAATTCAAGTAAATAAACTTCCAATAACAATTTTCAAGTGTAGAACTATATCCCTACAATACTCACAAGAAAGTTAGTGTTTTCTTTAGTCAATTCCTATCAAGCAGCTATACTTTGTCCTGCAGCTGGAGGGCATGGTTATTATGGCAGCAAAGATCCTTGTGGTAGATATATTTTATTTATTTTGAGAACATGTTATTTTCCTACTGCTTACGGAAGGGGTTTCTAGAAAGAAACCATAAATAACATCTATACAACCATTCAAATATTCTTCATTTATATATAAAAAAATTGGGATACGTATTTGTACGAAACATCTCGGCATGCAAATTCAACAAGATGGCCCATCTGGTGCTCAAAAAAATCTGCAAGTGCCAGCAAAGGATCAAGTCAAATAAAGATAGGTAAGTCTTAGGTTAGGAAACAGACTACATTTGTTAGGAATCTAGAGATAAATATTCAAAATGGGTTTCCATAATATTAGAGAATTGTTTCTTAGGGTCCTCCCTATATATCAAGGGACCCCATGTACCCCCCGTTATTATTCAACAATGAATCTATTGAGTTGGTCCAGTAAGCCTCACAGTCTCTCTAGCACAACTGGAAAAAGCCTGCTGATCTAGTAGAGGGTGAGTGCACTATCCCCTGCCTTTGGACCCTTTCCCCAGCTGAATCCATGACACCAAGATAACAAAATTTTGTAAGAAACGAGACATGACAAACGAGCAACCTGAAGATCATCCAGCTCTTCTCTCATAGTGTCAGTATCCTGCCACTGGGTGCTTACTTGAGTAAATGTTCTGCATGAAAGAAAAATGAGATTATAAGCACTAATTAATTGTTGGATCATCTACAGGGGTAAGGACTAAAAAGCAAATGCAGCTGTACTTTAGAAACTATAAATCATATGAAAATATAATTTGCCATCAACAAGTAAGTAAAAATATTTAAACATTCTTAAGTTATCATTACAGCCAGTTTAAAATAATCCTACATATAAGAACAATTTTATTTGTTGATTTTGTTCACAGATGTTGAATGATGAATAATCAACTGAAATCAACAAATTTTATTGTGACAACTCATCTCTGACATTCTGTGAGAGGAGCTCTCAAAATTAAATGTTAAAATGATCATGTACCTCTTGTACCATGAAAAATCATTTGGTATACTTGCTTTTGCATTCTTAAGATGATCAAGCTGCACAAGGACATCAAGCAACTTCAGCATAGACCTGGATTGAAATAAAATGAGCGACATGAAGGTAACATCATCTGGCAGATTATATACTGACTACTGAGTTTGAACATAGAGGTTGTGATATTAATAGCGCTGCTAAAGAATAGAATATAATGAAATAAGTTACACTAGCTTAGAAGCTCTATATACCCTATCCAGGCATGCAAGTTTCATGCAGAAGAGAGATTAATATAAATTCTTCAGGGAAGT
Organism: Oryza longistaminata; assembly: GCA_009805545.1. NCBI lineage: Eukaryota > Viridiplantae > Streptophyta > Magnoliopsida > Poales > Poaceae > Oryza > Oryza longistaminata. The sequence continues at coordinate 5,465,735 of CM020180.1, read as the reverse complement.
CAGAAGATAAAATACAGTAAAAATGGATCCCATTTATAGAACTCATGTTCTTTCTTAAACTAGCATATTTGCCCATGCATCAAAATGGATCTCGAATAAACATGCCATAATTTCTAGACTTAAATAACTGTAAGTACTTGCTGCTCTCACATAAAGTATTCACATTAGATCTACTGGCAATTGCACATACATATGCACAAAGTATTCAATCTACAAAAGACATGTAAGTCAACATAAGTCCATTCACAAAAGATCTGAAGTGAGGTGTAGAGCACGCATTCACCACCACCACCAAGAAAGGAACAAGTCCATTTTCAACATTCACCATGTAATTGGAGAAAAAGAATCTATGTTCATATCTGCTACTACCTCCGTCCCAAAACATAACAACTTTTGGCTATGAATCTGGATACATAGTTATCCATATTCATAGCTAAAAAGGCTTATATTTTGGGACGGAGGGAGCAGATCTTTAAGGCCCCCATGAGTATTATAGAGGTAGGGTTTTGCAGATTGATGCCAGAATACTTCCCCCTTTGTTTAGAAGTATAGGGCCAGTAACTTAGTACGATAAACAAGCATATGACAAAGAAAAGAGGTAAGGAACAGTCACTAGGGAAAAAGGACAAACCAAAAATGAGTTATTGTGGGTCCATTAACCAGTCTTTCAGGCCTAGAAAATCTCTGCATATCAGCTGCCAACTGCACAAGATAACACAGGTATAAAAATATGAAACAGGTACTATATTATTTCTGAAGGACCTAAACTGCTCAAAAGGTAATATAAGCTATGATGGGACTACAATAAAAATTTCAGAGACCAAAATATTTGTATGTAAATAGATCTGATAGTGTTGCAGGGGAGTAACAGCTCCCCTAAGAAGATGAAGATAGTTCCAGCTAGTCATATGGGAAAAGAAGTCTTCAAGTTAGGTCTGTGTCAACTCAGAAACCCCAAAATGGGAAAGAATGGAACAATCAGTCAAAAAATGATAATCTATTTGCACCATCAACTAGGTTTTCTTGATAGTTTGTGATTTCTTTAGAAAAAAAAGATCACCTGTTTGTTTGTCAACTCAGGTACTTTGGTTCCATTTCTGTGGAAATACGTTCCTCACTTCACATGGTTTGTTTTTCAAGCTCACATTACACTTAGAGCGGTATATAACCCAACTTAATTGGTAGTTAAGTTTAAAGATGCCATAACACATCGGCACAACGGCAACTAACATAGACTGATAGACATAACCACATGCACGCATGATCATCGTGTGGATCAATCAGGAACTTTTTAGCTTGGATTTCAAGTTTCAAAAGTCCTTGGACAGGACATACACATTTACTATTTATTAGCACAAGAAATACAATTGGCTAACCATAAAGAAAACGAAATCACTTATGGAAGCAGATATGAGATAACATACTACCTCCGTCCCAAAAAAGAGTGCATTTCTGGCTACAGACTTGGTTGTCCATGTGCTTAGCCAGAAATGCACTCTTTTTGGGACAGAGGTAGCAGAAGAGACAGGTATTGTGAAGTAATTGAACACAGAAGAGGTACTACCTTAGAAGCAGCAGATGCTTGCCATCTCTGGATTTCACGTAAGCGGCTCATTTCCAGGTCAAGAACTTGATATGTTTCAAGGTATAAATCTGCTTGACTATGCTTCATTGAATCGGGCAGCTGCATTCAAAGTTCTATAGTCTATGATATTCAAGATCACAGTAGGGAATCGTGTAGAATTTGCACATCACTTGGAGAATTATGTAATATGTACAATAAAATCCATTTGACACTAAAAATAGATAAAGGAACTCAAAAGTAAGTAAAATGTGCTCTATAATAGAAAGAGGGAATCTGTTAGTTCCAAAGTCCACAATATGATACTTCAGCAAACTAATCGACAAGTCTCAAACAGAACTACCTCAGAAAGGATATGAACAAATAAACATAAACTACAGCCAGCTCAGGATTGACACAAAGAAAGTGAGAAAATAGAGTAATACTCCAAATCAAAGAAGAAAACTGATACTGAGACAGAATGACAGCGAAAAATAATTGTTGAGAAATAAGGTCCTCTTCATTATTACCAACAGTAAATCTCCAAATGACTTGCAAATTGTCAAATGTCTTAGAATTGTGAAATAATATAACAATTACTTGGATGGCAATCAAATGAATGTATAGTTAGCTTACCTGAGGTAGCGCTTTAACACAGCTACGATATGTGTACAGCAAAGAAGCCATTTCTTTTCCCTCTTGAATCAGAGTATTCTGCAGTACATTTTTCATCCACAGAAAAAATAGAAGAAAGGATGTAATCATCTTCCATTTAAATCAATGTAAAAAGGATTGAAAAGCAACAGGAATGCACTATACAATCACAAATAAATATACAATTACAAACCAGCTGGTTGATCGCTTTTGTATCTTCTCCTAATGACAGACGATAAGCAGCAACATCACTGTATTCTGAACATTAAAGTGCAAATAACAGATGACAAAAACAACCATCAGAACTCGGTATTAATTAAACTACCGAAGCTATTGTTTCAATAGTATAGTAACTTTCTAAGAGCAGAAAAACCAATCAAGAGTTCAAGACTTTGATAACATGGTAGATGTTTCCAACTTTTTACGGTGTTGCCATCAGGCATCAAAGAAACAATTTAGAGCAAAATGTAGTTAAAGTGACAATTACAAGAAATTCATCGTCATGCTGCATACCAATAGGACTATTAGTTGCATATCTTTCACTCGATAGGAGCACAGCCAAGCCCTGCACATCTGGTTGCTCGTCCTGAAATTTAAAAATACGATGAGGTTAATATGAAAATCAGGATCAAGCAAAAAAGGCGCAAATACTACACAAAAGATCACACTCGTGCAAGACTCTGAGATTAAAATGTGGTGATCAAACTATAACAAAGTGGATTGCTACTTATAGCACACTAACTAAGTATGTGTTTCGTAAGGTTAAAGTGTGGTGACCAAACTATAACAAAATAAGAGCATGGATCTATTCCACATCACTTAGAAAGAAACATGAAACTATAACTTATCCATAAGACAAACGAAGGTAATGAAATCCTATGTTTCCATATTCTCCTACATTTGAGATTAAAACAGGGAATTCTACTAGTTATGGTTGACAATGAGCTTGACAACAGCTAGAGCTGGCAAACCTCACACCTCTCTCTATATGTCAAGCCATGGGAACCACGACACATCCTTCTGCATTTAGACACACAGTCCATTGGGAGCAAATCATTCCCGTTCAACATTTCATTAGGGTCGAAGCTAAACAGATCTAGAAAATTTTGAAGTGTACCCAACAGAAGAGCAGCACCACTGATCAAAACCTACTCAGATGATTGAAGTTAGGGAAGTCTAACAGCACAAAATGTACAGCTCTATACTCCTTTAGAGATTTAAACTGGAGCGTTCGCGATAAACTGAGCAAAAATTGGACGACATTAGTTTAACCACCCCATAATTCAGGCGAGCGACCAGCGAGCAATCCTCTGAAACTCAACTTGGACTGCCACAAAACCAAACCGACCCCCAAAAGGCCCAAACCCTAGATTCGCACTTCTCCTAGGGTAATAAACTTTGAATACGAGCACACAAACGGACGAACACTCATACTGACACTAACAATTCGCAACGCAATTCGAGCAACGCAGCAACACCAACACCAAGTCCCCCGCAGCCCGGACGAGACGCACGGGCCCCGCATTCCGCATAGCGTTTCCCAGACCGAGCAGATCGGGGCCAGAATTGGGGTGGGGGGGACGGGAGCAGCAAGGGAGGAGGGAGAGCAGGGAGAGCCGTGTGGCTTACCTCGAGGGAGAAGGTGGAGAGGGCGGCGATGGCCTCCTCGACGGGGATGGCCATCCTCGCCGTCGCCCGCCTCGCGGAGCCCGGGGGCGCCGGCGGCGGCGGAGGAGGAGGAGGAGCCGAGCTCTGCCGGGCGGTGGGGAGTGGGAGCGAGGTGGTGGTGGTGGTGGAGACGAGTTCGTGCGGGGAGCGAGGGAGATGCAAAGCAATGCAGCCACCTACTCGTAGCAGCTAGCGTTCGTAGTCGTACTGTCCCCGTGAACAGTGACGAGGCCGTGGGGACGGTGGGGCGAGTGGAGAGAGGTGAAGAAGCCGTGAAGTGCACTCGAAGTAAACGGTGAAAGTGGACGGCGTTACGATTACGATTTACCTAATGATGGACTTGGGTGGACCGGTTTGTTGGGCCTAGTTGTAATAAAGCCCGAGTTAACCAATATTGGGCCTCTTGTTTTTATGGATTCAAATCTAAATCGAACTCTGGGCCGATTTGTAACAACTTGGTTCTCTGGACCTGTGTACGGCCTGCAATATTCGAATCAGTCTGCAAACTGGTCAATGGGCTAATTTGCACGTACTGCCGTTGAGGTAAGTTTAGTAGTCATTTTGCACCGTACATGATCATACAGCACTGTTGTTGAAACCAAAGGTGATGGGTCTACAATCTACATGATTCGATGCTATTCTCATCATGTTGCATGCATTGTCCTTTTATGTGGTGATGATCACAACTTCAATCATGTAGACATGTGCTACTTTCATTCAGAAGTAATGTCCATAACTTCACTCTCCAGACTTCATGGTTAACCCTTCAGATTATTGCCCGACATTATCACTTCAATTTCAGTTTCTCTTTGCTCTTTTCGCCCCCAAAGAAAACAAACATCAAGAAGAGGTTAAAGGCCACTTTACCTTCTCTTGACACCACCAAGAGAGAGAGGATGCCGTTAAGCCTGGTCTCCCTCATCTCCCTAGCTCCCATGTCCTTGCATCGTTGTCTCGTACGCCATTGATGCGCAGTGAAGCCGAGCAGCGGTCCACCACCACGACGCGGTCCAATCCAATCCAATGGCGTGGGGGCGCCGCCGTCCGTGCATGTGACTGTTTGACGATGCCTCTCGCTCGCCGCCGTACTGCGTGGCCATATGCAATGCAAGGCAAATGCATGTACTCCGCCGCACAGCAGCGTGGTACTGTTGCAGTTGCAAGGACCTACTACCTGTGATTGTCCCTGCACAACTGCATGCAAGCAGGGTATTATTTAGGGCTTCGTATTATTCGGGCTTCGTGTGCCATGATTTGTCGATCGATACGACGCTACAGGACACTAGCTAGCGCGCAGGGCAGCAGTAGTACCTACGTAGGCAGCACCACGGCTACACGGACTAGGCGTTTTTAAGAGCCGACCGATGCGGCCTCTCTACAGGTACTAGTACACTACTGGGTGGCCCAGATCACGTGCAGAGATGGGTATAGATGATTAGGTACACAAGAAATGGTTATCATGTCGTATTAGCTCGCTTTTCAGCCAAAATAAACCAAGCTTGAAGTACACTAGACAACTACTACTAGCTGAGGGAAGCAATGGATCTAGAAAATGAAATGACAAAGGGTCCATCGCCAATTACAGCTCGTTGGTCTTTCTTTTATTATTGTGCGAAAGCCTGCAATTAGACCAACATTTGTCACTCTTTTTACAGATCAGATCAGCGGACACATGCATATGAGAGGCTGTGTGCCGCGTGCTAGCGACAAACGCGAGACGTGGAAGCTTCAACGCCTCAACGGCGTGCACGCGAGAGAACAGGGGACGGGACAAAACGCGGACGAGACGAGAGATGCGTCGCGGTCCAAATGAGGGGCGCAGCCACGGCGAGAGAACGACCTGAAATCATCGTGCTGCTGCTTTGTCGTCGAAAGGCAGGAGGGCATCGAAAGATTCTTCGGTTTCAGCTGTTGGATGCGTGCATGGGCATGGCCAGGCCAGCGAAAGACAGCGGCGATGGCTAAATTAAACTACAGGTTCAGAGGCAGGCAACCCATCCCGAGTAGTAACTGGACTGTACAGGCACAGCAGCTGGTGTGTCATGCATGATTAACAACCTCGTTTGTCTTTTCGTTTATACCTATACTAATTAATTAAAATTAATTTTTTTTTCAATATTGAATTTAGAGTTAATTTTAGATTTATTTCATGTAGTTTATTTTTTAGCATTTGATTTTAGATCGTTAGGAATACATATGTAAAAGTTTTATTCACAAATTATTTTTTATTTATAAATATGTCGTTTTACTTTTGTCTCCAATATATCAAACGATGGGCTGTAAATTTCACCTTGCTGGATGCTTCCACGAAGCATACATAGATTATGTCATGCACTTGGTGATTCATGCTTCACGCCAGCAGCGTGATCCAACGGAAACAACAAAACGAGCATGGACGGTCATGTACTCCGCGAACACGCCATAGCTTTGTGCACAGCAGTGTGTTTGTTTGTTTGCAGATCGAGCCATACCAGCAACGGCAAAGCCAACGAGGAACGGATGATATCTGGACGAAAAACAGTAACCAGTCCAGTCATATATAGCTGCAAAGTAGCACGGACTAGTAATTCATTATCAGCTTGGCACGGATACTTTGTCTTCCAGACAGCGTTATTTATGTCTCTCACAGTCTTACTGCACTGCAACAGGAGGAGAAAAATAATTTTTGATAGCGAGCACTGTAGTGACCGAAAACAACTGGTCATGGTAAGCATCCAAATTAGTCAGGTGCCTTCTGATCAAGGGAAGTGATCGTGTGGACAGTTTTAACGAGTAAACGACTGAGAGCAAGGGGAACTTTTCAGATTTTTCTGCAATTATTTTGGTAGGAATGGACAAAACTTGTCATCAAGGACACAGTTAATTTACTGCTAATAATCAATAATGCTTCATCAACATGGTTGGCTTCTGCCTTGCTGCGCCTGCACCTAAAAGATTCAGAAAGTTGACCGGTAAATGGCACCAGAAGCTGCGTACTGTTCATGGACCGCAAGGTCCAGCAATCAGCCCTCGACAGATCAGTACAGTTCATCTCAAAGGGACCACAGTAAGCAATACCACCGAGCTGGCACACAAGTCACAATACTTTGAAGAAAACACTGGCCTAAAAGATGCTACTAATACCAAGCAAGGGGCAAATCATTATAAAAAGCACATCTAGGAAGTTAGCCATTGGATCCATAAAAGAACTAAAGGATACTCATCACATCAGCAAAAAGGCTGTTATTCCCCAGGAATGTCAATGGACTTTGCTTCCTACCTGCTCATTTTAATCAACAACCTCCTGAATGCAGCCATGCAGGTTGCCTGTCTGCAAGATTAACAAATGGTGAAGGCAGAGGAGGACAAAAGAATCAGTAAACAAAGTGGGAAAGAAAGGTGATGCATTGGACTGTTGTAGGCCTTCAAGGAGAGATGCACATGGCCACCCTCTTATTACACTTGTACAATATTGCTTGGGAGTTAGTAATAAACAGTGGCAAACTCTAGGAAAAATGCAGTTTGCCACAAAGGCTGCACACTTCTTAGAGCGGGTACAATAACTGGCTAATAGCTAACCTTCGCCTACGTGGAAGAGAGAAAGTGTTGGAGAGAGAGGGAAGCGGACGCTTGCATGAGAGCCAGCCAAGCACAAGCGCCTAGGCCAATTCCCCAATCTATGAACTGCTGCATGTCAGTATTCCAATATGGCCCAAAGAAAGCAAACCTGGTGGTCCCACACATAAATAAAAAATGGTTCTGTCAAAGATGCTTTGAATGACGTGGATGTAAATTGGAGCCGATGTTTACTCCACTATTAAACCTGCTCTTAGAGCCTCCTCCAGCTCTTGGCCTCTATTTTGTCACTCTCATTATCATACACAAAATTTCATGCATGTGGAGCAGAAAGATTTTGGAATGCAGCTGTATCGATTCATAAACGTTATTGCTGTAGAATGTATGAATGGCAGTGACATTTAACAGAGAGGGAGTGGGAACATCTTGAGCATACAGAGCAGTAATGAGGGCAATATACACAAGAGCAAGAGCCTCAGGGGAGTGCACATGAGCCTTGGTCTCCACCAGATTGGAAATAAAAGCAATAGGTGGACACCACAGGCAGGGAAAATAAAATTCAGCTTCAATGACACCCAGCTAGTTCTGAAAATGCCTCCCCAACCAACTCGTCCAGGACCTCCCCACTTATCTCCGTGCTGATTTCATCCACCTCCAACCGCAGTGCTTCGGGCCATGACCTGCCTTGAATCTCCTTGCCGACAACCCAATCAGCCACTAACCCCGCATTGTCCTCCGCATTGACCATATGTTTCTCGCCATCATCGTCGGAGAGCCAGCCTTTCACTAACCTCCATACCTCATCAACAACCAGCACCTCGCCTGTGGCAACTCTCCGTGCAGTGTTAACTTGTGGGTCAGTGCAAGGGTAAGCTCCCCAAAGCTTGCTTTGGCCGATGTCTAGTAGGGCAGCATTGACGGAATCGATGAGGAGCCTCTGGTTTGACCGCCTCTCCCTGCACTTGGCATCCTCCACCTTGCGTTCCAAGAACTGGTCAAGCACGCCGGTGCCTAGAGGGAAATCATGCGAATGCCACCGCACGAAAATATCGCTGGTCTTTTCGTTGTCGAACCCAACAGAAGATAGAATCTTTTCGACAAATTCGTGTTGATCTTGTTCGTGACTATCTCCTTTGGCTGAACACAATGTAGCCTCTTGTGAAGAATCATCCCATGATAAAGTCCGCGCGATTGATCCAATAGGAAGAGATCTCGATAGAGGTTCTGCGAGCAAGATAAATGCCGAATTTAATTCTAGAGAAGGACGCAACAAGTACTATGGCCTAGCCAACAAATGATTAAGCACAAATCATTGGCGCTACAGCCTCATTTTGTGTCAGCAATAACAGCTCATAGTCATACCAGCAAGGGTTAATCATGAAGAGCAATGATAACTCATAATGGTTTACCTTGTTTAGCGATAATTGCGTGTTCGGATGAATTGGGTGACTTCTCACTAGCATCCTCAAATGATGCATCAAGAACTGATGTAGGGCTGGGCTGATCAAAGTGGGAATTTCGGATCTCAAACGAGAGTGCTTTCTCAAGAGTAATTACGGGAGGCTGCAAAAAGTATCCAAGTTAATACATACTAGTATTTACCATATTCAAATTGAAGAAAGCTAATTATGCATGCTAGTAAATAAAGAAAGTAAAGTACCTTAGATGAAGAAGTTGCTTCAGGTTCATTGACCGGAACTACTGTTGGTGCAATATCAATCTTCTCTAAATTTTCTGAAGCAACATCATCTTGTAAGCTAGTCCATTCAGTCTGTGATACATCTGAGCTAACTATTGATGCATTACTGGCCAACGGAACTCTGGTACCCAAGGCCCCCAAGGGGGATGGGGCAAGCTTATCTTTTCCTGATTTCTTGCGTTTCAGGAAGAAACTTGAAATCTTTACCTTGAGAGATGACTTGCCATTCTTGGGTTTGATCTCCTCTTTTGATGATGTGGGTTCTTCATGTTCAGGATTTGAGCATCCATCATCTAACCTCAGGCTGTCAAAGGCTGCTGATGAGACTGGAACAGATTTTGACCTTGAAATTTTCTTGAGGGAGCTCTCTCCGTCTCCATCAACAGAACATTTAGATGGTACTGCAAGTCTTGGTTCATTGCTGCACAACTGGTTGCTGGTATTAGTGACCACTAGTTCAGCAGCCCCTTTTTTCTTCATATCAGACATCGCAAGCATTTCACCGAGTGTGCTCAAGCTCCTCCGCACCAGCACCTTTTCTTGGCTAATCTCATTAGAAGATACAGTTGGCCACCTATCAGAGGTATGCTTCTTAGCCTCCCTAGTTACAAGCGAGTCAGGAGAACAAGAAGCATGGCTTAAAGTTGAGCCGAAGTAAGGATTGCTAAACCGGTATATGTACTCCCAGGAATGGCGTGATGTTGGACTTCCAATTTCCGAGTCACTGAAGCTACTACCCTCTTCTTCAGCATATCCATAGTACGATCTATCTCTGATGAACATATTTGACTGCATGCAACCTCGAAAAGATTCATCATGTTGGTGGCACATGTCCTGTGCCGACCAATTTATCTCATCACTCAAATGCCTTGATATAGCAGGGGCTTCAGAATCATCCAGGTTATCATGCCCATTTTTCTGAAAATGCTCCATTGAAGTAAGAGCAGTGCTAGGTTTTAAAACGACTATTCGCGTGTGTTGTGGAAGCCTTTCTGCTTTGGCATGACCGCCACCTGAATGAGACCTCCTATGAGTATTGCTTCTCTCTACTCTACTTCCATTGACTGTCTGGTCTTGCTGCCTTTTAATTTCCTTTTCACCTTTCAACTCCACTGATCTGGTAGGCTTCAATACAGTGATGCGCTTCCTCTGGGGTGATGTTGGTGCAGAATGAAATTCACCGGATTGTTTCGCAAAGAGCGAGTTAGGTTCTTCGAGAAATTTGAGAAACAAGTCTTTATTTGAATTGAGAACCTCGAGAGCTTCGTGGAATTCCTTTGATTGGAGAAGATTCTCGTGTGACGCTAGCTGCTTTGCTTCAACAAACTTCTGGCGGACAAGATCCATTCTTTTCTTGTCATGATCTTCGTGTGGTCTTCTTCTTTGTGGGAATTCATTGCTCAAATGTTCACAGCTTGGTGGCTGGTATCCAACTTCATAGACATCCTTATATTCCATATTTTCGACGAAGCCTGTGTGGTTGTCAAACGACATTTGGTTATTGACTCTTGCCAACATAGCAGACAAATGGCCATCTGGAAATCTCCTCCTGTTGTTGGAAGGTTGAACAGGCTTAGGAAGGGCTGCATCATCATCAAGACCCATCAGCTTAGCTACAACACTAGTGGTCTTCTGATTTGTGTCCCCCTCCTTCGCCATCTCCTGCGCTATCAGCACTTTCATGGGTGTACCACTACCACACGATCTATCTGACGAGCTCCTTCGCACGCTGCCAGTCACCTGCCAACATGGATCATACAGTGATCAGCACATTGCAAGCAATTGACAGTTGACACCTGACAAGCACATGGTTGGTAAAATGAATAGTTGGAAAAATTTGGAGCTTACTGTCTTGAGATCAGCATACTCCTTCCGTTCCGATTGAGTTTCTCGCACTGGGGAACCTGCAAGGGGAGTTGAAGATCCATGATTAGGACGACTCATACCTTCCTAACTGAAGAATCACGAACAAATTCTTTTCCTAACGAGAAAATCATCGCATAGCTAATCATGTAGGCAAGTGTTCAAGCAAAAAAATAAAAATAAAAATAAAAAATCATTCCCAACTTGTTAGTTGGTTGCATAGACATACCATCTCTTGTGGCGACCGCGCTGGCTCCGGCGCTCAAATCAATCAGGTTGATCATTCTTTATTCATTCATTCATTCAACCCACCAAACAGCTGCAATAACGAAAATTGCCTCCACTAGATCATGGCTAGTGCCTGAGGACATACAGAAACAGCAGAAGAAGCAAGTCAGGAAAGATAAGAAACCATGACATTTAGAACAAGGCAAGCAGCCTCAGAATTTCTTCTCTCTCTCTCTCTTTTTGAAATTTCTCTCGGATTGAAAGCTAACGCCCAGTGAATTGCGGATGGGGTGAGCTAAAGAGACAAAAGGAGAATTCGAAACATCAAAGACGCCATATGCTGGTGTTCTCTGCTCCTACCCCGTGAACACGGCGACACGCCCCCGAGAAGGGCACGGGAGGTGGGGAGGGCCAAGGTGGCAAGATCCCATTCCCCTCCCGCGCCAATTCGCTCCAATTCCGGGTCGAGGAACCAGCGACCACAACCCCCCAGGGAGGCAAACAGCGCAGCTCGGCGAGGAAGCCGCACTAAAACCGGATCAACCGTGCAAGGAAAGGAACAAGGGAACCAACGGGGCGGGTGGGGCAAAGCAAAGCAGAGGGAAAAAAAACACACACGGACCAGTCCGAGAATGTCGCGTCGCGTCGCGGCGCGGCGGGGACGGACGACGGCGGCCGGCAGCGGCGGCGGCGAAGGGATTCCGGTCGCCGGCGACCGTGGGGGCCACCCCCCACCGGCGCTGCAGCGGGGGAGGAGCCGAGGAGGGGAGGTGGTGAGCGCGAGCGAGCGAGCGAGACGTCGTGGGGTGGGTGGGTGCGCGCGTGCGTGGGTTCTTGAGCTTTTGTATTGTAGTGGAGCGCGGAGAGAAAGCGAGAGGAGGGGGGCGGCTTGGTTGTTGGATTAACGGTGTGGAGGTGGAGATGGAGGTGGATTAAGATCAAAACGACTAGGTGCAGGAGTAGTCAATACAGGTTCAGGTTGATGTTTGATAGGTGGTCCTCCTTTCTGTCGAGGGTGAAGATGAAGAGCCTGTTCACTATTCATTTCAACCTTACTAAATTTTGGTAAAGTTATCAAAAAAGTGGCTACATTTAGTTTGCTACCAAATTTAGGTAACTATATAAGAAATCCTGTCAAAATTTTGGCAATCTTGCCAAAATTTTGGCAACTACACCAAAATTTGGCAATGCCAAAATTTGGTAAGGTTTTTTTTCATCAAAGTGAACAGGCCTGAAGTTAGGACACTGAAAATAACACACAATTAGTTCAGTTTTAATTATTATAAATTCGAAAAAATAGATTTATATGATATTTTAAAGAAATTTCTATATGGAGAGTTTTCATAAGAAATATTTTGTTTAGCAGTTTGAAAAAAACGTGTCAATGAAAACCGAGATAAAATTTTTATCTTGATTAGAAACGAACGGTACTACCGTGCTATAATTTTTAACATGGCATTTCGGTTGGATGGTATGCTGCAATGTTTCAAGCATAGGAATGGTATTGTTCAGTTAGATGGTATACTGCAATTTCAAGCGTAGGAGTGGTATTATTCAATTAGATGGTATACTGCAATTTTCAAGCATAGGAGATTATTCGGCTAGATGGTATACTGCAGTTTTCAATCGTAGGAGTGGTATTATTCGGCTAGATGGTATACTGCAATTTTCAAGCGTAGGAATGGTATTAAATGCAGTCGCTGTGAACTTAGCTGAACAGTGGAGGCAGTGCATCCGTATCTATCGAACGAACATATGGGGACAAGGACCGTTGAGGGATGCTGCCGATCTGAAACAGGGCATTATGGGAGCAAACAATGCAGTTGCACACTTATACAACTCCTGAGACAAACCCTGGTTATACAACTCCTGATGCAAATCCTGGGAAAATCTTAGGCACTCAATGAAATGAATCACACATCTCGCTCCTCTAATGATTACTGCATCCTCGAGTGAATTCTTCAGTTTTAAGCATAATCTTTTCTGATGCCGGATTAATCAGTAATCACAGTGCGGGTACAGGAGCGCACGAAACCGATGCAGGGGTGTTTGAATTGCTGGGAGCTCTGCTCTGCTCGCCGTGGGGGGCGTTTCGTTTGTCTGTGGCCTGTCCAAGAGACAGGTTTTTTGCCTTTTCGTCTGTGCGACTGTGCCGAGCCGGGCTGCTGCACACTGGGGATTTCCTGTCGTCTACCGTGTTGTGATGGCATATGCAAAGAGGCCATCTTTTTTACAGAGTGCCCCACGCACTGTCACTGGTAGCGAGATCACTTTTTGGTGGCCCTCTCTCTATCTACCCCAGACAGAGATGGCAGACGCAAATGCATGAGCTTTGGAAGCCAAGGTGGGGGCCATTATTGCCTGCAGTGCTTAAGCCGTTGGACAGCATGGCTTAGCCGTGCCTGTGCTATGAACACTGCAGTAGGGCAGTGTAGGCAATTCTGCAGAGTCATTTCCTGTCGTCTACCGTGTTGTGATGGCATATGCAAAGAGGCCATCTTTTTTACAGAGTGCCCCACGCACTGTCACTGGTAGCGAGATCACTTTTTGGTGGCCCTCTCTCTATCTACCCCAGACAGAGATGGCAGACGCAAATGCATGAGCTTTGGAAGCCAAGGTGGGGGCCATTATTGCCTGCAGTGCTTAAGCCGTTGGACAGCATGGCTTAGCCGTGCCTGTGCTATGAACACTGCAGTAGGGCAGTGTAGGCAATTCTGCAGAGTCAATGCACGGTTGTGTTCTGGTTGGGCTTTGCTGATAGTGATAGTACAACATGGTACATACTGGTGCTGGTGCTGGTCCTGGACCTTTGCTTGCCTCTGCTTAGCCCGGTCCAAAACAGAGCTTTGGATGCCAAGCCCAATATGACTATATGAGTACTTGTATAAGCTCGTGTCAAGGTCAAACTGTCATACATTGCATGAAACCTCTGAAATCTTATTACTGACGAGTTAGGCAAGTCTACAAACTTCACAAAAGCTTGTGAAAGCAGGGGAAGCACGCGAGAAAATACTTCCAACTTCCAAGTCCCAGTACCTGAATTAGGCTGAAGTGACAGCCAAAATATTGGCTGTATCTTCGCGTATGCGGCGTGTAAAGCGGCAAAGCCGTAAAGGAGCAGAGCTGCAGTAGACCAGGCCTCACTCTGTGGCTAGTTATAAACAGATTTATATGTAGATTGCATCAAGCCCACATGGGAGGGATAGATTACAATTACAACCTACACATCCATCAAAAAAAGGCAATGAAGATACACCAATACAGGCACAACTGCTCTTCATGATTGACTGGTCCCTAACTCTAAGACGCCTACAGCATTTCCTCGGTAACACAGGGGTAACATGTACATCATCACTGAAGCTACAACAGTATTTCACAGTACCAGCTACTATGTTTTTGTTACCCACGTCCATCACCACTTATCATCAAGAAGCTACCTCCTATCAAGGGTTGATCACATTTCACTTTCCTTTTCGCTTCTTTTGGAATCCAATGCAACTTGGGCAATACCACTTCCCCTTCGGATGCTCTTTCACGCCGACGCACCCAAAGTGATACCATTCGATCTTGCACTGCCAAATAGATGGCAAGGCACCCAATGACAAAGTATACAAAAGCATGGGAATGCAAACGGAATGCATTAAGCTGGAATGATAGGTGAATGAAGGAAAGTGACACGTACATCATTATTGTCGCATGCGACCATCTCTCCGTAGCTGACTTGGTTGCAGAGGCAATATGTTGGTTCGTTAGGATCCACAGGCAGTTCTAAATCTATGGCTGGTGCTGGTTGCTCAGTGGGCACCTTAGCAGTCCTGCAAATGAGAATTTGCACATCACAGCGAGAAAATATGGCAGGCATACTAGTTAATTACATAATTCAGATGCAGAACATACTTCTTTCGACCCCCTCGGCCTCTTTCGCCAGACCTTCCACCTTTTGGAGTATTGTCAGCAGTTGAAGTACCAGCGCTAGCTGTTACAGTAGCAGCAACAGGCGTACCTGTAGCAACACTAGCACCCGCCGCCGCGGCAGCAGCAGCAGCAGTTGTAGCTGCCTCCTTTTCTGTTCATCGAATTGCGTGGTAAAGAAGCAATAAGAATAAATATCCAAAAGGAAAAAAAAAATCAAAACAAGCGGAATTTAAAAGAAACCACTCAGTTACATAAACGTCCTTCCTTACCTTGTCGAAGTTCTTCAAGTTTTCTCATAAACTGATCTAGCTGTTGGATATGAGCATCAACCTGCACCATGTATCTAAATCAGCAAGATCAAAATCTCGCATAGTCACAATTTAGGAACTTTTTGTGGCAAGCATATACAGCAGAACCTAGCAAGAAGAAACTATAAATGTGAATTTCTTGACAAATCTAATTAAAATTTTGTTTTCTGTTACTTGGATTCTAAAGCACTAGTGCAGCTAAGATGTCATCTATGCATGTTTTACTTATACAGAAGGTAAGGTATAAGATAGTGAAGCATGTTTTCTTTCTGTTTGACGGTGACAATTTTAATGCCACAAATCGATATAAGATTTGGAACCAAAAGAGAGAACATTGTACAAAATAAATCTTATTCGTGTTCTCCCCCTACCAATAAAAAAAAGAAAATGAACATGGTATGCTCATCAGCTCATGGCACAATAGAGTTTTATTATGCATAGTATTTAAGTAACCAGGACACTTTTACCAGGTCATAAGTCTGACTGGCTAAAGCCACCTTCTCATCAGCAATTCGAACACAATGCTTCTGCTCCTCGATTGCTTCATCAGAAAATTTAAGCTTTGCCGGGTCATATGTAATACTTCCAGATTCAAGTCCATGCTTAATGTCTTCTATTTCTTGCTGACAGCGCTGCTCATTTCCCGTTTGCACACCTGATAAGAAGCACAAAAGGGAACTTATTACCAAGGAAGAAAGCTGAAGAACTTAGTTTGACATAACTTGCATGTTCCATTTGGAAAATAAAATTGGCTTCACATTTATACTCACTATAACAACAAAAATAACCGGCATGCCCTAGTTTGGACAATATTATGTGTTAAGCCTAATAGAAAACTGCATTTAATTTTTTTGGCACGCCCAGATAACTACTGATATTTACTGTGTTTCAGGAGGCGAATCATAAATAATAATGAGTTAAGATGATAGGTATTAAGCCAAAAGTTCAAGCATTAAAATGTTATCAGTACCAGGATTTTTCTGCTGATGTGCAGGTAGAATACAAAATACTAATTGTTGCATAACTCTATTTTTTAAAAGGAACACCAGGAATCAGAAAGAAAGCAGAACAGCGGGCATTCTTCCAGTATTACAAAATTATAACCAAAATAAAATCATCATTTGAATGCATAATATCATACACATCGACTAGGATGCATCTGAGATTTGCCTAGATTAGCTTGTTATGCACAATTAAGAGAATATGAAGAGAGTGGTTCAGTTGGGAGGTAAAAAAAAAATCTAGCATACAGAGCTCGGCATACCTTGCAAGCTTTTATCTAGCTCCCGCATTAATGAATAGTTCCTTTGCAGCATAGCTGGCAATGCTTCAACACCTAAGAGTAACCAAAGAGGCAATGTATGAACATATGGTGTATAAAATTGAGCATGAAACAGGTTGAATCAGAATAACATGACAATGATTTGAACATTTTAATGCAAGAAATCTAGCATATTTTTTCACTTGCATAACAAACACTTTCCTATCTCCAATGCTCCAGCTATAATGTGTAAATCCCAGTTTATCGACAAGTGCAAGGATACATAAATGTATAAAAGTAAAAGAGGAAACAATAGGAAATCAGAAGAAAGATAATATGGTAAGAAAACAAGGGTACCTGCCCATGTCATATATCCTCGATCAAAACTACCAAGTTCATATACATCATCTAAATTTGTGTCATGTCATTGCATACTGGAAGATAGTTTCTAAGAAAAGGTCTACAAGGCCACATACAAGGAATGGGTACCAAACCTTGTACCACATAAGCATTAAGCAGTCCCATAGCCCGTATAAGCGCTACAAAGTGGGCGACCACACGCGAATGCTTACCACTTTTTCGAACATTGCCAAAAGCAGCAAGCAGCAAACTTGCGTTTAATGCTGCTTTATCACGTTAGCCTATGGCACAAAAACAAAATTTATTGTGTTGAGGCACATACAATAATTTCAATGAACAACCCTAGTGATTGTAGTAGTAGTTTTTCAAGTACAATCAGACAGAAACGAGAAAGCAAGCACTTCATTTGAAGTTGTATAACTGCACGCAAAATCCTACTCCTACATACCACTTAGTCCTATTCTGTCATTATACTATTTTAAGATTTTATCATGTAACAAGGCCCACTGCACAACGGAACCTAACAACGAAATTTATCAAGGAACAATTTCTTGAAGAGCCTGGGACGCCTAATCGGCGACATGCCCAGAAATCTCGAACCATCCATTTCCGCGTGTGAAGATACAAGAAAGCAGATGACGCAGGCGAGCGCCCTAGGGTTCGTGGCGGAGGAAGAAAGACTCACTGGCTTGAAAGTCCTCGAGGAACCCCATGGCGTTTACCGGAGATGGGTTGCTGCGCCCCCTGACCTGGACATGCGACGAGGGTGCTGGGACAGGGGATCGGACAGCGCCACGGCGGTGCGGCCGCGGGAGAAGCCTCTCGCCGGCCGGCACGGCGCAGGTTGGGTTGGGTTGGGTTGCGGTTCGGCGAGACCAGAGATCCCCTTTGCAGATAAGCCCTCCAAGAGCTAGGTAATTTCAACTTTAGCAAGGGGACTCATGAGGCTAGCTGGGCCAACAGTAGTACAGTGGCGATGGCTATGTGGGCCTTGTGGAGGCCCCACAAGGCGGCCCATTTCATCCAAGCTGGACGGATCCTTCTAGAAAGGAAAAAAGTCTATTTTGAGTCCCTCAACTATATAGAAACCCAACCGCTCTCTCCTCCTTCCTCGCGTTTCCTCCCCCTCCGCAAGTAGAGCTCTCACCGCCGTTCTCCGGGTCGTCGCCGCCGAACCCACCCGAGCACGGAGCCCTCCCTTATATCTCTCACCATGTACCTGGCGGCTGGCAGCGTCGCCTCCCAAGCCCGGTGAGTTCACCGATCCACACGCGCTTGCTTCCCATGGCGCAGCGACGCATTGGGGCTTTTTAATCGTGTGCCACTGAAATGTGTGTTTTGCTTCGTGCAGTCGAGATTGGAGCAGTGCTCGTCAGAGGAGCAGGTTTCGGTTGGGAAATGATGCGTTAATTCAATGCGGGGATTTCTGCTTCTGTGCCCAGATTGGAGAGCTAATCGCCTAATTTAGCATTCTAACGAGGCGATGCAGATGCAAGGCTTCTCACGCTCGATCCTTGGACAACTCTGCCGACGCCCTGCCGTCGGCTTCTCCATCTGCGCTACTCCGCCTCCATCGCGACGAGCTACTCCATTCATCATGGCATCATCAGCACTTCAGAGTCCACTTTCCCGGTCTGTTCTTGTCTCCTTTCGTTTCTTATTCCCGAGATTGTATACTGAGAACCATGCGTCTTGGGGTGAATTTTTTATCTGGATCGAGACGAGCTTTGGATTTAATATACTTACATCTTATCCTCAAAGGTCATAGTTATACTTATATATTATTTGAGCTGGATGTAAAGATTAGCCTTTTCTGGTCTGTGTGATTGATTCGATTTTGGACCCTGGAGTATGCAACGCTATTTCGGAGTTGAAAGTGAGAATAAGCTGGGTAAGCGGGGATTCACTACCGCTGGGTTCAAACCTAGCAGCAAGCCCATGAAAGAAATGCAGCTTGGTAGGATAGAGGATACACAGAGCAATCCGATTCACCGACCGATTAAGGATGTTACATAGGGCAATTACAAGGCTACGGATGTTGAGGTTATTGGGAGCAATCACGCTGTTGATGAAGATGCTACTGTTGATGAAGATGTATGGTATCCATAAAGTTGACCAGTTGTCCTGAAGCTGCACAATAATTAGTTAAACCTCTACTCACTGTATCTGCACAACCACTAGCAGCTTTGAATAGTACTTCTTCCGTATTTTGATATATAACATTGTTTACTTTTTGAGATATGTTTGACCATCACATCTATGTAACTATCACTTATTTTAGTTTGACTTGATTTTTCATCAAATATTTTTTAAGCATAACTTAATTATTTTATATTTGAAAATATTGAATAAGACGAATAGCCTTAGATGTCAATGACATCGTATATTAAAAAAGAAGCAGGTACTAACAGGCTATGGTATGCTAAACAAAGCCCATTTCTCAGACAGGCCCATGAGTGTTACTAGGCCGTGACACTGGCTGGATACATGGGCCGCATGTAGGCCCACAACACGGCCCATTGCCTACTACTATAAACCCTAAACCCCCCCGGCCAGGTTGGATGGATCCTTCTAGAAGCCCCACCCGCCCGCCTCTCCCTCTTCCTCGCGTTTCTTTCCCCCTCCACAAGTAGCTCTCTCCCCGCCGGTCTCCGGGTAGCCGCCTCCGAACCCAGCCGGAGAGCTCGAAGCCCTTCCTTACTCTCTCGCCATGTACCGCGCAGCGGCCAGCCTCGCCTCCAAGGCCCGGTGAGTTAGCCGATCCATGCGGGCGCTCGCTCTCCAATCTCCATTGCCGCACTGGGGTTTTGTGTTAATCATGTCGCTAAATTGTGTGTTTTGCTTTGTGCAGTCAAGCCGGGAGCAGCGCTCGTCAGGTGAGCGGGGTTCGGTTGGAAAGTGATGCGTTAGCGTGGAGCTGTTTGCTCCTACGCTAATTGGTGATTGGAGTGCTAATCTAGCATTGTGATGGATTGTGCACTCTTATTTCCATACACGCTTGTGTGGTTTGGATTAAGTTTCTGATCGAACTTATATTTTAATCTGCGTGCTTGCTTTTCGTTTGGTGCTGAGCAGATTGGGAGTAGGCTCGCCTTGCATAGAAACTATGCTGCCAAGGACATCAAGTTTGGTGTTGAGGCCCGGGCCTTGATGTTGAGGGGTGTTGAGGAGTTGGCTGATGCAGTCAAAGTGACAATGGGTCCTAAGGTATAAACTCTGGTCCTGTCTTCGAGCAGATTTGATTTCATGGCTTGAGAGTCCGATTGCAGTGGAGATTGTGCATGACTGCATGTATACTGTATTTATTAGGTTTGGGCGAGATGCACGCTTCCTTGTTGCAACTGCTTGTGCATATTCGGACCACAACATAACCACATGCATTAGATTATTAAAAAGGTGTAACGTTGTGGGCCTTGTGGCATGTATGGAACACCATATATATAGGCTGTGACAGTGAAAATGATGAAGGGCATGCATGGAGGCATAACTGTTGTTGCTTGTAGCAGTAAAAAAAAAACTAGTAATTTCATATTTTGTAACCGTTGTACTCGGATATCTGATAATTGATTGGACTAAAATTTGATGACTAATTGTTTATGGCTGCCAAACAAGTATTATTGTAGCCCCCCTTTTAGCGGGTTATAGAATTTTTATTATGTGAGATTGCTTTTTTATTTTATGAATCGTTAACAGTACATTTTGAGAGTTATCATGCAAACAATGTTGAGCTCAATGTAACTATGTTGCAGGGGCGCACTGTTGTTATTGAGCAAAGCTTTGGTGCTCCTAAAGTTACAAAGGATGGAGTTACTGTTGCCAAGAGCATTGAATTCAGTAACAGGGTTAAGAATGTTGGTGCAAGCCTTGTGAAGCAGGTTGCAAATGCGACTAACGACACTGCTGGGGATGGTATGGCTTAACTCTTCTCATATGCTCATATATTGCCCATCAATCTTCTTTTCTGGACTTGTATTAGGTTTGATGATGGATTGGAATTGATCTAAGTTACCCTCCCGCTGTCTTGATTAATCATATTAATATTTTCCTTAATTCTATTGCTTTGCTGATGATGCTTTGCAGAGAACATTGACTACAAGGAATGAATTATGGTATATGCTATCGGTTCCATTTAAGCAGATGCTGATTTTCACACATTTTTCAGGTACAACATGTGCTACCGTTCTTACAAAAGCTATATTCGCTGAGGGGTGCAAGTCCGTAGCAGCTGGAATGAATGCGATGGATTTGAGACGTGGTATCTCGATGGCTGTTGATGAAGTAGTGACAAATTTAAAAGGCATGGCCAGAATGATTAGCACATCAGAGGAAATAGCACAGGTACCACTGATCTGCAATGAGTTATGAGTTAGAAAGCTGTGTCATGTTTTTTCCCCTCTTCTCAGTTATCTCTAAGGCATTCCATGCTATATATATTCATTATTCTCTTTTATAGGTTGGTACTATATCAGCTAATGGGGAAAGGGAAATTGGTGAGCTCATTGCAAAAGCTATGGAGAAGGTTGGCAAAGAGGGAGTCATCACTATTACGGTGAGTCAAACACTCTGGACAATTTGGCATTTTTGCAGCACTGTTATCCCATCAATTATATCATATTGACCACCTATTTTCATCTTAAAAAGAATTGGCTGAAGTTTAAATCTGTCATAGCTATGAATTAACTCTCTATACTGAGTGTTATGTCATATTGCTATTACACATGTTTTTTTCCTTTTAAAAAATCATATTGATCTATTTTTTTAAAAAATAGCTAATACTAAATTAATCACGTGCTAATGAACCGCTCCATTTTTCGTGCGGAGAGTTTAGTTCCAAACTCGCCAGCAGCGAACATAGCCAAGTCTTTTAGCAAGCTCTATCAACCTATGTATGGATGCCATGATATTTTGATCTAAGATTCATGAAATATTTGATAGGATGGTAACACCCTCTACAATGAGCTTGAAGTTGTAGAAGGCATGAAACTTGACAGAGGTTATATCTCTCCTTACTTCATTACCAACCAAAAGAACCAGAAATGTGTAAGTATTTCTGCTGATGCTAATATACTTCTTTAACACAAATTATCTTGGTTGTAATATATTTCATCTGTTACAGGAACTAGACGACCCACTGATCTTGATACATGACAAGAAGGTGTCCAACCTTCATGCTGTGGTGAAAGTGTTGGAGTTAGCTCTGAAGGTATTTTTTATTAGTGTAGCTGATTTTTGTTGTTATGACCTCATTTTGCAATCTAATATTCTATGCAATCTGATGGCCCATAATTTCTGCTAAAACAGAAGCAAAGACCTCTGCTTATTGTTGCAGAGGATGTAGAAAGTGAAGCATTGGGTACTCTGATTATTAACAAGCTTCGTGCAGGCATTAAGGTTGGTGCTGTCCCTCCTTTTTCTTTGTGAACCTCGTTGTTAATATATTATTTGGTCTCATTGTGTGTGAAAATGCAGGTTTGTGCAGTCAAAGCTCCTGGTTTTGGGGAGAGCAGGAAAGCCAACTTACAGGACCTCGCTATCCTTACTGGGGGAGAAGTAAGCCAATCTTTTTTCCTTTGCCCATTTCACATTTTTGAATCATCATATCCAGTTTGCTGAATTTTGTACCTTCTATTGAACTAGGTCATAACTGAAGAACTTGGAATGAACCTTGAGAATTTTGAGCCTCAGATGCTGGGGACTTGCAAGAAGGTAAGATAATTTGTCTATTGATGAATCACTACAAAATATAATCGTCTGGCACGAGAAATGTATAAAAAAAACAAAATGTGTTATAAAGTGTATGTGTCAATCTTTTTTAATCTGCTTAAAGTTGATTGAACATTTGAACCCATGTTTACAAGCATCACCTTAAATTTGTGCTTAGTTGGTTGCGTGCTGCGTTAGTCTTCTTAACTTAAAAGAACTGTAACACGAGTGTACAAAATACAGGTTACAGTATCTAAGGATGACACAGTCATCCTTGATGGAGCTGGAGATAAGAAGGCCATTGAAGAGAGAGCTGAGCAGGTTCATTCTATGCTAGTTTAGTTTTACATGAAGCCACGTGTCTCACTATAATTTTTCTAATGGTGACGCCACTGTAAAATTCTTTTTCCAACAGCTGAGATCTGCAATTGAGCTAAGCACTTCTGATTACGACAAGGAAAAGCTACAGGAGCGGTTGGCAAAGCTCTCTGGAGGTGTTGCTGTTCTAAAGGTGAAACTTATTATCTGTACTTGAAATTTGTTATTCTAGAATGCCAATGTTGTGTCAGTGGAAGTCTTGCTAATCTGAAATTGCAGTCTATTTATTAATTTTCAATATTTAGTTAATGTGTAAACCGGCAGATTGAAGTAGAAGTCTTTGGTAATTGCTTTGTATTTAGGTGATGTATTATCTGATTCTAGTGACTGTCCTGGGTTGTGAGCATGAGTATTTTTTTTTTAAAAAAAATGGATCTTTTCTGTAGATTGGTGGAGCTAGTGAAGCGGAGGTGGGTGAGAAGAAGGATAGAGTGACTGATGCACTAAATGCTACCAAAGCTGCTGTAGAGGAGGGTATTGTACCAGGTACTGTATGTCATCGCTGCTATTTTATTTTCGGCAGTTCACTATTAGCAGCATATCACCATTGCAGAGCATCATATCTGATTCTAATGTACATAGGTGGTGGAGTTGCCCTTCTATATGCATCGAAAGATCTGGATAAATTGCAGACTGCGAACTTTGACCAAAAGATTGGTGTCCAGATCATTCAAAATGCTTTGAAGGTTTACAAATTCCATTTTGTTTTCAATTGTTCCTCTCTTGCTTGCTCCATCTGATGGCTGGATAATGCTGCAGACCCCAGTGCACACAATTGCTTCAAATGCGGGTGTAGAAGGATCTGTCATTATTGGCAAGCTTTTGGAACAGGATAATACTGATCTAGGTTATGATGCTGCTAAAGGTAGTGTCACAGAGTTCATCCATTCTTTTGCTCTGTGGGTAACTAGGATCTATCTAAATCATGTTTTGCTTATAACCCAGGTGAATACGTTGACATGGTGAAGTCTGGTATCATTGACCCACTAAAAGTTATCAGAACAGCTCTGGTGGATGCTGCAAGGTACTCTTCCTAATCTTCATTCTTATACATCAACATCACTCCCCTCTCTAGAGGGTAACATTGCCACACAAATCTCGGTAGTTAAAATGCAGCTGAAGTATCTGAACCAAAACTTTTCTTCCTTTAAATTTCCTGTGGCTTGGTCTGCATTGTGGAAATATCAGTTTTGTCATTGTAGAATGAACATTAAGTCGTAGCTTCTGAAGCCTAATATGTTATGATTTTAGTTCTTTCAATATTCTGATGATGTGCAACTCCAGCTTTTCTTGTATGAGACATCATTTTTACTCTGTTCTCTATTGCAGTGTATCCTCTCTAATGACTACCACAGAATCTATTATTGTTGAGATCCCCAAGGAAGAGGAGGCAGCACCCGCAATGGGTGGCATGGGCGGGATGGGTTTCTAACTTACTCTCCGGCTCATGCAAAGTTATTGTTTGATAAATTTACTCACTAGATTAGATTATTTTTGCGGTGCGGACATCTTTAACTGATGAGGTGGCTGTCATATTTTGATTCTGCTGCAAGAGAATTGTAACTTGAAGTAGTAGAATTGAACTTTGGAATTTGGGATGCATAAAATCCTTCTATATAAGTGGTGCGAGTTGGATTTTGTGATGTGCTCGGTTTGCCTATTTTCGCTTTTGCTCGAGCAATCCAAGAACAGTACTACTTCGATAAATGCGCGAGTTTCCTGTGGCTGGTCCGTTTAGAATTAGTTTAATCTTAACTTTCAGCCACTTCTATCTCAAAGCAAAGAATGAAGGTACTGTGGCAATTTTTCCGGATTCATATAGCAATTGAACCATTGTTTTGTAAAATTCTTGTGTTCTGATATCTCGCCGGCCAAAAAGGCACATCAAAATTCAGATACGAAAGTACCATAATATAATGAATTTTATCCCAAGACAAATTTTACTCTCTCTGTTACGTTTTAACTTTGGTCAAAGTTCGTAACATTTTCAACCTAAGACAAATTTATTATGAAAATATATTTAATTATTGATTTGATAAAACTAATTTAGTATTATAAATATTATTATATTTGTCAAAAAAAACTTGATCAAATTTGGAATAATTTTGACCAAAGTCAGGAGTATATTTTAAAATCTATTACTCCGTACTATCGAAAACTTGCTTGAGCAAAGAATGGTCATTAGAAATACACTAAAGGACAGGGTTCTTATTGCATTGGAACGAAGCAGATACTCCTAGTCAGGTACTCCTCTGTAGTCCGTACTGTAAAAATCACAACCCCCCGCAAATTAAAGATAGTCAGGGGTTCAGCCCACAAATTCCCATCGCTTCTCAAGTTCTACCCCTGTCCCCTGCTGTGGCTGTTGCTTCTACCCCCGCCGCCGCCGCCGCGAGTTCTAGGGTTAGCTCGTCCAGCCCTCTCACTCTCCCCCTCCCGCTCTCACGATGGCGGAGAGCGCGAAGCCGACGCCGCAGCTGGAGCTCTTCAACTCGATGACGAAGAAGAAGGAGCTCTTCGAGCCGCTTGTGGAAGGGAAGGTCCGCATGTATGTGTGCGGCGTCACGCCCTACGACTTCAGCCACATCGGCCACGCCCGCGCCTACGTCGCCTTCGACGTCCTCTACAGGTGACACTCTTCCCCGATCTGGCGCTCCAACGGCTGCCAAGATGCTCAATTCTATTTTAGGGATCGGTTATTGTAAACCTACAACCCGGTGCGTCTAAAATGGTGGAATTTCCGCTTAGAAATGCTGAATTTATTGCTTTATGACTGTGCAAGGAAGAGGATTTTAATTCAGCAAGTAGCAGCACGTTGGTTTGTTAGTCGTGGGATTATTGGATCTGTGGTGGTCGCAATTGGAAAGTGATCTAGGAATTTCAGCCAACCATTATGGTTTGTGATATGCCTGTCTGGTTGACTGGCATTGACTACATTTGGTTCCTGTGGTTACTATAGAATCTATATGCATGTTCGTTGGCGTATACAATAGATCAAACTCTTGATAATGCTAGTTCTGAGTTTATAAGGCATAAATGTGAGATGCTTACCCTTACTAACATTTTGGTAAATTACTTTGTCCTAAAATTGTTATCTATTTCATATAGGTATCTTAAATTCTTGGGGTACGAGGTCGAATATGTGCGCAACTTCACTGATATTGATGACAAGGTAATTATTTGTCTCCACCATTTCTAGTGGTATGCATTAGTAGTTGACAAAATGGAAGGAACATCATCCTTCGTATATTGAATGAGTTATGTAGAAGCTATCTTTTTATGATTGAAATAGTTATCGATTGCTCGCTATTGCCAGTTCCTTAGTTGCCCTCACCCTTGGCAACTTGTCATTGTCATGGATGCATGATGCATAGAGCAGAAACCAGGTTTGGAAATTGAACCACAAATACAGGACTGGCTATTAGCACTTGCATGGTTCTGTTATTTTATATTTTCTATTCATGGCAACACTTTGAATCAAGATTTATGACATATGTGGTATGTTCTATCTTTCTAAAAATTTACTCTCATTCTGAATTTTGTTACTGATGTCTGATACACTTATTTCCCTTTCTTTTTTAGTGATGCGGTGATTTGACAATATCTTCTGATTTTGCAGATTATCAAACGAGCAAATGAAGCTGGTGAAACTGTAACTAGCTTGAGTAGCCGGTTTATTAATGAATTCCTTCTTGATATGGCTCAGCTCCAGTGCTTACCCCCAACTTGTGAGCCACGTGTGACGGATCACATTGAACATATTATAGAGTTGATAACCAAGGTATTTTGAACTAATGCTGCATATAATACAAATCCAGCTACATAGTCCCTCCGTCCCATAATATAAGAATCTAGGACCGGATAGGACATTTCTTAGTACTAGGAAATGTCTCATCCGGTCCTAGGTTCTTATATTATGGGACGGAGGGAGTAACTTGTTAGAATATCATGTTTACCTGTTATTGCACAGATGACAGATCAAATTAGAGCCAAACCACATTGCCTTATTTGAACACAAACTCACCTATTTACTGTTGTTCATTCTCTCTAAGCTTGATCAACGATGTATGACTTACTGTGTATAACATTTTACCTACAAAATTGATAATATTCCAATATCCCTTTCATCTTGTACTCCTATTTCACAAGCTATTTGTTTCTGACAAAGCTTGGTTTTTTTTCCACCTTGTGTATATTTTGGGCAGATAATGGAGAATGGGAAAGCCTATGCTATGGAAGGAGATGTTTACTTTTCAGTTGATACTTTCCCTGAGTATCTCAGTTTATCTGGAAGGAAGTTAGATCATAATCTTGCTGGTTCGCGGGTTGCTGTTGATACAAGAAAGCGGAACCCTGCAGACTTTGCGCTGTGGAAGGTAATTTTGATGTTATGATATTCATAGATCTCTTGCACATTGTTACTTTCTGCTTATCTTTTCTGTATTATTGTATTCAGGCTGCTAAGGAAGGCGAACCTTTCTGGGATAGCCCATGGGGCCGTGGTAGACCAGGATGGCATATTGAATGCAGTGCAATGAGTGCTCACTATTTAGGACATGTGTTTGATATCCATGGTGGAGGGAAAGATCTGATATTTCCTCATCATGAGAATGAGCTTGCTCAGAGCCGGGCAGCTTATCCAGAAAGTGAGGTCAAATGTTGGATGCACAATGGGTTTGTTAACAAGGATGATCAGAAAATGTCAAAGTCAGATAAAAATTTCTTCACAATCCGAGATGTAAGGGATGAATTCCTTGCTGTTTCTTCAATTAATTATGTTGTTGATTTGCATATACTTTTAGGTTATTTGACAGCTGTTCTCTTTCAGATTATTGATCTATACCATCCCATGGCTTTGAGGTTTTTCCTGATGCGCACACATTACAGAGGAGATGTGAATCACTCTGACAAAGCACTTGAGATAGCATCTGATCGTGTCTACTACATATATCAGGTGTTGGGTTCGCCTAATATTAGTCACTAAGTTAATATCCAATCAGTTATTATGAGGATTTTTGGGTATTAAATTATCTTATTTTCTTTCTTCGCTTAAAATAAATTCTGTGCAGACTTTATATGACTGTGAGGAAGTGTTGTCTCAATATCGTGGAGAGAATATCTCTGTCCCGGTCCCTGTTGAGGAGCAAGAAATGGTTAACAAGCACCATTCAGAATTCTTGGAATCTATGGCGGATGATCTTAGAACAACAGATGTTCTGGATGGCTTCACTGATTTGCTGAAGGCAATTAACAGCAATTTGAATGATTTTAAGGCATGTTAATTCTGCTGATTTTGCTTCTTCATTTGTTGGTTCGTACTTGTTGCACTATCCTTCATTTGCTTGTGGCTCATCTACTGTGTTGCCACTTTCAGAAGTTGCAACAGAAGCTAGAGCAGCAAAAGAAGAAACAACAACAGCAGAAGCAGCAGAAGCAAAAGCAGCAGCAAGCACAGAAACAACCAGAAGAATATATTCAAGCTATGTTTTCACTTGAGACAGAAATTAAAAATAAAATATCTATCCTTGGTCTGATGCCACCTTCTTCCTTGGCAGAGGTACCTAAAACCATATACTCTTGTGATCTTGTCATGCTTTTTCGCTTGTGGTGATTACATGGATATTGACAAATTGAATTCCATAGGCACTGAAGCAACTTAAGGATAAAGCTTTGAAGAGAGCAGGGTTGACTGAAGAACTATTGCAGGAGCAAATTGAGCAGAGAACTGCTGCAAGGAAAAACAAGCAGTTTGATGTGTCTGACCAAATCAGGAAACAGCTAGGCAGCAAAGGCATAGCCCTCATGGATGAACCTACTGGTACAGTATGGAGACCATGCGAGCCAGAGTCTGAATAGTCACACGATTGATTTGTGCTTTGGTTAACAGGTGATGGTACAAACTGAAAAATTTACCCAAGCACATCTGCTGAATTTGGTGTAAATTGATGCAGATGAACATTTTTTTTTTTTTGTAATTTTGTAGGGGTTTAAGTTCACTGGCCAACTGAAACTTGCGTTTCTCGTGGTGTAAGAAGCAAAACCCCATATACTGATATACTCGAGGACTCCCTGTTGGATGTTGTGCTCTGGATTTGAATATTGAAGTCAAATCATAATTACATTTGCATGATCAGAAGGATCGGGTTGACACTGCGTATACAGTACCTCTCTGATTACCCGCTTTTGTTTGTTGCTTGCTCCTGCAAGTGCGTGACATGACCTGTCTATTTAAATCCTTTTCAAGACTGGAACAACTCAAGACAGTCAATCCGGTGAACAGATGATCTGCTGCAGATTCTCCATTGTCACTTCAAGCATGTCTATAGTTCGCACAGCGAACACTTGTTACAGTGACTGACGGTTTGAGAGGGGAAGGTTGAAGATCGAGAAGGCGTGCAAAAACGAAACATTAGTTAATTGAGTATATTTAACTATTTTAAACTTGAAAAATTTGTAAAAATAACACATTCAAATAGAAGAGTTAAAAAATCACACAGTTTCGAGAAGCGTGAGTACGAAAATGGTAACATTTCTTCTCCTATCTTCTCCAAACGAGTGCTCCGGCCGGCGCGGCATCGGCGAGGTTGGCCGAGCCGCCGGGCGTCGGATGCTTGATCCGTTCTAGCTTAGCCTTGCGCTGCCAGGCGCCATGCGTGGATCACGCGCGCGGCGCGCGCGGGGGCCATGCGGCGCGGCAACCGCGGGCACGGGCCGTCTCCATGTGCGCCGACTGGGTGGCTGACGGCGATGGCTCACGTGAAGAAGCCAAGGGCAAAAACCGGGGCATCAGATCGCACCGCAGCACAGCACGGACCCGCGCCGTCGTACCGCTCGTTGTGGATTTCAACCCAGTTGGTGTGCGCCATCATTGTGGGTTTGTTTCACCTACAACAACAACAACAGCGCAGTGTTGCAGACTTGCAGCATTGGTCGGTCGGCGGCGCCGATCTCAGGATCAGGTACTACTCATGCAAAGTCATATAGCCTTATTTACCCTCGCCCCCTTCCTGTCATCCTTACTATCAGAAATTCTCTGCATTCCGATTCCGTTGTATGCCTGCCTCACACACATGCATGTTTTTCATGAGCAGTTTTACAGTTATTTTAACACACTATAAATTGCGTGAAAGAACACATTACAAATCGCAGGTGCAGTATCAGAACACAGTCTTCCAAAAGATCAGCGCATTACACTGACACTGTTTCCATCTCTCTCTTTTTTTTTTTATAATAGAAATGGTTATATCTCTGGCTAAGTTATATCAAGTGATGGGACTGGGCACAGTTTCCATAATGCGAGTAGGAACGTTGCATGAAGTGTTTATATCGAGCCATGAAAGAAATTTCGGTGCATGGCATAACTGATTGCTGGCTCTAATAAAAAGATCTTAATAGAAGAGTATAAGTTTGATATGCAGAGGCAAACATAAGGTCAGGGAGAGGAGGGGCGTTCCGCTTTCCCGATGCACAAGTACTAAACTAAACGCAAGAAGGATACTACTTCCTCCGTTTAACAATCTAAGTCACTCTAGCATTTCCTATATTTATATTGATGTTAATAAATCTAGACATATATAAATGCTATAATGATTTACATTGTTAAACAGAGGGAGTAGTACGGAACTCGACTCGCCGGAACACACGAGGATGCGCCGACTCAGTCATTCAGATGTGCACAAATCATCGCTTGTGCATGATTGAGTTTCTCTCGCGCGTCACTCTCACTTCCCTTTTTTACAACCTCTAAACAAAAGTAACAAGCCCACTTTCCTCACAGCATCTCTCATGCACCCAATCACAGATCGATTATTCATAGACCAATACCATCAAATGATCTTTACAGAAGTATATAGAACAAAAACAATCGAACAGCACAGAATCACAAATGAACAACAAACCTGAACCATGAAATTAATAGGTAGAGAATTGAAAGGGAAAAGGATTGCCTCTCTCAAGAACACGGTATGAGTAAATCAGCCAAGCATCAGACTTGCCTACACAGCTCCAACAAAAATCCATCAGCTCTTGCTCTTCTCGTGCAGCAGCAGCAGCACTGCATCATCTGCCTCCTCTGAAGTGCTGGCCTCCATCCATGACAGCCTCCGAAACCGACGATGATCTTTGCAACTATCCAACGTCGCCGTCGTCGGAGACGACGACGGCAGTGCCATTGATAGAGCTATCTCTGACTCTGCGGAGGCTTCAGAGATGATGATATAGCACGAGTTGGAGCAGCAAGGAGGGGTTGGGTTTCTTGATCTTTTTCTTCTCAGCTAGTCAGGTGTCTGTCTCCCTCACAAGTGATGGCCGCATCTTTTTCATGAAAGAAAATGAAGGGAAAGGAGAGGAGCAAGTGAGGGTTATTGCACCTCGCTGCTAGAATTTAAGGGTCATAAACATTGCACTGTTACTGGACCAAGTATTCAGTATTCACCAATATATATTTTTTGTCAACATGAAGTCATATATCCAATATCAAAACTGTGCTGATGTTCCCTTTTTAGATAATGAAAGTACAACATAACAAATGATGATATTCTTGAGTTTTATAGGCATACACTTTTTTTTGAGATAATGGGATATGTTCTATCAAGAAGGTATACAGTGGCTTTCAATCAGAGAAAACATTACAAACGACTTGAATTAGTCAAATTTTATGCCTTAACTGGGTATCACATGGACTAAATCTTGCACCCAAAAGTAACCAAACAGTGTTTAGTTTAAATATGGTTAGTGCCATCCACTACTTGAAATGGAATAGCTAAAACAACGGACAACAGGCTGTGCTTAGCCTATGAGTGTTGTGCCCCGTAGTAAACTTCAAATGTACGTCCTGTCACGACCTTGTTAGGTGCTAATTAATTAGGTTCAACACTACCACCAGTAGCAATATTGTAGTAAATCGTGTCTGAATTTGGTCGCCAATGAGTTGAACCATAAAAAAAATGTACTTTTAGCATCAACTGTTGCCACGTTACTGCACATCAGAATCAGAGATGGTACATGTTTTTATTAGTAGCCGTTGTTCATTTCCTTTCCAGCAGTGGTAGAAATGTAGATTGTGTTGAGAAATTTTTAGTGGCAGCTTTCTCTCTTCAGAAGTTCAGAGCATGAACTGCCAAGTGCCAACTATGCAGCAATAGTGATCGGCTGATCGAACCATAAAGTATGATGTACGTTACCTAGAACAGTGACTGAAGAATCATTTGGTACGGAGATAAAAGATGTTTCACATGGTGAACAAGAACATTTTTTTAGATAATGGTGACCAAGAACAGATGGGAAATCAGACCGTGAGCTATTCATATAAAAAATGAACAGTAGCTTCAAATCGCCTTCATGATACAATCATACTACATTGTCTCCAGTGGACATCCACATTTGACAAGAAAAAGTTGTCACAAAATACAGAATTATATTAGCATCAGCTTAGTTTTAAACTTGCATAGCAAACACATTGATGAGCCAAAACATCATGAAGAAGTGTACCTGCAAATGGTTTCAAAATCCTAATAAAAATTCGAGACAAAGAATGGTCTTTGTGCACTATTACAAGAAGTGCAGAATCTCACTGTAAAGGCACTTGTTATTTGTGGCATGGAAATGCTATTCTAAAGCATAGCTAACATGTTTAGTTTTCTGCAACAGGCAGATTTAAAAGATAAGCAGGGACTTTGTGGGCTGAGGCGGTGTGTTACACTTGCTAAAGAAGGATTATATTATCTTTGGAAAGAATCACAAGTCCAACAAAGAATCGATGCAATGATAATGCTAAAGCAGAAATGCAGATTCATATTCCCCGGTAATCGGGATACATAGCAGAAATACTAGCTGGCGGAATTGTGTGCCAAAGCTGGTGGATCACTACTAAGAAAGGGAAATTCAGAATATTTTAGTATCAAGTACTCCATCCGTTTCTAAATATTTGACGTCATTGACTTTTTTAAACATGTTTGACCGTTCGTCATATTCAAAAAAACTAAGTAATTATTAATTCTTTTCCTATCATTTGATTCACTGTTAAATATACTTTCATGTATACGTATAGTTTTATATATTTCACAGTTTTTTGAATAAGACGAACGGTCAAGTATGTGCTAAAAAGTCAACGGTGTCAAACATTTAGAAACGGAGGGAGTATAACTTAATAAATAGAAAACTAAAAATGCTTATAAGCTAAGCTGGGTAGCATGGGATTTCTACCGCGGAAAAGTCGATCCAACTGATGAAACCGGGTGCGCTGGTGGATTACTATAGCTGGAAAGAACAAAATGAACAATCCCTGTCGTTAATAGCATTTGGTAATCAAAGTTTTTCTCTTTTTGCATATCTCTTTGAAGCGATTCTTTCAGCATATCTGTCTATGTAGGGTCCATTTCTGATCTCTTCCGGATTCCAAGTAGTGTTCTCTTGGAGATCCATGGCATCATGCATGCAGCAGAATGTAAAAGTTGAAGGAGATATTATACAACCATGCAGAATTTCAAAAGCAGATCTGACTTTGTTTGAGAGACAAGAAATTAACAAACAGTATAGTATGATCTTGAAATTATGTATGGTTATCTAATATTAATCACAGGAGGAGCGGAATACTGTGCGAAGTAGTACTGTACTTTAAAATTGGTAGCCATGGATCTTTTGTACCGTTTTAGATGATGCCAGCACCCCAACAAAATTACTTGCTAAAATCTATATGATTTGTCATACCTTTTAAGTTTTAATTTTGATGATAATCTTCTTAGAGGAGTTGGGAACCTGTCCCATCACTCATTTTTCAAAAAAAAAAATCTCTTAAACAAATTGGTTGTGTGCTTGTCGGCAAAGACCGGACCGGATATGTAAACCATTTTCATTATCTAAGAAATATCACATTTCTCTGTAGGAGAGATTCTTTAGAGATTTTTCCTTAGAGCTTTTACGTTTGTGATTACATTTACATGTGTGCCATGTGGCAAGTAGTAACTTTGTCAGCTTCAAATCTCCTCTTTTTTCTATATTGCAGAAACAAATGATCTAAAGCAGCAGCACTTTGGGCCTCCGGGACATGCGAGGATCAAAGGGCAAAGTATTACGCGATTTGTGGGGGTCAGCGCACTGCTCCCCTTTTCCCTTTCGACTGCACCAAGAGTCATCTTGTTCTAAAATCTGAAACTCTGAACTCTCCTTAGCTGACAGATCAACTGGTGTTTGTTTGTTGCTACCACTGTTTCTCTGAATTCTTTTCCTTTCTTTCAGTTGCACGAGACAGCTAAGTACCTTAAAAAAAACTGATTACTTGGTACTAACAAAAAGCATCATCAACCATGTCATATCTCTCTTTAAGGATACCTGTTTCCAGCAAGATTTCTTTTCTTTTTTCAAAAGACATAGATTAATGGAGCCTGAATCCTGCTTCAGCTAAGATGAACCACAGATTCAAAGGCATGCTAGCTCAATGGTCAATGGGGAAACTATTCTAATCCCTCGAGGGGAGTTTCCCTCGTTTGCTCAAAACCATCTAAACGGTTATGAAAAATTCTGGAAAAAATTTGACAACATTCATACAACACATATATACAACTCCACAAAATCTAAGTCCAAACTCAACTCACACGTCGAGATATAAAAAAGACAAATTCAGCGTATGAATAGTAGCGTACTGTTTATATCTAAATTTGTCTTTTTGTTTCTCGATGTGTAGATCGAATTTGAACATGAATTTTGGTGGACTATTAGGTATCATTATACTCTACATTGTCAATTTTTTCAGAATTTTTCGTAACTATTTACACGAATTTAGAAGAAAAAGGTATACGAGGGGACATCCCCTCGAGGATTAGAATCCACTCCCTAGCTCAATGCATGCCACCATCAGTTGGAAGTCCGCGTCATTACCGAGCTAAACCTACTTAAATTTCAGTATCATACTGTCCTGTCATCGCTTCAGAATTCCGACGTAGGCCATGCTCACAGTTTCAGCCTGTGTCACACACAGCTTCGTGTCAGATTCACAAGAAACCACAGGGTTTTTTGCTGCCCTGTGGACGATGACACCGACGGATCGACGATGCGACGACGACGACGATTGATGAAAGCATTGGATAGTTGGATGTCTTCTCCACTCGCTGAATCGTTATCCGATTTGCTCCTTCATTTTTTAACTCGTGAGAGCATAGGAAAGTGAAAAGAAAGCCGAGCAGGAAAAGTCGCCATGGTTGGCTCTCGTCACTCGTCAGTCGTGCTAGTAGTAGGTTGACGATTCAAAGCACACACAATCTTTAGGTGGTGTTTGGTTCCAGAGACTTAACTTTAGTCTCTTATATTAGACACTATTTAGAGTATTAAATATAGACTTTTACAAAACTAAGTACATAAATGAAAGCTAATTCGCGAGACAATTTTTTTAAGCCTAATTAATCCATATTAGAGAATGTTTACTGTAGCATCACATAGGCTAATTATGGATTAATTAGGCTCAATAGATTTCGTCTCGCGAATTAGTCCAAAATTATGGATGGGTTTTATTAATAGTCTACGTTTAATATTTATAATAATTCCAAACATGCGATTTGATAGGGCTAAAGTTTTAGTCCATCTAAACGGGGCCTTAGAATAGTTTCAGAGAAGACCGGAAATTAGGTCGCAATATTGGTACCTAATCTCAACTAGATCAGGGCAACCTAACATTAACAGCAAGTTGTGCAGATATTAATCTGCTTGAGCCTGACTGTGTTTAGTATACCATCGGATTAAATCCTTGCAAGAGCATGAAGTGACAGAAGTGATATTGCTACACGTCAGTACTTATTGATGCTTACACTAGCACACAGTGAGACACTTCCACTAAAGATAGTAATTCTAGGATAAAATCCAGCTCGGCCCATTAACGAAAAGATAAACTTTAGTGGGCCGGGCCGTATTATTCATTTTGGGCCGGAACTCGACAACTGTACCTTCACCGTGTCACGGTGTCCGTGTTTGATGTCTCATGCTCTCATGAAACGTCAGGAACAGTCACGATGATCAGTAGTTTATCACTCACCACTCACCAGCATGTTGCACTGCAGAAGCAGCATTCAGCTCGCTTTTGCGTCGATCATTAAAAAGGACGGCAAGAAGAACGGTACAGGATGAAATGGACGGAAAAAGATTCATCTAAAATGGAATCTCGTGTGTTACACTTGAGCAGTGCCTCCAAATTCAGACATGGCAAATTCAGCTACTGACGCAAGTCTGCAGTTCGCGATCAATCTACGCAACAGCTTTCGACTAATTCAGGGACAAGATCTCCCTTTTCTTTATGCTTCAATTTAAACTAGCTCTTTCTGCTAATGGTGTCACTAATGGCTACTCGACCACCCATGTCACGGCAATGGGGCTCCTCACCTGCGCTTCCCCGCCCGCCGCTCTGCTTCCACACAGGTACCCCTCCGCGCTGTCGCGCGGCCCCGGCGACGGCGCGGCGACGGTCACCGGAAGCTCTTCTTCTCGCCGAACCCGAGAACGTCAGCGTCGCCGGCGAGACCTGACCTGACGCCGTGCGGCGCGGCGACCTGCGCGGTGTACGTCGAGTTCGGCGTGCCGACGTTGGTGACCGTCCTCTGGAGCACCGCCGACGTGGTGTTCGTCCTGAACGCCACCGATATGGATGGGTAGTTGAGGCTGAAGCCGGCGTTCCGCTCCAGCACGGCGGTGCAGTTGACGCCGGCGTGGGTGATCTTGAAGATCTCCATGTGGGTGTACCCGAGGTTGCAGAGGTGGGTGACGTAGTCGGCCGGGTCGATGTCGTAGACGAGGCCGGGTCGACGGCCCTCGCCGGGTTCACGTGCCCGGCGCCCATGGCGTAGCGTCGGCCTGTGCCGCGTTCCCGTCCATGATCGGCTTGCCCTGCCTGTCCGTCACGTCGGCGGTCGTCATGATCGCGGACCGCACCATCGCCGGGCTCCACGACGGGTGCGCCGACCTGATGAGCGCCGCGATGCCGCTCACGTGCGGGCACGCCATTGATGTCCCGAGAGCACCGTGAAGTCGGACCGCCGGGCGTCGCCCTCCAGCCCCGACGGGCCCAGTTTGCCGGGCCACGCGGCGATGATGTTCACGCCGGGGGCGACCACGTCGGGCTTGAGCACCGACGGGTTCGTCAGGCTCGGCCCGCGCGCCGAGAACAGCGCCACCGCCGGCGCGCGTGCCCGCCCAATCCGCGTCCCGCCGAACACTATCCTCGCCACCGGCCGCCGCGTGGAGCTGATGTAGTTCTTGAGCTCGACGGCCTCCCTGTAGCCGATGAGCGTCGACGGCAGGACATGGACATCGACGGAGTCCTCTTCCTGGTTTATCTCGGAATTCGCGAGAATCATGGCGGCGGCGCCTGCTTGTTTTACTGCCTCGCCTTTGTCAGCCCTGCCGGTGATGCCACGGTCACACACGACCATCTTTCCGGCGACAATGGCGGCAGACAGGGCCCCTTGATGCAGTACATCTCTTCCCGGGTCCCACTGGCGGCGTACACCAGCTCGAGCTCCTTCCCGCCATTTTTCAAATCGACTTTCCGGGGAACATGGACTCGCCGTACAGGATCCGCCGTTCCCGAGCCGGACATAGGCCGGAATCGCCGGTCCAGCGGTGCGGCGCCGACGGTGATCACCCATGGCGCCTCGTTGGCACGGAGCTCGGCGATGGCCCGTTGTTCCCGGCGGCGCACACGACGGAGCCGCACGCGTCGTGGCGCGGAAGCTGCCGATGGCGATGCTGTCCTCGAAGAGCGGGATGGGGAAGCCGCCGAGGGAGAGGGACAGCAGGTCGACGCCGTCGCGCACGGCGTCGTCCATCCGCGAGGATGTCGGAGCTGTAGCACCCGTTGAACCAGCACACCTTGTAGGCCGCGACGTGCGCGGCCGGGGCCACGCCGCGCGCCTCGCCGGCCCGACGCCCAGGACGCTGGCCCCGGCACACGGCCGCGCCGGCGGCCGTCGACGCCGTGTGCGTCCCGTGCCCGTGCGAGTCCCGCGGCGACACGTACTCCATCAGCGACACGGCGTCTGACGGGTTGGTCGGGTAGTTGGCGCGGTGGCCCTTGGAGTAGAACCGCGCGCCGATGAGCTTCCGGTTGCAGTTGGTGGCGTTGAAATGCTCACCTCCCTGGCACACGCCCTGCCACCGCGCCGGCACCGGCGGCATCCCGCGGTCGTCGAAGCTGGGATTCTCCGGCCACACGCCGGTGTCGAGCACGCCGATGATCGTGCCGCCGCCGTACCCGGACCGCGCCCACGCGCCGGTCGGACAGAAGTCGAGCCCCAAGAACCTGTACGAGTACGTCGTGTGCAGCTCAACCCGGCGGTCGGCCCGCACCGACGCGACGCCAGGCAGCTCCCGCAGCGCCGCCGCCTCCTCCTCCGTGAGCTGCGCCGCGAAGCCATCGAACACGGTGTGGTAAGAATACAGGAGGCGCGACGACGGCCGCTTCTCCCGCTCCCATGCCACGGACTTCTCAAGAAACGAGAGATGCCAGTGCATCTTCGACGCGAACACCGCCTCGCCGGCGTCGCCGCTGGAAGCGGTAGCTTCATGCGGATGCAGCTGCACAATGTAGCTCTGCAGATCCTCTGCTTCAGCAGAGCCAAGAATTGGAAACAGGCAGAAGAACAAGAGGTGGAAGAAGACGAAGAACAACCTGAAACCCATTGCTTCAAGAACCTAACAAGAAAATTATGCTCGCAATTTCTTCGCTCTAGCGTGCAAATTGCAATGGCCAATGGCCAATGGATGGTATTTGAAGCACGATGAGAATTTGAGACGGGGAGGGAGGTCTCGTGAGGAGGAGCCCCGAGAGAGCGCGCCGTCACACGGGAGATATACTGCACCGAGTAAATTGGCTACTCCTCTGAGAGACTGAGGCTGAGCTGAGCTCTGAGTTCCATAACTACACAAGCACGGGTAGAGAGAGAGACGACGTAGGCAGAGACACCCATGGAGAGGCGACGGAGACGGAGACGGAGCGTATCAGCAGTTATTGTCCGGCGTACAAAACGGATTAGACTGTACTCCAGTACTGTACTGAGACTGAGAGGTCTCAAAAAAGAAGCAGAAATCGTCGTCGTCGTCGTCGTCGATCGATATCCATTGTTCTTCGCTGCCTCATGGTTCTTCTCACACTGTCTGCCTCATGCCATTTATGATGTGCACGCCTTCCTTAAATTTTCCTCTCCTGTATCATGGGCGCCGCCCGGATCACCGTTTTTGCATGCGGACGTATGTGGGGGGATGTACTGTGACATTCTTGGGAAAAGATTGGAGATCGGCATAACTGCATCAGTACATTATCCACAACCTAACTGGTAGTACTGGTCCTAGTGCTGTACTACCATAAGCTCTCTTCCGACAATGGAATGGCTTTCACTGGATGCTTACATGTAATGTAAGCAAGAACTTTAGACAAGGTCGTCTGTTCGGTCTTCGGTGAACAGAAGGGGAATTTGAATTTCTGCAGGGAAATTCTGAAGTAAGCTTGGAATTTGTTGTTTGGAAAGTTGAACATAGGAAGTACGGATAAAGTTAGAGAGACACTGTCATTGACTTTAAGTTAGAGGAGCTCCTTCCAACAAGTACAGCACCCGCACCAAATTGCGAGTTTAAGCTTGTATTGGGAGAGAAGTTGAATAGTACTGATGATGTGCTGATGGAAGCATCAGGGAGGGCAATATAATGCTCAGTCTTGCTGCAAGCCTGCGATGCAGCATGGTCATGGTTTACAAATTGCAATGCTCATTGAATGCTTCGCTGGTCGGTCACAAGTCACAAGCAAGAAAGTGAAGAAACTATTGCCCCCAACCCCACAGACCACAGTGGAAGAACAGCGAGCACCTCCCTCCTCTGCTTTCCCCACCATGACACACAGGCTCCTGCATTCAAGTCAACACAAACACCACACAAACGCCCTTGCCGTGCTTGGCGCTCCTCACAAACTGGCTCATTGTGGCCCATGGGCTAGAAAAACCGCCTTTCCACTGCTCGATCCGGTCCGGCCCATCGTAGGCGCGGACGATGACTTATGGGCCATGGCAGCTGCAAGTCGTACTTGGGCCTAGAGCCCGTAAAAGCAATTTCATACATGGGCCTTACCCGAGCAATGGGCCTCTTTGACACCGAAATTGAGGTGGATCGCTTGCACTCACCACGTACGAGATCTGCGGCCACTATCGCATTACCTTACCTGCAAAAAAGGGATTGAGAAGAAGTACTCTCCCTCCGGCGAGGAAGGATGGCCGGCCTAGCCGGGAGGGAGAGAGAGGAGGCGCCGGTCCCTCCTCTCCCATCTTCCGTGGATAGAGTGGAGGGTGGGACCCACTGACTGTTTTTTCCTTCCGTCTGACTGACATGTGAGCCTTACATTTTTTTTAATTTTTAATTTTTATATTTTGCTTCTAGTGACACGTCACCACCACGTAGAACGAGGACTAAGTCAAACCAGCCACGTAGGCTCCACATCAGTCAAAACCATCATCGAAACCGCTGAGGGACCTACTTTGCACTAGTTTCGATAGTTGAGAGATCCGTTGAATCTGATTTTTCGGTTGAAGGAAGAAAATTGGATTTGTTGACAAGTTAAGGGACCTCAAGTGAACTTAACGCTCTAAACGGCTGGTAGAGACCCAACTGGGTTCGGAGTTTGTGGGCCTCAAAACGGCCAGTTGCTTGGTGGGCCGCATGCCAAATTGTATCACGCAAGCCGTAATCCCGTTCCGGGCCATTGGCCCAACACATATGGCCAGGGAAGAAGAACTGAAGAAGGAAACAGGAAACCCTCGCCGTGGAGCCTCCAAACCAAGCGAAGCGCCATGGCCGCCGGCGAGCAGCAGCCGCAGCAGCAGCAGATCTCCGCCTCCTCTACTTCCTCCGGGAGGCTCGTCACGCCTTTCTGGAAAGGTTTGCGAGCGACCGAGCGTGCTCTAAGTTAGCTCTTTTTCTCTTTCTCGGGTGATTTTATCGCGGCTTTTACAGCGTGTTTTTTCTCGATGGGATGCAGAGAAGTACGAGAGGGATGCGAGGAGGTACTGGGACATCTTCTACAAGCGCCACGAGGACAAGGTTGCGATTCTAGTTTCCTCCCGCCCTCCTCTTTCATGTGATTTCTTTAGCTCGTGCGAGAGCACTGTTGGATGTGGAAGATTAAATTTGGCAGTGTTTGTGTTGCAACCCCTTCCTTTGGTTTCGCGTTGTCTCAGTAGTTTCTCGCTGGTCTTATTAGTTGTGATCCACGAATTCCTGGGTGTTTTTATGTGCTGCCAGTGGCAGACAGCTCTCTGATCTTCAGGTGAAAACAAAGTTTCAAGCAAATCAAGAATGTGTAGACCGCTTCATTGCACTGAAAAGCCTAGCAGCAGAGTTCTAATTCCCTATATTCATGCTGTTTTGTATTGATAGCGTGTTCAGTTTACTTGTTCAAATTGCTAGCTGGTACTGTAATAGATCCCAGATATTCAATTGTTGAAGGAACTTCTTTGTTTATAGTTCTGGTATATCTCTCAATGCTAACAAGAAATTTCGTCAATATTCTTGGTGGATAAATGTGGTGTCAAACAATACAGTGAATCTGGATTGTTGTTTCTCTACAATACAGTCAAATATGCCACTACAACAGATTGCTGTTTCTCTACTGCAAATGCTTATGGTTGCTTAAATTTCTTCTTTTCTGCATTTGATTTGTCATGCATTTGAATTTTGTACTGTTCCATTTGGACAGTTCTTCAAGGATCGACACTACTTGGATAAAGAATGGGGAAAGTACTTTGAGGTAAACAACTAAACATAAAAGCCTACCTTTTTGTGCCAAATTTGGCCATAAGTTTCACGAAACTGATTTAATTGTGATGAAAATAGGGTCAAGGAGGGGGGAAGATGGTGATTTTGGAGGTATGGCACTGATTTATATTTTAGGCTTGTTTCTGTACTAACTATTGTATGGTTGATTCTGATAATTTAGCTGAGCAGAGTTAATTCATAGCATTCTTTTGGTCGAACTAGCCAACTAGGGAATGTTCATAAGGCATTTCAGATTCAAGTCTGCTCACAACCTTGGCCAATATATCTAGTAAATTCTGTTGCTATTTCTCATTCTTGTTTGTTTGTAACATGAATGTGACTGGTGCAAGGTTGACTGCAGGTTGGATGTGGAGTTGGAAATACAATATTTCCATTGATTTCTACATACCCTGATATATTTGTTCACGCATGTGATTTTTCTCCCCGAGCTGTTGACTTGGTTAAGGTATACTATTCCTCGATGGTAGCTGAATGATTAATCCATTTACCCAGTTTTCTCTTCTAATAATTTGCCACTGCAATGAAAAGATGTGCAACTGAGGATCTACAAATTCATTCCCCATTTTCATTGATTGAATTTTACATGCAGAAACATAAGGACTACAGACCTGACCGAGTAAATGCATTTGCATGCGATATTACATCAGAGCAACTAACTGAGAATGTACAACCTTCCTCTGTTGATGTTGTAACAATGGTAATATGCTGTACTTCTATCATTAGTCTATCTGTACCAGTCATTTTAACTTCTTTATTTACATCTATTTATAGACTTTTGAGTGTACAACCAGCTAACATATTAAGTAGATCTTTATGCTTTCTGCAGTTGCACCCGCTAAAATGCCTCTAGTTCTTCAGAATGTTAGAAATGTTCTGAAAGTAAGTGTCCCTGTTACTTCTAAGTACAGTATCATTATTTTCTTTTAATTTCTTAGAAATTCTATTGACTCAAGGAACTAAACTCATGTATTATGTATTAGAATGGTGGCCGTGTGCTTTTTCGGGACTATGCTTTTGGCGACCTTGCACAGGTATGAATATTTTCTTATGCGTATTTTGATGCCTTCTCTAAAAGTAGGATTGTTTAATTTGATGGCTTCTACAAATCTTCTCTTTTCCCTATTCTTGGTGATATGATTTTGGTTTAGTGCATGCAAGAGAAGAATTGTTTCAAACTTTCCATATATCAGATGCAAGTCTCAATCTGTATGAAATATTCCCTTAGGTGTTTACATCATGCAGCATAACAATCCACTAATCCACCATCTTATTGTCTTGCTGTAAATATTTTGTAGGAAAGACTTATGTCTAAAGGCCAACAAATAAGTGAGAATTTCTATGTCAGAGGGGATGGCACGGTGAGTGCATGGTAGATAATCATATTCTCTAATGGAAGTTTATGCACAACAAAATTAACAGATACTTTTTACCTGTAAAATAAACTGGTGGATTGATTCTGAAGTGCGGGCTCCATGCAGCGAGCATATTACTTTTCAAATGAGTACCTGATGGATTTATTCTCAACATGTGGATTTACTGTTGAGGAGATTTGTGTGCACAATAAACAAGTCGAGAACCGTTCACTTGACTTGGTGATGAACAGGTGATGATTATTTGCTTTGTACAAATATCTCTAGAATATATGCACCACCTGCTATTGAGAAAGCAAGTATAATTTTTTGCCTACATTTATAATGCTTTCAGAGTAATTCTATCGATTGCAGAACACATGTACTTTGGTAGCCTT
Organism: Oryza longistaminata; assembly: GCA_009805545.1. Taxonomy (NCBI): domain Eukaryota; kingdom Viridiplantae; phylum Streptophyta; class Magnoliopsida; order Poales; family Poaceae; genus Oryza; species Oryza longistaminata. The sequence goes on along the minus strand of CM020180.1, from coordinate 5,422,037 downwards.
GCCCTTTTTAATTTGCTCTGTTCTCTTTACTGTGGTTATCTTCCTTGATTTCAAATATGCCCCCACTTTTTTTTCACAACAACGTGATTATTTTTTTATATATTGCTTAGGAACTGGATCCAAGCCACCTTTATCCTTGGCTCAGCTGGTCTTCAAGGCCCAAATGGCCAGCACGATTCCCACACTTGTGAAGATGAAAAGGATAAGCTAACTGCTAATGCTTCTCAGGAGAAGAGCACCAGTGAAGAAATTGACCTTTCTGAGGATTTTAACAATATGTTTGGAACTTCACACAACCTTGATGAGGTAACTTTTATTAATTTAAGCTGAGTGTTATCCTTTGTTGCTGTGAGCGTCAGACTTGTATTGGAGTAAAAAAGTTGGATTTCCTGCCACGCCTTATTAACGAGAAGCTAGTTTCCATTACTTTTGTCTTATCTGAATGACATATCAAAAGTACTTCCTCTGTTTCACAATGTAAGATTTTCTAGCATTGCCCACATTCATATAGATGCTAATGAATCTAGACATATACATACATATATAATATATACTATATATATATATATATATATATATATTATATATATATATATATATATATATATATATGTGGGCAATGCCTAGAAGTCTTACATTGTGAAACGGAGGGAGTAATGTTATAATATAAAGTGACACAGAAGAGAGTTCAGTAAGTTTGGTAGTGATCTAAAAGAGCAGCATGAGAAAAACAATATTAAACCTTTAATTTGGTTTACTCGGGTTCGCTAGGTGTGGATTACCTGCAAGAAAAAGGAAGAACAAAAAAAAAAAAAACCATTTGTCCTTTTCAATCATGTCATTGATAAGCAATACAATTACCCGATGACTGGCAAGGCATGCATCCAGCAGGATTAACTGCGGTATGCGCATATTTGCATTATCTGTTTGACTTTAGTCACTGCAGGTCTGCAGTTGCAGTGGGATGTCAATGCAATGGCATGAAACTGCAGATGTGATTTCTCTTTTTCAATCACAAATCTGGAATTGTTTATCTTTATGTTTCTAATATACCTTGATATTACAAATTTGTCATTGTCTTGTGAAGTAATTTCACATAATATTCTCTGTTTTGCAGGCTCAGGTCCTTCGGATCAAAGCAAAAGGTCATGACTTCGAAATAAAAATGCTCACAAAAGACACCAGCACACCTGCAAATTAACCGGTCTAATGCTTTGGAATCAGCTCAATTCATGTGCAGTGTTCTAGCAGAGAATCCTTCCATTCTTGCTGGCAAAAGAGTGCTGGAACTGGGCTGTGGCTCGGCTGGCATCTGCTCAATGGTTGCTGCTACAGTTGCTCAGTTTGTTGTAGCTACTGATGGAGATGCAGAATCTCTCGATCTTCTTAGAGAAAATACTGCCTCTAACTTGGAGCCTGATTACTTAAAAAGATTCTGATCAAGAGTTATTTTGGGGCGACAAAGATGACTTGAAGGCAGTCAGGAGCTTTTCCAGCGGTGGAACAGGTTTTGATTGCATAATAGGAACTGACGTTACCTACATCCTGACGCTATATTTTCCCCTCAAGACTGCTAGGGAACTAATTTCTAATAAGGATTCAGATGCAGCCTTATATCTTTGCTACATTCAGCGCCGAGTTGATGAGGATTCTATTCTTTCTACCGCAATGGCCCAGGGTTTCAGGCTTGTGGACAAGTGGATAAATGGAATTCACGAGAGTAATGGTATCATTAGCTCTTGGTTCTGTGGTAATGATGTTTGCAGTTCTTTCAGGAATGCAACGCTTTCCATACTGTATTTTCAGGTGTGAGACTTTGATGTTTAGCTGAATTTCATGCATTTCATTACTTGGTGATTTCCCACCATTATTGTACCAGATGAATGGACAAGTTTTTTGGGCAATTATATTATTGATATGGAAAATTCCTATATTTTTATTCTTACTAGTAGAATACCCGTACATTGCAAGTTTGCAACGGGCATATGTGACTGGGGATGGGTTGGAACTTGGAAGTGTGGATTTCACTTTGTGTTCTTAGGCCTTGTTTAATTGGGAAAAAATTTTTGGGTTTGGTTGTCCATCAGATATACGGACACATATTTAAATATTAAACGTAGGCTAATAACAAAACAAATTCTAGATTCCGCCGGGAAACTGCGAGATAAATTTATCAAGTCTAATTAATCCGTCATTAGTAAATGTTTATTGTAGCATTACATTATCAAATTATAGCATAATTAGGCTTAAAAGATTCATATTACAATTTAGATTGCGTAATTGGGATTTTTCCTACGTTTGATACTCAATGCATGTGTCACATTCGATGTGCACTGCTGGTGCTTGGACAGGACGGAAGGGACATATCTGCTTTTACAACAGCAGAGATTATCGATGATGGCAAGCTCTGATTTGATGATGCAAGAAAGCACACACTATACTCCTACCTTACTAGGTGCTACAATACCTTACTAGAAGACGATACATTTTTTTCCTTTTGTGTGGGAAATGCAAAGCATTTCATTCTGGGACAAATCTGCGTCTTTACTTTTATGCTTTCTTGACGGTTGGCCATATTTCTGTCATCAGTTCATGTATGGTACAGACTACAAAGTTGGCCCAGGTAGGGGCGGATACAGGAGCAACAAATTAGGAGGGGGGGGGGGGGGGGGCTTAATTACGCAGTTTCTTCAGCCTTAAGCCATCCAAGAACTTTTAATTTATTATTGATGGTAAAAAAATCGAAAGGGGGTGCTCTGGGGGTATCTATGGGTCTTGTGGGTGTAGAGGGGACTCGAGTCCCCCCCGCACCCACGTTGGATCCGCCCCTGGGCCTAGGTGACCAGGCCGGTGTTACATTGTTGCTGTGGAATTATCCATCGACCGAAGCCTGTGCGAGTATGCGAGGAGCCTCACAAGCTAGTCACCCAATGCTCACCGACGGCCTATTCTGGGCAGCTTCTGACGGTGTGTTTGAGGGAGTTTCTAGTAACTGTTTATCTCATAATCATAAGTTTTCTAAAGAGTTTAGATTTTTTTGATTCTAAGATTTGTAGTTGTAGAATCTAGAAAATAATCTAAAACTACACGATAGAAAACCCAGTTTTCCAAAATCTCTAAAGCGGGCCGGGCTACCAACAAGTAACTTCGCTCCCCAAATATACTCTGAGGCTCACTTTGGTAAGACATTTCGGTTGTGGCTGATTGACGGCTTGAAAAAAGTACAAACCATCTTTACATGATTGATTAAGTAATACTCCCTCCGTTTCACGATGTAAGTCATTAACATCTATATGAATGTGGACAATGCTAAAAAGTCTTACATTGTGAAACAGAGGAAATAACTATTATAAAAATAGATTTATTTGTTTTTAAATAACTTTTATACATTTTTTTATACACATCCCGCATTGCAGATTAGCAGTTTAAGAAAAACGTGCTTACGGTAAACTCACTCTCAAACTCAAAGCTTGAGGGCTCAACTCAAAGCCCATATGATATGACCCTCACTGGTACAACTACCGTCTGCCGACCACCATGATACTAGTAGTATACTACTACTATTTCACTAAGGTTGTGTTTCACACCAAAAATGAAAATTTAGTTGGAATTGGAACGATGTGACGGAAAAGTTGAAAGTTTATGTGTGTAGGAAAGTTTTGATGTGATGAAAAAATTGGAAGTTTGAAGAATTAATTTGGAACTAAACACAGCGTAAAGAAGTGATAGGATTTTGGGGAGCATTTTCGATCAATGCATTCTTGTTGCAAAAAAAAAAATCATGGGAATTAGCATCGTTTATGTCAGTGCTGAGTGCTGACTGCTGAGGTATGTATGTACTGTATCAATGTATGATCCAGCTTCACCTGGCGGCTGGAGCCTGGAGGTCGTTGTGCTGATCCTTTCTACTCCACCGTGACTATTGCCAGTACAACTACCCGGTAAGTACTCATGAGCAGGACGTAACCACTTCCTGTCACATGTGGACAATGCTAAAAAGTCTTACATTGTGAAACGGAGGGAGTAATGTATAATATAAAGTGACACAGAAGAGAGTTCAGTAAGTTTGGTAGTGATCTAAAAGAGCAGCATGAGAAAAACAATATTAAACCTTTAATTTGGTTTACTCGGGTTCGCTAGGTGTGGATTACCTGCAAAGAAAAAGGAAGAACAAAAAAAAAAAAACCATTTGTCCTTTTCAATCCATGTCATTGATAAGCAATACAATTACCCGATGACTGGCAAGGCATGCATCCAGCAGGAATTAACTGCAGGTATGCAGCATATTTGCATTATCTGTTTGACTTTAGTCACTGCAGGTCTGCAGTTGCAGTGGGATGTCAATGCAATGGCATGAAACTGCAGATGTGATTTCTCTTTTTCAATCACAAATCTGGAATTGTTTATCTTTATGTTTCTAATATACTCTTGACATTACAAATTTGTCATTGTCTTGTGAAGTAATTTCACATAATATTTCTCTGTTTTGCAGGCTCAGGTCCTTCGGATCAAAGCAAAAGGTCATGACTTCGAAATAAAAATGCTCACAAAAGAACACCAGCACACCTGCAAATTAACCGGTCTAATGCTTTGGGAATCAGCTCAATTCATGTGCAGTGTTCTAGCAGAGAATCCTTCCATTCTTGCTGGCAAAAGAGTGCTGGAACTGGGCTGTGGCTCGGCTGGCATCTGCTCAATGGTTGCTGCTACAGTTGCTCAGTTTGTTGTAGCTACTGATGGAGATGCAGAATCTCTCGATCTTCTTAGAGAAAATACTGCCTCTAACTTGGAGCCTGATTTACTTAAAAAGATTCTGATCAGGAAGTTATTTTGGGGCGACAAAGATGATCTGAAGGCAGTCAGGGAGCTTTCCAGCGGTGGAACAGGTTTTGATTGCATAATAGGAACTGACGTTACCTACAATCCTGACGCTATATTTCCCCTCTTCAAGACTGCTAGGGAACTAATTTCTAATAAGGATTCAGATGCAGCCCTTATTCTTTGCTACATTCAGCGCCGAGTTGATGAGGATTCTATTCTTTCTACCGCAATGGCCCAGGGTTTCAGGCTTGTGGACAAGTGGATAAATGGAATTCACGAGAGTAATGGTATCATTAGCTCTTGGTTCTGTGGTAATGATGTTTGCAGTTCTTTCAGGAATGCAACGCTTTCCATACTGTATTTTCAGGTGTGAGACTTTGATGTTTAGCTGAATTTCATGCATTTCATTACTTGGTGATTTCCCACCATTATTGTACCAAATGAATGGACAAGTTTTTTGTGGCAATTATATTATTGATATGGAAAATTCCTATATTTTTATTCTTACTAGTAGAATACCCGTACATTGCAAGTTTGCAACGGGCATATGTGACTGGGGATGGGTTGGAACTTGGAAGTGTGGATTTCACTTTATGTTCTTAGGCCTTGTTTAATTGGGAAAAAATTTTTGGGTTTGGTTGTCACATCAGATATACGGACACATATTTGAAATATTAAACGTAGGCTAATAACAAAACAAATTCTAGATTCCGCCGGGAAACTGCGAGATAAATTTATCAAGCCTAATTAATCCGTTATTAATAAATGTTTACTGTAGCATTACATTATCAAATTATGGCATAATTAGGTTTAAAAGATTCATATTACAATTTAGATTGCGTAATTGGGATTTTTCCTACGTTTGATACTCAATGCATGTGTCACATTCGATGTGCACTGCTGGTGCTTGGACAGGACGGAAGTAGGACATATCTGCTTTTACAACAGCAGAGATTATCGATGATGGCAAGCTCTGATTTGATGATGCAAGAAAGACAACAACTATACTCCTACCTTACTAGGTGCTACAATACCTTACTAGAAGACGATACATTTTTTTTCCTTTTTGTGTGGGAAATGCAAAGCATTTCATTCTGGGACAAATCTGCGTCTTTACTTTTATGCTTTCTTGACGGTTGGACATATTTCTGTTCATCAGTTCATGTATGGTACAGACTACAAAGTTGGCCCAGGTAGGGGCGGATACAGGAACGCCGGCGCCCTTGCCCGACTGGCCGCAAGGTTTGGGGACTTCTTCTCTTTCCTCGTTTCTTCCTGTACTGTTTAATTGGTTCTTAATCTTAATCTGCTCGTAAGTAGTCGTCATCTATGGTTTGGATTTGGATTGCCGGATAGTGTATTTGTGGATGGATGTAAATTTTCAGCTGCTATGCGTGATTTCGCGCCAAATTTGATTTGTTGTTGTTGTTATTTGTCCGTTCTTTCTTTCCTAAACGGGAAATTTTTCATGGTAGTTGACAGAATTGATCCTTAATTTCTTCGGCGGGTGGCAGTCAAATAGTTAATAAACAGATTTTCATTTTATTAGATGTGGTATCGTTGATTCTAATATGGTCTTAGCGTAAGGATTGAGTCGAAATCCTGATGCTTGGCTTGGAATGGAAGTGGTATGGTCAGGAATATTCTGATTTACTCACAAGGCCTATTAATTGATAAGCTAGCACACTAGCAGTCGTAGGCTCAAAGATTTGCACCCATTTGCAAGAAACCAAAACCTTTAGTTCACTTCAATTTGCACAGGCTATTTTTGGGGTTATGATGGAGTTGATTTTTCTTTTACCGTTCTTAGTTGAGCAACGAGTAGCAACTAGCAAGCGCATAAAACAGAATGTTCCAAATTTTAATTTGCATGCCATTAGTTTTCCCAAAATTAAGGATAGCTTCCTGAATTCCTGAACCTCTATGTAACATTTTGTCAACTTCTTCACAGGAGGAGATTTCTCTAAGGGCACAATATGCATAGGCGAGCTCGAGGTTGCAAGTATTACCAAATTCCAGAGTATATGGAGCTGCTCAGGAGCTACATTCTATGAGCCGCAAGAAATCCCTGATGGTTTCCACTGCCTTGGGCACTATGCCCAACAGAATGACCGACCTTTACAGGGATTTCTTCTTGTGGCAAGGGAAGCGGCTAGCTGCCAATCAATCAATCTCAAGCCTGCTCTTGAGAAACCATTAGATTACACCCTTGTTTGGACTAGTACTGACTTGAATGATGATGACAATAGTGATTGTGGTTGCTTCTGGTCACCATCACCACCGGATGGTTATGAAGCTCTCGGCTATGTGGTTACTAGAGGACCGAAGAAGCCCTCATTAGATGCAGTTCGATGTGTGCGGGGTGGCCTCACTGATGAATGTGAAAACTTTAAGTCAATCACAAATATGGGAGGTAATTGCTACATCTGGAATACAAGGCCTTGCCACCGAGGGATGGCAGGAAGAGGGATACCTGTTGGTACATTCTTCTGTGGAACAGATACAGAAGAATCAGACATTCCCTGCTTGAAGAACTTTGATTCAAGTTTGAGTTCCATGCCTAATTTAGAGCAGATCAAAGCACTGATCGAGCACTATGGACCAACTGTTTTCTTCCACCCGCAAGAGATCTACTTACCATCATCAGTCTCTTGGTTCTTTGAGAATGGAGCTACGCTCCACAAGAAAGGTAAAGAAATGGGAGATGTAATTCTTGCTAGTGGTTCGAACCTTCCTGCTGGTGGGACAAATGACGGTGAGTACTGGATTGATATTCCTGATGGTGATAGGAATGAATATGTCAAAGCTGGTAATCTGAAGAGTGCTGAGCTCTATGTGCATATTAAGCCGGCTCATGGAGGAACTTTCACTGACATTGCGATGTGGGTGTTCTGCCCATTTAATGGGCCAGCAACAATAAAGGTCGGATTTGCTAGCTTTGCTCTACAGAAAGTCGGCAGGCATACTGGTGACTGGGAGCATTTCACCCTCCGTATAAGTAACTTCTCAGGAGAGCTCTCATCTATCTACTTCTCACAGCACAGTGGAGGCGACTGGGTGGATGCATGTGATCTGGAGTTCATCTCAGGAAACAAAGCCATCGTTTACTCAGCGAAGGATGGCCACGCAAGCTATGCGCACCCTGGATGTTATCTGTTGGGATCTGAGAAGGCTGGTGTTGGGGTAAGAAACGATGCAGCACGAAGCGATATTTTGGTCGATTCGAGCACAAGGTATAAGATCATCTCTGCGGGACATCTGGGAGATGCCGTTATCGAACCATGCTGGCTGCAGTACATGAGAGAATGGGGCCCGACCGTGGAATACAACTCACGGTCGGAGATAGACGCTGTGCTTAGCTTCTTGCCCTTCTTTCTTCGGTTCACAGCTGAAGCAATACTGAACAGTCTTCCGGTGGAGCTGTACGAGGAGGAAGGACCAACTGGACCAAAGGAGAAAAACAACTGGGAAGGCGATGAGAGAGGCTAGAAGATGTTTCCAACTTCAAATATATGCTTCATAATTTGTTCCAGAATCCAGATAGCTCTATAGATATGTACCCTAAGGGTGCTGTAATAGTGATATTGGGATCGAACGATCGATATGCTTTGCCAAGGCATTTCAGTTCATAGAGTCTGTAGGTGAAATGCTGGCAAAGCTGAAGGTTGAAGAGGTAATCACGTTATGTTGTCCTGTTTGATCATCTGGCCTGTTTGTACCTTGTGTCAGCTATAACTCTGTTTCTAAGAACCATAAACTAAAGCCGACATAGTCGACAAAAGCTACTGACCATGTGAGCCTCTCTTTCCTAGAATGTCTGCAGAGCGTTTCTTGCACGTATCATCTTCGTGCTAGAATAATTAGGCATGTGCAGTAGAACGGTTGAAGTTTCTTATTTTCAATGGCACGTACTCCGTCAGTCCCATGAAAAACACAGGTTAAATTCATAGTGCTTGGATATTGTTAAATTCGTATTACTTGGATATTTCATATTCATATTATATTTGTTTTCTTTTTTATATAGGACAGAGAGGTAGTAATGCCGATTAAAAAGATCGAATTTGGTGATTGATCGTTTTGCACTGGTGACGTTTTAGTTAGCGGATCCACTTGCCATTGTCGGAAGGGTGGAGGAAAAGGTAGAGGAGATCAGGAGATGGGGGCCGTCCCCTGCGGGTAGTCCAGCTGCCGCGCGCGCTTGAGGTGGGCCCGCCTGCCTCTGGCAGGTACTTGATGGCCCGTTCTACAGCCCATGTTATCTGGGCTGGAACTAATGCGGCCTATGTTAGTTGGGCCGGGACGGGCTGTCACGCCCGTGTAGACCATAATAGTTGGACTGAAATGGGACTGCCACGTACGAGCGATATGGTCTATCTCTGTCAAAGGATTTGCAGCGATATGGTCTGGGATGGCCTCGCTTCAATGCCTCATTGCCTCTGCAGCTACACTCTTACAATTGCAAGTTGCAACAGGGACCAGCAGATTCATCGCTGAACTGCTGCAGTATCATCTTTTAACTACTATATGCTTCATGTTTTACTGCACAGGTGAGGTGAGTTCTATACAGTAGACCAAAGCACTCCAATCTGGTGCCAAAATGAAACTTGTTACCCCTTTATTACCCATGAACATTGCCTTCCCTTTTTCCCCTATGCAAGGGAGAAGTAGTACCGCATTGTTTATACATACAGAAGCATCAGAGCTTCCGGTAATCTCACCAACTCCTCCCGTGGTGCTGCCCGCTGCGTTCCCTCATCGATTCCATGGTTTATTCACGTCAGGGAACATTTTGTTTCCGCTCATATACACCTCGGCTTGTGTCTTGCCCTATGATGTTGGTACTTCTATGGTGTGAGTCCACTGGCAGATGTGGCTATCCTACCTCCCTGTTCCTACTTGGTGTGGGGGGTTTTAAGCTAAGCCTCTCTATATACAGCTTGACCGAGTTGAGTATTCAGATACTAGCTGCATGAACATGGAGGACTTGTCCTCCAAGAGCCTCTGGGGTGTGTCAAACTCTGCAATTTTACCTGGAATCCAAAGGATAAGATAAGTTCACAACAAAAGAAAGGTAAAATGGACAAGTTTTGACAGGTGAATAGGAAAATTCTTAGGTCATTTGGTTAATTTCAGTGAAGAGACCATACCATCACTAAGCACCAGGACTAGGTCACTATCAATAACCGTCGGGATACGGTGTGCAATGGTGCAGACCGTGCAATCCTTGAATTCACTGCGAATAATCTTTTGAATAAGATTGTCCGTAGCTGTGTCAACTGATGCTGTTGCCTCGTCAAGCACCAAAATTTTTGCCTGTTTCAGCAGGGCCCTACCCAATGCAATAAGCTGGCGTTGTCCCACACTCCAGTTATCTCCATTCTCCAGTACTGCAACCCAACAGACGCCCAGGAAAATAAATTTAGAGGGGAAATACACCATACTTTACAAGAATTATCCATTTATTCAAGAAAGAAACAGACCTGGACTGTCCAGCTTTTCATCCTTGGACCGAATGACCTCTCCGAGCTGACACTTTTCTAGTGCCTGAAAGAAAAAAGGTCCTTCCATAAAAATCAAGACATATTTAACATGGCTGCAGCATTGAAAGTGACCAGGGCGTACCTCCCAAATTTCCTGATCAGTACATTCTTCAAGAGGATCAAGATTCATTCTGATAGTACCCTCAAACAACGTAGGGTCCTGGGGAATGATGCTCAACCGTGACCGCAGATCATGCAGGCCAATTCTAGAAATATCGATGTCATCGATGATAACTTTCCCTCCTGTAGGTTCAATTAAGCGGAAAAGGGCCTGAATAAGAGTAGATTTACCACTTCCAGTTCGCCCCACAATCCCGATCTTTTTTCCACCAGGAAATATACAACTGATTCCATGTAGAACTAAGGGCAGGTCATCTTTGTACCGTACCTGTCATGTTTGATAATAGAATTAAATTCACAAATGGGATTGGCTTAGGAGAGGACAGAGATAAAATACACATCAGTTCAGGATTGTACCTTGAGATCGACCAGCTCAATGTTTCCATTCTCAGGCCACGAGGATGAGGGACGGCTATTCTCAATGATGAGTGGTGCTTCACTGGGAAGCTTGCAATACTGATAAATGCGTTCAACAGAGATGATTCTATTCTCTAATTTACAGAAGCTCAGTATCCACCTTGACATGCGAGCATTTAAATTAAGTCCATAAGTGACAGCAAGCCCAGCCATACCTATCAAGATAGAACCGCACTTAGATAAAGCAAAATGTAAACCGACAAAATGATGCAAGACTTTCCTCTGTGCTTATGTAAATGATTAGGTAAAGAAATATCACAAAATGCAATAGAACAGTACATGTGACACCAGGTAAGACATACTTGGTTCAATTGTGCCAGGAGGGAAGCTCACTAGTATCGCCATGCAAAAAGCGAAGACAAAGGTCGAGAGCAATTCCATTCGCAGGCACAGCCATTCAATAGCTGCCAGGCTGGAAAATAGAGGCCGAGCAAAACAGTCAAGAAGGTAAAGATTTCTTTTCATGAATCGTTTCTCTTGACCAAAACCTCTGATTGTAGCAGCACCAGCAATTGACTCACTAAACAAATGGATCACCGGCGACTTCTGTACGCTTAAGATCCTAGTCAATTCCCTTGATGAAGCAATATAATATCTCTGCGTGGTAGATAATATTTATCAGTAAAAAAACCCCTGATTAGAAAACATATATTACTGATAGTAAGCAAAAGCAAGCAAGCAAAATGTTTTTTACGAAGAGAAATGTGAAACGTCTCAATTCTTTAAACACAAGCAAGAAATTCAGTTTTCACTGCCTCAACAATGAATTACCTGCATCCACATGCATGCAACAGCCATAGGAACTATAAGAATCAAAACTTGCCATGTGACTTTGCTCATGACAGCAACAATTCCAAGTAGTTGAATTGTTGTTGATGCAAATCCACCAAGTCTGAATGCTATATCAAGGTCCACGACACTTTGATCTACAGAAACCTGGTATGCATGATTCACATTAGAAATGGCACATTTAAGAATCAAGTGATACAAAATAATATTAACAGGAGAAAGAACAAATTTAACTTACTCGGTTCAAAATTCGACCGGATGGTGTAGTATCAAAGAATGACATTGGCGCTCGAAAAACACACCTTAGCATCTTTACAAACAGCTTCTGTGCAGTTGCTAAACCAAATGTAGCCACAAGAAGACTTCTCACAAACACAAACAATGAACTCCCAAAGGCAAGGGACATATAAACAACCAGGAGAACCACACTGTCTGTCTTAGGTGCATCTCCTTCTGTTTGTGGGTTTGCCCATGCCATCCACCAGTTACTCGCAATCTGAAGTACTTGAAACATGGTTTGGGCCAGGATAATGAGGGGTATCAGTGTACCTTTGTATGCTTCTCCCATGTATGACAAGTAAACCTGTAAGCTAACTCTTCCTCGCTCCCTCTCCTCCTCTTGAACAGACCGCTTCTTCTTACGCTCTTCAGGCTTCTTCTTCTTTTCTTTTATTCCACGCGTACTAGATGGTTTTTCATTATTGGACACCTTGTTTTTCAGATTATCTATATTGCTAACACTTGGCGTCAGTCTTTTGATAGGAACAGAAGAGACAGTATCCTCATCGGAATCTTCGGAAAATTCCATGGTCTCAATAGCTTCCTTATGAGCACAAACCAAAGCATTGAAATCAGTGCCAGCTTGGAGAAGATCATCATATTTTCCAGCTTGGGTGATATGACCATCCTTAAGAACCTGCACGTGCACAATACAGAAGAATAAAGAGACATCAATCCAGGCCCCTATGATCATGCATAGTCTCATGAAAGCTATAACTAAAAATAACTTGCTTTTATACAGAATCTGCCTGTATAGTTAATTCTGATGGAAATACTCTTGTGCATAAATGATTACAACATATTCAGATTGTGAGAAGAATGTAGTTACCAGTATCAAGTCAGCAGCTGGTAGAAACTCAATTTGATGGGTTACATAAATTACGGTCTTGCTTGCTAGTGCAGTCAATATATATTCCTGTAACACAGAAGCTTGGGATGTTATGCAATGGAAAAAAAAAACTTTTGAAATAGATGGAATAGGCAACAATGAGTACCAACCCTAAATAATTCACTCCCAGTATGAGCATCAACCGCACTGAAGGGATCATCGAGCAAATAAATATCAGCATCTTGGTATAGTGCTCTTGCAAGCTGTACTCTTTGTTTCTGACCCCCACTCAAATTAATGCCCCTATCACCGATGATGGTCTGATCTCCATATTGGAGCAACTGAAGATCTTTCTTCAGGGAGCAAGCCTCAATAACTCTCTTGTAACGCTGTTTGTCCATTGGACTGCCAAAAAGAATGTTCTCCTCAATGTTTCCGGACTGTATCCAGGCAGTCTGAGGGACATATGCTGCTGATCCACTGATCCTCACCTGGAAAGGAGTTAGGGGAAAATGTAACAAAACTACCGTGCATTTTAACACCAATAATGTATACATTTACTTACTTGACCACACAATTTGGGTATCTCGCCAAGTATAGAAGACAACAAGCTTGATTTGCCAGAACCAATGACACCACACACTGCTACTCGCATACCCCTCACCACACTAAGGTTGATGCCAGAAAGTGTAGGGGTTGGAGAAGATGGGTTCCAAGAGAATGTAGCATCGTTTATATTGATTGCCTTATCTGTACTACCATGTGGAACCGTTATAGTTGCATCATCTGGCAATTCTTCTTGTTGAAGAAAGTGAGACAACCGGTCCAAAGATACCCTCGTCTGAGCAATCATAGAGATAAGATCTGGGAAATTCCTAAGTGGTTCTTGAAGGATCCTAAATGTTGCTAAAGCAGAAAGAACACCTCCAGCAGTGAGTTCGCCACCAAGCAATATACAAGTCCCAAATGTTATCACGGCGACAAAGATTGGTGAACTCCAGAAAACAAATGTAACTGCGGCCTGTGAGTACAGAGCCCACCGAAGCCACTTGCATTCCACATTTCTCATCTCTTCCAACTTCAGCCTGTATCGATCCTCCCACGCTTGGAGCTTCAAAATCCTCATATTCTTCAGGCACTCTGATGTCTTGCGCATGCGCTCATCCTTTGAGGCCATAAGCTTATCTTGGTAGTGCTCCTGCAGCTTCGCCACAGGAACTGAGGCAGCAATTGATAATACAGTAGCTACCAATGTTGAAACCATGGCGATTCCAACATTCTTGTACAGGATGGCGAGGGCGAGGATGATCTGCAGTGGAAGCATCCAGATGTCATGAAAGTACCATGCATAGTCCCCCACACGCTGTACATCAACCGCCATGTAATTCACAATCTCACCACTGGTGTGGCTCTGCCGCGAGGAATTCGACAGCCTAAGGCCCTTCCTGTACACCATGGCCGTCAGCCCAGACTTGACATGGATCCCCATGACATCCACGCCCAAGTACCACTGCCGAGCAGTGAGCGTCTCAAGCAACTTTGCTACAAAAAATACAGAGGCAAGGATGTAACCTTCATGGGGGAATTCAATTTTGCCACTGAGGTAGTCCACAAAGTAGCTGATCAGGTATGGGCCAACATAGGAGACAATTGTGTTCACCGCTGCGAAAGCACCATTGATCGCTGCCTCACGCCAGAACGACTTCAATATTGCCCATGCCAGTGATGGTTCGCTGCCGGGGCGCTCCATCCGCTGGCGTTCATAGTGACTGCTCATCGCCTTGTAGCAGGATTTGGCACGGTCTTTGTGTGCCATCAAGGGTATGTCAGCCAGCTCAAGTGGTCGCTGCGCACCAACTGACAGCAGCGGACTAAGCCATGATAATGTTGCAAGGCTAACAATCCCAGCATCGCCATACGGCGTCACCCGCAAGCACCCGGGCTCCTCGTCGGCGTCTCTCCGCTGCCCACCGAGCAAGAGCGGTTCATGAACACTGCTGTCGTCGTCGGTGAACTCCAATTCAACACCGGTGGAACCCATGACACCAACCAAGCAGAGGAACCCGAGGGCCGGCGCCGACGCGAAGTTGGCAACCATGTGAGCGTAGTCCACCTCATCATCATCATCATCGCCCATGAGGTGCCTGGAATCGTCGTACGCGATGCCAACACAGAGCACGAAGGAGACCACCCACCAGACGCGCACCAGTACGGGGAACCTGCCCCACCCGACGGCCCGGGCCTGCATCGCGAGCGCCAGGAGCGCCGCCCACGCCAGCGCCTGCACCGCGGGCAGCAGCAGGGCCTCGGGGACGGATGGGTGGATCGATGTGTGGCGGCGAGCGAGTGAATTTTGGCTGGGGGCGGCACAAGGGGAAGGGAAGGAAGGAAGGTCGCGGAGGAGGAGGAGGAGAGAGGAGGATGATGAAGTCAGGCGTGTGACGCTGGGTGGTGTGTGGTTTGATGGCTTGATCACACGGATCAGGCCGGTGAGCGATGCCGCATTAAGGCATTTAAAGAGGAGAGTTCCGAATAGCTTTCTTCTTTTCCCCCCCTCTCGCTTCGTGTTACGACTTACGACGCGGACCGACCTGACCAGCTGCTGCTGCTGCATCGCATCCTCCTCCTCCTCCTGCTGCAGCTGCATGTATGCGGCGTTGTTATAATCTGCGTGCTTGCCGACCTGCCGTGACGGGGGAAGATGTACGTGTGGTCTTATAAAATTGGCCATGTTATTTCACCAAGTGGGATAGGTGTGTGTCTGGTCTGTGCTGTGCTCCTAGTAGTGTACAGTGAGGGAGGAAAGGGATTGTTCAGGTGTTCATTGCTTTTTTGTTGCACGGCAATGGAGCTGACGCTGCAAACGCCAAACGGCTTGAGAGGGAGATTTATCTGCGTTGTCAGGCTTTTTACGATGTTAACCGCTTGATCGGTTTCTCCCAAAGGTCGTCCAAAAGAGAGATTGAACCGCTAATAACCACTTGATTCTTGGCGCTTTTGCTTTAGTTCGGCGGATAGACGGCAACACGAGTAGCACACGACGAGACCATCCTGCCATGGGCTCTTTCTGACTTTTTCCCCTGTGTCATGTCATGTGGAGTGACGACTATCGTCATGGTAGTAGTACTTCGTCACCGAAAATGTACGTAATATAGATCAGAAAAAAAACGAAACGAACACTCCATCATGGCCCTGAACTGGAACCCAACGCGCTGGACAACACCATTTCCATTTTCTCCTCTACGAACAAACAAACGCCGGTGTCACGTACGTGGCGGGCGCATGGGCTCCGGCCGCAGCCGCGCGGCGCCCAGGTGGACGCCAACCACGGATGGCGTGGGATGTATCGCACATAGGGACGAAAGCGGACCGATCCACGAGCCCACTTATAAATCAAATAAGTGGTAACCCGGAATTTTCATATTATGTTCTAGTTTGTTGTACCTTAGAATGTAAATGGATCGACTCATAATAGAATAAATTAGTAGTCACGGGTTACCCACTAACATATAAATAGATTCGTGGATCGATCCGCTTGCATCTCTAATCGCACATTGCAGCTAGCACAGCACGAGCCACGAGGCGCCGGAATATTATAACGGAGAAATGGCACGAGCGCGCGCACCGGCTACCGCCCGGTGCGCCGCACCCTGACCGACCGGAGTCCATGCCGCCGCATGTGTCGCGCCGCGCGGGCGCCGTGGCATGCACAGGCAGGTTTATTCCGAGGGAATATATGTCTCGAGCTGGCGTTGATTCCACCACCACCCAACAGAAAGAGAAGAAAAAAACTAAGGAAATAAAATCCCCAGTGATTGTTGTATATTCAATCTTGCATGCACCAGTGGACCACGGCATATGTGGATCTTGATCTAGCTAGTTGTCTGATCGCTTCATTAAGTGCATCTGCGTGAGCCATTTTTGGGGGCACTTTGATGGCAACCTATGGCACACATCACCTTCTGTTTCCCGGCACAGCCATACTTTCTGACATGGATCCATTTCAGCTGCTAGATTGCGAGTATACTATGTGACTGGCATTAACATTGCATCGCACCTATATATCCTCCGTCTGGTTCGGTCGATAATGCGACTGTTCAATGGCTAATTTAAGGTTAGAACGTGCGAGTGCATGCAAATGAGGATGAGATGAGATGGTAAAGGGAGATCGATCCAGGCCACTATTGTGCTTGATAAAGTGAAACCACATATGTAGTACGTGTACGGGTGCATGTGTGCATGAACCTACTATATCTTGATGATGCCAACGGGGATAGCACCGAATTAATGTCAACGAACGAAAGATGTGGTTGCTTAATTCATGGTTGGAGTATGACGGGGAAATGCATGGCTTGACAAGGACTGATCATCCATTCCCGGATGAATCCTTTTTCAATTAGCTGATTAATTTCGGCATAACTTGATCGATCCATCCAATGACATAGAATTACATATTCTTGTGGCCTAAACCCTAATTGAAGTGCCTGATTACGTAACGTGGTCACTATTTGGTTTGGTCACCATCATGTGCAAGTCCCCTTACATCATTAATTTGTACCGAGTAGAGAATTTAGTAACTGCGCAAGCGCAACCAACTAATGGTACTCCATATCCATCCTAAAAGAACATATAGTATTGTCTTAAATCAAATTATCAGCTTAAACAAGTTTATAAAAAGCTATATTAATATTTACTATATCAGATGAAGATCATTATATATCATCCGAGATATATTCTTATAGTTTACTTTGAAGTATTGGGTTTCCTTTTTCTTTTCCCCTCAACGCCGTATTCCTGAACAACGCTTGATTCCTCTATCATCGACTCGTCGCTGCCTCCTTTGTCGCCATGCCCAGCTGGCCGGAAAGCATCAATGGTGCTGATGAACCCTCCGGATCGGGCTGCTCCGCTCCCCTACCCCCTCTACTCCTCCTCAATTCAGTGGTGGTGAGGTGCCCCCGTCCCATCGTCTTTCTCGTTTCCAGTGGCTCCCCGTCACCATCATCCGTCGTCTACTAACCTTTTTCTATGCTTTGCCTTCGCCACCAAAATCTACCCACCGTCGGCTATTGACACCACGGCTTCGGTGGCACCATCGCCACCTCACCGCCCACCAAGCCATCACCGGGCCACCACCTCCCATGACCATCCCTCCGAGCCCTGTGACATTCCCCTCTCAACCCTCCCACTCCACTGCTAACCCGAGACCCTAATTTGTAGTTTCTGTGTTAGAGTTTGAGTTATGGCTAGTATCGGAGAAGAAGAGGAGATCGTCGGAGTTGGAGAAGGACCTGACGCACGAATCACGAGGTTTTAGGGATGGATTTATTTGTCGAAAGAAAGTTAGCAATTATGTAAATTATAAATATAGACAAATTCTAACCATATCTTTGCCCGTGGTTTCGAATTTGTTCTTTATTTTGCATGGTGACACGCTCCAATCAAACGCCACTTGACACTTCACTAAACTCACTCTCAGTTGCGCGCGCGTGGGCAGCATTTCTCCCGGCAAAATTGGTAAAGAAACCGAGCGCTTTTGCTGGAGATGCCGGAACAAAACGTATACATGATTACGACGCGATGTTCCACCAAATCGGCTGATGCGATGCCGATCGATACCGGGGAACATACTTATAGTGATCAGACATCTTAGCAACAGGTTATCACACAGATTATCATCACTCATCAGCATCTGAACGCCTCTGGTCATGTTTACTTCGGCGAGGAATCAAATCCAATTCGATCGATCGAAAAGAACTTTTTTGACATTTTGCTAATTTCTTTTCGAGAAAGATGAAGACCGTACTAGACATGTAAGTAGATTGCTAATACACAGGGGCGGATCCAGAAACAAAAAGTTGGGGGGACTCAACATACCGAGTACGCCGATATAAATACATAATCTCAGTATTAAACTATGCTAAAATGGTATTATAAGACCTTTAACACCTCCTACCTTATCAACTATGATGAAAAAATTAAAGGGGGGGCTTAGGGGGGTATCCATGGGTTTTGTGGGTGTAGGGGGGACTTGAGTCCCCCCTGCACCCACGTTGGATCCGCCCCTGCTAATACAGATAATTGTATCCTCTAGATTGTCTCTATCAAAACAACAGAGTGCATTGCACCAGGCGTCTGTTTATTAGCAGTTGCTGACTCTGAAACCTTCTCCAAACTTCTCTCCCTTTAGCCAGTTGTTAATGCTTCCTTAATTAATTTGACAAAGAAAGATGGGTGCACGCTTGCTTCCAATTATACGTTTAGTAGTAAAACGTGCGTGGCGTGGCACATAAGTTAGTGCCAGAATTAACCTTCATTATCACTCATGAACACAGAGCCCTTCTGTAATTAGAAATTGTAGGCACCGTACCAAAATTTTTCATACAAGTTTAGTACCTTACCGGAGGTATCGAGATATACTTAAAAATTTTAATGCAAATTTAGTACATCCTAATACCAGAGATATTACAATTAAAAAATATGGTACCTTCCGATACCTTCTCAAGGACTATAAAACCACTCTTTCTATATACATATACATATATATATTTAATTGGCACTTGATTAGGTTAAACGACCGTGCAGTGATGCATTGTTAATGCCAGTGCTTTTGCTTGATTTTCTTAATAGAGATTGATTACTATCATACAAAAAGAATTATTTTCTTTGGAATCATAATCTATGCATAGTATAGCATGTGCAAAAAGATGTGGGCGAAGCACACGTACGCAACTCTATAATATTGGCAAAAGATATCGTGTTGACAGATGGCAGGCGCTATGCATATACAAGAGGAATTGTCATTATATTTTAAGAAGTCTAAAAATATTAGTGTGATATATATGATGTATTGCGTTGGTAATGGTATAAATAATAAGTACGTACTCCATTATTTCAAAATATAAGCATTCTATGTACGGAGAAATTTTTGGCGGAAATTTTGAGATAATGAACTAACTCCTGCAAAAAAATTAATTGTAGCCTCTTAAGTTCAAAGGATCCTATAAAATAAGTCATTTGCGTCAATAAATATGTAGTATTAGCTACTCCCTCTGTTTCAGTTTATAAGACGTTTCACTTTTGGTCAGAGTTAAATTAATTGGTTTCAAATTTGATTAAGTTTATAGTAAATATAGTAATATTCATAGTACTAAATTAGTTTCATCAATCAATAATTAAATATATTTTCATAATAAATTGTCTTGAATAAAAATGTTAACTATTTTTCTTACAAACTTTGTCAAACTTAAAGCAGTTTGACTTTGAACCAAAGTCAAAACGTCTTATAACTGAAACGGAGAGAGTAGTTTATACGAGATCGAAAGTGTTCTTTAGACAATTTTTTTATTTTAATGTAATCATATGAATCCAATAAAGCTTTCAATATCTTGAAGAAAAGTAGTACACCTAGCTACTTCAATGCAATAAAAAAATCAGTGACATTTACAGTACTCTTTCTGTTATAAAATATAGTAGTAAGTTTTTCTAGTATTTAAAATTTATCTTAAAATATAACAAACTTTCGCCTACATTATTTTTTTTAATCAATTATAATTTTCTCTATTTAGCTTCACCTACTTAAATATTTGTGTCCAATATTAAAAATTGGACGAAGTACTATATAAGACACTAGAAAATTAATCACCTATGGTCGAATCAAAACACAACTCCACATTGCTAGAAAAGTCGTAATACCTTTCGATGACCTTGAACTAATTTACAACCTTGCAATATGTACAATATGAGATATCGAAGTATCGAACAAGCTTTTCGTCCTAACCAAAAAACAGTATTGACAGCAATTGCAGACGAACTAAGAGCCACTAGTGTTGCATAATTACCAAGTACCAACCCCCATATAGTAAGTCATCGTCCTACTGGCATTCATATCGACCCCAAACTTCTGAACACCACAATATACATACACTGTTTTTATCAGTCTAAACAACAGATGAGTCTCTTTCGCTCCTGTACTAGAGGAGTCCAATGACCGGCTGCTAGCTAAGCTAGCTCAAACCTTAATTCCTTTGCCTACAATTAGAGAGATGTCTGATTTGAGTCTGACCCCACCACAATAATGTTCAGATACGCATATAGAATTCAGCACTGCATGGTTTGTACAGTTGCAGCACCAGAACTTTCCCGATCGATCGACGAAACGCAGCAAAGAAATATCTGCATCCACACTAAAGCTTAGCGAGAGATCATTTTTTATTAGATATCGGTTGCTTTGTTAGGTAACTAGTTGGTCATCAAGCTTGGGTTGGTGTTAGGGGAGTACGATTATTGCATGGATAAACATCGCCTAGCTTTAGCTAGACGATGGAAAGGCAGATTTGTGCAGGTTATCTGGCGCAGCTAGGACGGTTAATTTCTCTGAAAGTCTGAATACGTAATGCAGCATTAGTTCGATCTCGTGTGATGGAGGATTGGAGATCTGGAAGTGAGCTATAGTCATCCTCTTTTCTAGAAGAGAACTTGGAGGAGATCATATCGTGGTGTACTTAGATCAAGTATATGTGCGCCGGCTTCATTTGCTGCTGTTAATTATTATATATATTTATATAGTGATCTTCTTCGAAGAAACATGTATAGCATGCATGATGCATCATGCACGCATGCACATGCCACAGGAGTTTGCAATGCAAAAGTTGCTGGAACACGAACTGAAATGATGTGGTGTAGTAGCTTATTATTCGGGCAACTTTCAAGACCACTATAGTTATTAAGAAAGTACAATGAGCTTAGGTTGAAAGTACTTGCAGTACTTGAAAATGGAACAAATCAACATGAAAAATAGTCTCGGATTGATCACCTTGTAGCCCCAAACTAACGAGTTGCAGTAAGCAAGCATAGTGGAGTGGTACTTACATGCACGGAAGATACATTTGATAGTTTAGTAGTGAGGGGTGTGTATTTTCAACCCCGAGGTCCCGTGTTCAATTCTCAAACACACTCATAATATTTATCCTTAAAAATTTATTTGGAGGAACATCTTTCCTTCCAAATCTCGGTTTTATTAGTGGTATGCACGGGTATTTGGAAGATACTCTTTCGAACAACTGAATGGTATATTTTTTCTAAAAAAATATATATAAGAAAGTTGCTTTGAAAAATCGTATTAATTTTTCAGGTTTTTCAAAAATAATATTTAATTAATCATGCTGTTAATAAGCTATCTTCTTTTCCGCGTGGTGAGAAATGAGTTATCAACTGCGGGAAGGCTTAAAGCCCAACCCATAAAAATAGAACTAGGAGTACAACACATTTTCCGGCCCAGGACCACTCAAGATGGGCTGAAAGCCTTGAAGTTCACTATTTGGCCCACAGGCCACAGCTCAGTGCGCAAGAATTTCGTGGGCCTTCCTTTGCCAGAGAGACCGCGGCCTGCCACGCCTAACTTTGCCGTCTCCTTTGCTTGCTCTAATCGATCGCTGCAACTGCAGCATCTCCTCTCACAGGTCGCTTGAAACAAACAAACACGTTCTGTGAAAAGGTTAAAAAACATCCTCGTACACTAGGGATAGCACTCTCAATCCTTGGAATGCAGGAAGAGGCTGCAGGCTACGCACAGAGATTAAATTGGATTCAGTGTCACTGTTTCTCGCGGGCCAAGCTAAAGCTATACAGGAAAACTTTTGTTCAACTGTCAATCACTTTCACCCCACACTGCCTGGGATTCTCAGACAGAAATTGCTGTGTAGTACTAACTTTTCACACGTCTCAGAAGAACTAATTCACCGAATCCTAAACTCGATCCGACAGAAGCAAAGAATATCATGATACTTTTTCCAAGTGCACAAGGGAGGGTTCCACCTGTACTTGCTTCTAAAGCATGTAATGCCTGCCTACTATTCTCTGAATCTCTTTTGTGATCATGGAGAATATGGAATAATTACACAGCTAGGAGCTTCCTTAATCTATGTATTTATATTATATTCTAGACTAAAAAGTATTATGTGAGTCTGTAACAGATGATTTTAAGCATAACATTTCACATGGACTCCATATAATGCCTTGATACTCTTGCATGTAGCTGCAGTTGTTCTGAATATATACCCAGTAGCATGTATGATGTATTCTACAGTAGAATTTTTACTATTAGAGACATATTGCTTGTTTCAGATATGAAAACTCAACTTGTTGTTGGTTTGTACTCTACAAAGCTAAAGAATCTAGCAGGTACATTTCCTATGTCGAGATTGTCGCTTCATCAGTATGTCACATGCAGCTCTTTGGCTCTAGTTAATTATCAAGCTGCATGTATGCAGCAGCCTGGCTAATTAATTAACCCCAAGTCCAATGCTTATTAAAACATATCATCGCATAAGAATACTGAAGAACAGCGACGCATCGGCAACGACAAGCGTCCATCCACATAGTACATTCTTCGGTCTCTCTGTCTCAACTGCTGGACCCAAATCAAAATCCAAACAAACCCAATGATTTGCGTACTTTGAAATACCGCTGAATGTGATCGAAGTTTGGTCGTAATGGATCTAGTGTACGTCGTTAGCGAACGTAGCGTTGAAACTGGAGCAGAAAGGCCTGCAAGTCCACAGGAAATTAAAGGTAGTTATATCAGTATTTTTCTGTCAAACACAAAGCCAAAATTGTATTTCTTCACCTCTTCCCGGGTGAGCGAACGAACCAACCTATAATTATTTTCTACATCACCCCATCAAAATTTGGTAAAAATGTTATGTTGCATCAAATTTTGTTGGTGTGGTTAATTTGTTTTTTAGTAACAATCCAAATCACATTAATCATGTCCTTGTCGTCTTAGTCCCGTTCAAGTTCGACTTATGAAGATGAAGATTTTTCAGCGAAGCGTTAAACGCATGATTAGTCGAGTAGTAATTATATAACTAAATTTATTTAATATTTTAAAACCAAACTTCTACATAAAAAAAATTTCATACGAAACACACCGTTTAATAGTTTAAAAAGTATATATAACAAAAAAGATAAAGTCTATACCTAATTAGAAAATGATGGGGCCTTCAAATAAAAATACAAACCACAAGCAAACCATATTAATTAATATATCCAAAAAATTGGTGGCTAAAATTCGGCAACTGGTCTCTCGTTAACATCAACCTTGTCACGCTCATTTCGTACTGTACTTATATATAGGATTTGTTAAAGCTTTAACTTTTCTTAATCAACAAATCCACGTCGGCTACACGTCGGAAGTCGGCGCCCGCTGCGTGCACCTGTCCCCTCCAGGTGGGCCCCGTCCAGCTCTCTCAGCTGGCTTACGTTTCGTCTTTCTCGCGGGCGGGCGCTGCTGCTAGTCTGGCCCACATGGCAGTGGGGCCCACGGTGTCAAGCTGGGCCCAGGTGCGCTGTGCTGTGCGAAGACATGGGGAGCGCGCGTACACGGTTGCATCCATGCAGCCGCACACGTGTGCGTACCTGACTACGCAAACACGATCAAGTTTGGTTTTGATTCTTTTTACCTATTGGATCGATTCTCGAAATAATTGTCAGTGTTAGACTATACTCGTGCTACTTTTAAACTATAAGTTATTTCTAAATAATTATATTACTCCTTATTTAAACTTATTTTTTTTGGATATTTTAACTTCTTTTAATTCTAAGCTTGTTTAAGTTATGAAAAAAAAGACAATAGCGTACTAAATAGTTTTATGAAATATAACATTAAATATTATGGTAACATATGTTTGTTTATTGTCGAAAACATTGCTATGGATTTCTAAAATTTTTTGATTGAACTTGAAAAAAGTTTAAGTAAAAAATAATCCAAAGCACTTTTAATATAAACGAAGGGAATATTAACAAAAGGTACCACTACTTTAATAATATATATGTTCTCTAGTGTATATCTTTTTTTTTAAAAAAAAAGCAAGTGGTTAACTTAAGCATGAATAGTGATAGTTGTCATTTATCGGAGAATGGCAGGGAGGTACTGAAAAACGATATACTTGTTTCCTTTTTTCTTTCTCTTCAAATCTCTCTCTCTCTTCTCTCTCTCTCTCTCTCTCTCTCCACTGTAGTTGTTTCTGCTCAATCATAAAACGGCCCATTTATAATTAGCAGTGATGGAGTAGGAGCACTGCTAGTTAACGTGAGTTATCGTCCAAATTAATCAATCAAGGATTCATCTCTGAAAGCTTCATTATTGTTTTGTACGTGGAAAACAAGTACGTCTCGATCGACCGGTCATTTTTCTAGGTTTGGCTGTTGTCAAGGTGTTTCAATTCCGTTGTTGGTGAAACTGTGAAAGTACGTGAAACGTGACCACTGTAGCCTTGGGCCTTTAATTTCGGCCGAAGAAAATCGGACTGCGCACACACGTTTGTAAATTGTAATGGCAATAGATCAACAGTTTTCGGCCAACAGTATTTCGAACCAGCCAATTAAATGGACCGCGTAGTTAAAGCAATTGTAAAAGATTGACTTTTCTTTTTCTTATAAAGCATACAATAAATTGTATTGTAGATAATGCGCTAGCTTTAAAAGTGTCACACCAGCTTAGATATTACGTACTAGAGGAGAAAGGTATAACGTACCAGAGTAATTAAACTCCTATGCAAATCACAAGAGAAATTAAAAAAGATGTATATATAGACAACCAAATAAAATATGACTATTCTCTCCATTTCTATTATAAATCATTTTGACTTTTCATTAGCCAAGCTTTTTTAGTTTGATGAAGTTATAGAAAATATAGTATTATTTTTAACACCAAAAGTAAATATATTATAAATATATATTTAATTTTAGATTTAAATGAAATTAATTTTGTTTTTTGGATGTTGTTATTTTTTCTGTAAAATTAGCTATACTTAATGAAGTTTGACTTATAATATGAAACGGAGAATTACTTTTTAGATATTGTTGGGGCGAATACATGAATGTGTTATTGGTGTGTTGTGTACTGTGTCGTCTATACAAGCAGGTACAATAATAGACTATAAGTGGCTACAAGCTTATGTGGAGGAGATAAGATAGGAAATAGAACAAAGACAGGCTTATAAATTTGTAGCCAGCTGCACTACGAACTCCAAAATATTGGTGGGTGTATAACATGTGGGACCAAATATTAATATATATTTCCTCCGTTTTATATTATAAAGCTTTCTAGCATTGTACACATTTATATATATGTTAATGAATCTAAACATATACGTGTGCCTAGATTCATTAACATATATATGAATGTGGGCAATGCTAAAAGTCTTATAACCTGAAACAGAGGTAGTAGTATATATTTGTAATAACTATTGTATAAATTAGCTACTTACTCCGTTTTCATATTATAAGACTTTCCTAGCATTGTCACATTCATATATATATATTAATGAATCTAAACTTATATATTGTGTCTAGATTTTATTAACATCTATATAAATGGGCAATGCTAGAAAGTTTTTTTAATATGAAACGGAGGGATTATTATATTGTATTATGATAAGTTGGAGTAATTGGCTTACACTAACTTGCTCTACTAGTCGGTTACTCCACTCGTGTATGCTCGACAATTCGCATGGAAGTTGATTAATTAATTAGATAGGCACTTGTAGGCGGCTTGTAGCTGCATGCTCCAACTGCACACGATTCTATATCGCTCCTTTACGTTTTTGCCGCGCCTGGCAGGAATGCATGCAGAGCTAGCTAGCTGCCACTTTCGGCCTCCATTAACCTGTCAAGTACACACCTTTTTGCCCATTGAGCTATATCGATGTTTAAAGCGCAAAATTAAAGGGCTGAAATTCGTGTTTGGGCTCGATAGCTAGTTCACCGTCCAATGCCTGATCATCATCGATTACGCATATGCGTCCAAGTAAAAGTCAAGTGAATATGGGTGTTCCTAGTGAATTAACCTCTTTAATTCAGCTTTTCGACCAACGCAATTCTACTAGTATCTGTCTTTTGACACCATTCATGTTTCTTGTGGCTGTGGCCTTCTCGATGCCTTTTGTCAAAAGCGGCTTAATTAACATATCGGAAAATCAAAGGGTTTTGTTGCTTTTGGACGTGTTACTGCACACCGGCGGCCAAGTCCCACACGTACAGCTAGGTACAGTAGTCGTACAGATATATGCAAACTATGCAATAATGCAAGTGCATTGCCGTTTTTGGTGGTTACACACAAACATACCTCCGGCTTCTTCGAGCTATATGCTAGCTGGCCTCCGTGCAAATGCACATGTACGATCACGTACAGGCACATGCTGCTGCAGCTAGCACTTGTGTGATCTTGTTCCATTGCCTGGTTTGACGACATATGCAAATAACCTCTTCTGGTTTTCAAAAAGAAAATAGTAGTAATAATAGTTATTATTATTATTATTATTATTATTATATTATTATACTACTACTACTATTATCTCTTGCTGAACAGTAGTTTAATCTGACGACACTGACCAACGCATGCATATTCAATAATTCAGATGCCATAGTGCACGCAGAATGCTGCTAGCTACTCCCTCCGTCTCACAATATAAAGGATTTTGAGTTTTCGATTACAACGTTTTGACCACTCGTCTTATTCAATTTTTTTTTCAAATATAAAAACGAAAAGTTGTACTTTAAGTACTATAGATAATAAAGTAAGTCACAAATAAATAAATAATAATTTCAAAAAAAAATGAATAAGGCGAGTGGTCAAACGTTGCAAGAAAAAACTCAAAATCCCTTATATTATGGGATGAAGGGAGTACTCTCTACTTTTCAAATTGACTATCATATAATATTTAATTTAAATTTCTCAAATCGATCATCATATAACCGTATGGTATTGAATTTCATCAGAATACAATTATACATCATGGGAGAATGTGTGCATGCTAAGTGTGTGGTTTGGTACGGTGTTTTAATCGATGCATGCATTGTGGAAGATTGTGTGCCTAGTGTCTTAATTGATGTGATTTATTTCTTGGTCTGGTGGCATAAACATATATTGATGAACAATTTGGGAAGGAAGGAGTAGCTGGTAATCGTTTCTTCTAGGTTAAATCTTTAACTATTCAAAAAAAAGTTAAATCTTTTTAAGTTTGGCTAAGTAATAGAAAATATACTAAACACTAAATTAGTTTCACTAAATTTATTATTAATTTAATATAATTTTATAGTATATTTATTTTGTATTAAATGTTACTATATTTTTAAAAAACTTGATAAAGATGTTTAACTTAGAATAAATTTAAAGTGAATTATAATACGAAAGTACTTTAATCAAACTGGTTAATGCAATTTCCAGATCTAGATCTTGAGGATTTGGATATAGGATTAGGATATATGATTCGAAGCTGTACTTTAAAAAACTTTAATTTCACGATCAACTAGCTGGGTGGCCCGCGCAATTGCGCGGCTAGCACCTAAACAAAATCATATATTTTTTTAAGTATGATTTTACTTAAAATTTATTAAATAGCTATCTCATTGTCTTAAGACTTTAAATACCAAACCTTATCATCCTTGTGTTTGTTAATTATATGGTTTTTTAAAAGTCACACCAGTTGCTACCTCTTATGTCATCTTCTTTCTCTATTTGCTTACTTGATCTACCACTATTTTTATTCATTCTCTTGGAACCTTTAAAAATTGGATTTTATAGTTTTTAGAGTTTATTGGCACGTTGGGTTTCATTTTTATAATTTCTAGAGTCCCGTCCAAACGGTTGCCATTATACTCCTTTACGGCCCGTCCACTGTTACTTCTCTTTATTGTCATTGAGATTTTAAAAATCGAACATAATTCTCGTTTTTGGTTCATTTTTATTCTATAAGTCCCGCCAAACCGACAGCGGCTTTACCATTGTACTGGCTCGCCCGCTGTCTCCCTTCTTTATTGTCATCGAGATTTTAAAATCGAACATGATTATCATTGTTTTTTTACTTTTAGAAGTTCCGAACCTTTAAAATTAGACTTGTAGTTTTATTTTTTATAATTTTTTAGAAGTCCCATCAAACGATGCCACTATGCCCCTCTACAGCCCGTCCGCCGCCTACTCCTTGTCATTGTGGTTTTAAAAATCGAACATAACTATCGTTGGAATTCATTTTTTATTTTCTAGAAGTCCCATCAACCGTTGGCGGCCCTGCAACTATACTCTTATACACCCCACCCGGTGCTTCTCCTTTATATGTCATTGAGATTTTAAAAATCGACTATGATTATCATGGGGTTTATTTTTTTTACTTTCTAGAAGTCCCGGCAACCGCATTATTCATTTGCTTCACGGCCTGCCTGACGTCCCTCCTTTTAATCGTCATTAGGTTTCTATTTGGTGTTTTATTAACAATTTTTATATGTCATATCAACCGCCATCACTTACTCTTTTATAGGCATGTTACTTAATTTATCTCGTCATGTGTTTTAGATGGTCTTTTTCTTCAATAATCTTTATTTTTATCACAAATTTTAGTTATTATAAATGTATTTCCTAATTGAAATCTTTTTTCCTTTTTCTAATTTAGATTTTTTTTAAAAAAAATTAGTTAATACCGTATTGTGTTCTTTTAATGTTTTATTTTTTCTATTTTCAGTTTCAGTTGTTTCAAAATTGTATTCCTACTGAACTCTCTTTTAATTTTTCTAATTTTAGATATTATTTTATTTTTTATTCTAAATTTTAATTAATCTCGTATTGGGTTCTTATATGGATTCTTTCTTTTAATATTCCTTATTTTTTAATTTCGAATTTCAGTTATTTTTAAATTGTACTCCTACTTGAACTCTTCTTTATTTTCTTTTGCCGAATTTAGGATTTTATTTTATTTTTGTTTCGAATTTTGATTAATCTCGTATTGGGTTCTTATATGAAAACTTCTTTCAATATTGTTTATTTTTAATTTCGAATTTCAGTATTTTTAAATTGTATTCCTACTGGACTCTCATTTCCTTTTATAGTTTAGGATTTTATTTATTTTTTATTGAATTTTGATTAATCTCGTATGGGTTCTTATTTGGAAACTTCTTTCAATATTGCTTATTTTTAATTCGAATTTCAGCTATTTTTAAGTTGTACTTCTACTTTGACTCTCCTTTTCTTTTTTTCTTTTTTCTTCGATTAATGTGAGAATTTCTAGCTCACACAGCGAACGTGTTGCCTCCTTTCAAAGCTGTTTTAATAATATATAAAAAAATCAAACGACTTATAATAGAAACTGAGGGAGTACAACATATGACATATGGCATAATAACTTGTTATTTATTTTCTTATGGTATGCAAGTAAAGGGTTCACCAAGGGTACAATATTACGAAGACATGGATTGTTTTTTTCCTTCTTGTCTGAACCCGCGTGTTTATAATTATTATTTATTAAAGTGATCCATGACGCCAATTTATTTTATACTATATTGTATATATTTTGTTATAACTTATTTAAATTAAATCAACCATATTAATGGTCTAAACTTTTTTAAATATGATTAATGGAGTAAATATAAAGCCCTCATAATTAAACATCAAATATAATTATGCATATTTTTTCTAGTTCGAATATAGTGAACAGACTCCTCAAATATATATTTAAGTAGAACAAAAACTTTGGTAGGCTACAAAATTATTTCCAGTGATCTATTGTGTAGGTCTTGATATCCAGAGGATGAATGCACGTGATTTTAGAGTGGCAGCAAGATTTTCTGGGCAAGTGAACTTTTGGTAGCTCCAAAATACTCTTCCGTGGACTGTGCATCTTTTTTTTTTTCCTTTCCTTCTGTGGATTGTTTTTTTTTCCTTTTTTTTTTCCACACCCAATCGGACATACCCTTGCCTAAATACTATTAGGACTCTGACATGCATGATGCATGCTCGTTTGAATTTTTGTTTCGACTGATACCTTTCCTATTTATGTATTACATAAATAGAGTTTTGTTTCGTACCGATAGAAATATTGCCCAACAAATCTACACCCTTTAATCTATATGCACTATATAATCTAAAGGTGTAGCTTTTTTCTCTTTTTCTCCGATTAATGTGGGAATTTCTAGCCTCAACAGCGAACGTGGTGCCTCCTTTCAAGGCTGTTTAATAATAATAATATATATATATATAATATATATGTATATATATATATGTATATATTATGTATGTATGTATATATATGTATGTATGTATATATGTATATATGTATATATATATATGTATATATGTGTGTATATATATATATATATATATATATATATATATATATATATATATATATATATTATATATATATATATATATATATATATATATATATA
>CM020180.1:5375000-5390998 GCA_009805545.1 Oryza longistaminata | reverse complement strand
CGGAGCGGAGGAGGAGCAGGAGCAGGGCGAGGGCGAGCAGCACGGCGTGCGCGGCGGCGGCGGCGGCCTCCGGGACCGGGAGGTTCGGGAAGTGCGGCATTGGGAGGCGGTGGGGATCGGGGGCGTCAGGATGGCAGCGGGGCGGGGTTTAAAAGGCATTGGGCCTCGCCACGCCACGGCAGAGGGCAGAGGGCGGCGGGGCAGAAGGCACGCAAGGCAGGCAAGGCCGAGCTCTGAGGGCGGCGGCGGGTTACGCCATCGGAGCCGCCAGATGGCACCAAACCAAGCCTTTGTTCGCTAGCTCTCCCACCTCACCTCACCTCCTCGTCGAGCGAGAAAGAGATTAGGATTTGACAAGATTTCTTGTGCTAAAATGCAAGCACCGAGTCCTAAATCCTAATGAATCCTAATGCGGGCGGCAGGCGGGCTCTCCGAGGATGCTACTCTGATCTCCCCTCACCAACTCCCTCAACCTCCGCGCCCGTGGAGATGCGGTGGTAGGTGACGCGCCGCGTGGGGGATTGCGGGGACGGATGGGTGGATCGATGTGTGGCGGCGAGCGAGTGAATTTTGGCTGGGGGCGGCACAAGGGGAAGGGAAGGAAGGAAGGTCGCGGAGGAGGAGGAGGAGAGAGGAGGATGATGAAGTCAGGCGTGTGACGCTGGGTGGTGTGTGGTTTGATGGCTTGATCACACGGATCAGGCCGGTGAGCGATGCCGCATTAAGGCATTTAAAGAGGAGAGTTCCGAATAGCTTTCTTCTTTTCCCCCCCTCTCGCTTCGTGTTACGACTTACGACGCGGACCGACCTGACCAGCTGCTGCTGCTGCATCGCATCCTCCTCCTCCTCCTGCTGCAGCTGCATGTATGCGGCGTTGTTATAATCTGCGTGCTTGCCGACCTGCCGTGACGGGGGAAGATGTACGTGTGGTCTTATAAAATTGGCCATGTTATTTCACCAAGTGGGATAGGTGTGTGTCTGGTCTGTGCTGTGCTCCTAGTAGTGTACAGTGAGGGAGGAAAGGGATTGTTCAGGTGTTCATTGCTTTTTTGTTGCACGGCAATGGAGCTGACGCTGCAAACGCCAAACGGCTTGAGAGGGAGATTTATCTGCGTTGTCAGGCTTTTTACGATGTTAACCGCTTGATCGGTTTCTCCCAAAGGTCGTCCAAAAGAGAGATTGAACCGCTAATAACCACTTGATTCTTGGCGCTTTTGCTTTAGTTCGGCGGATAGACGGCAACACGAGTAGCACACGACGAGACCATCCTGCCATGGGCTCTTTCTGACTTTTTCCCCTGTGTCATGTCATGTGGAGTGACGACTATCGTCATGGTAGTAGTACTTCGTCACCGAAAATGTACGTAATATAGATCAGAAAAAAAACGAAACGAACACTCCATCATGGCCCTGAACTGGAACCCAACGCGCTGGACAACACCATTTCCATTTTCTCCTCTACGAACAAACAAACGCCGGTGTCACGTACGTGGCGGGCGCATGGGCTCCGGCCGCAGCCGCGCGGCGCCCAGGTGGACGCCAACCACGGATGGCGTGGGATGTATCGCACATAGGGACGAAAGCGGACCGATCCAAGAGCCCACTTATAAATCAAATAAGTGGTAACCCGGAATTTTCATATTATGTTCTAGTTTGTTGTACCTTAGAATGTAAATGGATCGACTCATAATAGAGTAAATTAGTAGTCACGGGTTACCCACTAACATATAAATAGATTCGTGGATCGATCCGCTTGCATCTCTAATCGCAGAGAGAGAGAGAGAGAGAGAGAGAGAGAGAGAGAGAGAGAGAGAGAGAGAGAGAGAGAGAGAGAGAGAGAGAGAGAGAGAGAGAGAGAGAGAGAGAGAGAGAGAGAGAGAGAGAGAGAGAGAGAGAGAGAGAGAGAGAGAGAGAGAGAGAGAGAGAGAGAGAGAGAGAGAGAGAGAGAGAAATTGAAGAGAAAAAAAAAAGGAAAAAGAGATATCGTTTTCAGTACCTTACCTCCCTCCATTCTCCGATAATTGACACTATCACTATTCATGCTTAATTAACCACTTGCCCTTTTTTTTTTAAAAAAAAGATAAACACTAGAGAACATATATATTATTAAAGTATGTGGTACCTTTCGTTAATACTCCCTTCGTTTTATATTATAAGGTGCTTTGATTATTTTTCAATCAAACATTTTCAAGTTCAATCAAATTTTTAGAAATCCATAGTAATGTTTTCGACGTAAAACAAACATAATGTTACCGTATATTTAATGTTATATTCATAAAACTAATTTAGCGTGCTATATGTCATTTTTTTCATAAACTTTTTCATAAACTTAAACAAGCTTAGATTAAAAGAAGTTAAATAATCCCAAAAAAATAAGTTAAATAAGGAGTAATATAATTATTTAGAAATAACTTATAGTTTAAAGTAGCACGAGTATATTCTCGCACTGACAATTATTCGAGAATCGATTCCCAATAGGTAGAAAGAATCAAAACCAAACTTGATCGTGTTTGCGTAGGTCAGGTACGCACACGTGTGCGGCTGCATGGATGCAACCGTGTACCGCGCCTCCCCATGCCTTCGCACAGCACAGCGCACCTGGGCCCAGCTTGACACCGTGGGCCCCACTGCCATGTGGGCCAGACTAGCAGCAGCGCCCGGCCCGCGAGAAAGACGAAACGACAAGCCAGCTGGGAGGCTGGACGGGGCCCACTAGAGGGGACAGGTGCACGCAGCGGGCGCCGACTTCCGACGTGTAGCCGACGTGGATTTGTTGATTAAGAAAAGATTAAAGCTTTAACAAATCCTATATATAAGTACAGTACGAAATGAGCGTGACAAGGTTGATGTTAACGAGAGACCAGTTGCCGAATTTTAGCCACCAATTTTTTGGTATATTAATTAATATGGTTTGCTTGTGGTTTGTATTTTATTTGAAGGCCCCATCATTTTCTAATTAAGGTATAGACTTTATCTTGATTTTTGTTAGCATACTTAAAGTACTAAACAGTGTGTTTCGTAAAAAAAAATTTCTATACAGAAGTTGGTTTTAAAATATTAAATAAATTTAGTTATAATAATTACTACTCGACTAATCATGCCTTAACGACTTTGCTGAAAAATCTTCATCTTCATAAGTCGAACTTGAACGGGACCTAAGACGACAAGGGACATGATTAATGTGATTTGGATTGTTACTAAAAAACAAATTACCTCACCACAAAATTTGATAGCAATAAAAACTTATTTTTACCAAATTTTGATGGGGGGTGATGTAGAAAATAATTCTAGGTTGGTTCGTTCAGCTCACCCGGGAAGAGGTGAAGAAATACAATTTTGGCTTTGTGTTTGACAGCAAAATACTGGTATAACTAACTTTAATTTCCTGTGGACTTGCAGGCCTTTCTGCTCCCAGTTTCAACGCCTACGTTCGCTAACGACGTACACTAGATCCAATTACGACCAACTTCGATCACATTCAGCGGTATTTCAAAGTACGCAAATCATTGGGTTTGTTTGGATTTTGATTTGGTCCAGCCAGTTGAGACAGAGAGACCGAATGTACTATGTGGATGGACGCTTGTCGTTGGACCGATGTCGTCGCTGTTCTTCAGTATTCTTAATGCGATGATATGTTTTAATAAGCATTGGACTTGGGTTAATTAATTAGCCAGGCTGCTGCATACATGCAGCTTGATAATTAACAAGAGCCAAAGAGCTGCATGTGACATACTGATGAAAGCGACAATCTCGAAATAGGAAATGTACCCTGCTAGATTCTTTAGCTTTGTAGAGTACAAACCAACAACAAGTTGAGTTTTCATATCTGAAACAAGCATATGTCTCTAATAGTAAAATTCTACTGTAGAATACATCATACATGCTACTGGTATGGAGTATATTCAGAACAACTGCAGCTACATGCAAGAGTATCAAGGCATTATATGGAGTCCATGTGGAATGTTATGCTAAAATCATCTGTACTAGACTCACATAATACTTTTCTAGTCTAGATAATAATATAAATACATATGATTAAGGAAGCTCCTAGCTGTGTAATTATTCCATATTCTCCATGATCACAAAAGAGATTCAGAGAATAGTAGGCATGGCATTACATGCTTTAGAAGCAAGTACAGGTGGAACCCTCCCTTGTGCACTTGGGAAAAGAATCATGATATTCTTTGCTTCTGTCGGATCGAGTTTAGGATTCGGTGAATTAGTTCTTCTGAGACGTGGAAAAGTTAGTACTACACAGCAATTTCTGTCTGAGAATCCCCAGGCAGTGTGGGGTGAAAGTGATTGACAGTTGAACAGAAAGTTTTGCCTGTATAGCTTTAGCTTGGCCCCGGAGAACAGTGACACTGAATCCAATTTAATCTCTGTGCGTAGCCTGCAGCCTCTTCCTGCATTCCAAGGGATTGAGAGTGCTATCCCTAGTGTACGAGGATGTTTTTTTACCTTTTTCACAGAATGTGTTTGTCTGTTTCAAGCGACTGTGAGAGTGAGATGCTGCAGTTGCAGCGATCGATTAGAGCAAGCAAAGGAGACGGCAAAGTTAGGCGTGGCAGGCCGGCGGTCTCTCTGGCAAAGGAAGGCCCACGAAATTCTTGCGCACTGAGCTGTGGCCTGTGGGCCAAATAGTGAACTTCAGGCTTTCAGCCCATCTGAGTGGTCTTGGGCCGGAAATGTGTTGTACTCCTAGTTCTATTTTTATGGGTTGGGCTTTAAGCCTTCCCCGCAGTTGATAACTCATTTCTCACCACGCGGAAAAGAAGATAGCTTATTAACGCATGATTAATTAAATATTATTTTGAAAAACCTGAAAAATTAATACGATTTTTCAAAGCAACTTTCTTATATATATATTTTTAGAAAAATATACCGTTCAGTTGTTCGAAAGAGTATCCTTCCAAACATACCCGTGCGTACCACTATAAAAACCGAGATTTGGAAGGAGAGATGTTCCTCTAAATATTCCTCCAAATAATTTTTAAGGAGAAATATTATGAGTGTGTTGAGAATTGAACACGGGACCTCGGGGTTAAAAATACACACCCCTCACTACTACACTATCAAATGTATCTTCCGTGCATGTAAGTACCACTCCACTATGCTTGCTTACTGCCAACTCGTTAGTTTGGGGCTACAAGGTGATCAATCCGAGACTATTTTTCATGTTGATTTGTTCCATTTTCAAGTACTGCAAGTACTTCAACCTAAGCTCATTGTACTTTCTTAATAACTATAGTGGTCTTGAAAAGTTGCCCGAATAATAAGCTACTACACCACATCATTTCAGTTCGTGTTCCAGCAACTTTTGCATTGCAAACTCCTGTGGCATGTGCATGCGTGCATGATGCATGCATGCTATACATGTTTCTTCGAAGAAGATCACTATATAAATATATATAATAATTAACAGCAGCAAATGAAGCGCGCGCACATATACTGATCTAAGTACACCACGCTAGAAAAAGAGGATGACTAGCTCACTTCCAGATTCTCCAATCCTCCATCACACGAGATCGAACTAATGCTGCATTACGTATTCAGACTTTCAGAGAAATTAACCGTCCTAGCTGCGCCAGATACCTGCACAAATCTGCCTTTCCATCGTCTAGCTAAAGCTAGGCGATTGTTTATCCATGCAATAATCGTACTCCCCTACACCAACCCAAGCTTGATGACCACTAGTTACCATAACAATTAAGCAACCGATATCTAATAAAAAATGATCTCTCGCTAAGCTTTAGTGGTGGATGCAGATATTTCTTTGCTGCGTTCGTCGATCGATCGGGAAAGTTCTGGTGCTGCAACTGTCCAACCATGCAGTGCTGAATTCTATATGCGTATCTGAACATTATTGTGGTGGGGTCAGACTCAGATCAGACATCTCTCTAATTGTAGGCAAAGGAATTAGGGTTTGAGCTAGCTTAGCTAGCAGCCGGTCATTGAGCTCCTCTCGTACAGGAGCGAAAGAGACTCATCTGTTGTTTAGACTGATAACTGTGTATGTTGATTGTGGTGTTCAGTAGTTTGGGGTCAGGGGCGGATCCAGGAACACAAAATTGGGGGGACTCAATTACACAGTTTCTTTAACCTCCAGCCATTTAGAGACCTTTAGTTTATCATTTATGATGAAAAAATTGAAGGGGGTGCTTCGGGGGGTATCTATGGGTCTTGTGGGTGTAGGGGGGACTCGAGTCCCCCTGCACCCACGTTGGATCCGCCCCTGTTTGGGGTCGATATGATGCCAGTAGGACGATGACTTACTATATGGGGGTTGGTACTTGGTAATTATGCAACACTAGTGGCTGTATGTTCGTCTGCAATTGCTGTCAGTACTGTTTTTTGGTTAGGACGAAAGCTTGTTCGATACTTCGATATCTCATATACTCCCTCCGTCCCGAGAAAAGGCAAACCATGGGTTTCCATGTCCAACGTTTGACCGTTCGTCTTATTTAAAAAAAAATAAAAAAAATTAAAAAGATAAGTCACACATAAAGTATTATTCATGTTTTATCATCTATCAACAATGAAAATACTAATTATAAAAAAAATTCATATAAGACGAACAATTAAACGTTGGACATGGAAACCTGAGATTTATCTTTTTTTTTTGGGACGGAGGGAGTACATATTGCAAGGTTGTAATTAGTTCAAGGTCATCGAAAGGAATTACGACTTTTTCTAGCATGTGGAGTTGTGTTTTGATTCGACCATAGGTGATTAATTTTCTAGTTGTCTTATATAGTACTTCGTCCAATTTTTAATATTGGACACAAATATTTTAAGTACGTGAAGCTAAATAGAGAAAATTATAATTGATTGGGAAAATAATGTAGGCGAAAGTTGTTATATTTTAAGATAAATTTTAAATACTAGAAAATACTTACTACTATATTTTAGAACGGAAAGAGTACTGTAAATGTCACTGATTTTTGATTGCATTGAAGTAGCTAGGTGTACTACTTTTCTTCAAGATATTGAAAGCTTTATTGGATTCGTATAATTACATTAAAATAAAAAAATTGTACTAAGAACACTTTCGATCTCGGTATAAACTACTCTCTCCGTTTCAGGTTATAAGACGTTTTGACTTTGGTCAAAGTCAAATTGTTTTAAGTTTGACCAAGTTTGTAGAAAAAAATAGTAACATTTTTAACTCAAGACAAATTTATTTTGAAAATATATTCAATTATTGATTTGATGAAACTAATTTAGTATTATAAATATTACTATATTTGTCTATAAACTTAGTCAAACTTGAAACAGTTTGACTTTGACCAAAGTGAAACGTCTTATAACCTGAAACGGAGGGAGTAGCTAATACTACATGTTTATTGACGCAAACGACTACTTTATAGGATCCTTTGGAACTTAAGATGCTACAAATTAATTTTTTTTGCAGGAACTATTTTATTATCTCTAAAATTTCCACAAAATTTCTCCGTACATAGAATGCTTATATTTTGAAACAATGGAGTACGTACTTAATTATTTATACATTACCAACGCAATACATCATATATATCACACTAATATTTTTAGACTTCTTAAAATATAATGACAATTCCTCTTGTATATGCATAGCGCCTGCCATCTGTCAACACAATATCTTTTTGCCAATATTATAGAGTTGCGTACGTGTGCTTCGCCCACATCTTTTTGCACATGCTATACCTATGCATAGATTATGATTCCAAGAGAAAATAATTCTTTTTGTATGATAGTAATCAATCCTCTATTAAGAAAATCAAGCAAAAGCACTGGCATTAACAATGCATCACCGCACGGTCGTTTAAACTAATCAAGTGCCAATTAAAGCTCACATAGACAGGGACAATCTCCAGTTGTATGTGGTAAGAGACCATAGGCCATGTGGCTCTTGTCAAGCCACCACTAAGCAAGGACTTTGCCATCAATTTGGGCCAGATATCTCCTTGCTGATGCTTCGCCTACATATTTTATCTCTGAGATTGGTACGGCCAATTGACACCTGTAGTCTCAAGCTGTTCGTGAGATTTTTGAATGATGTCGGATTTGATCCGATCTAGTTTGTTTTATGTTTGTGTTCTTGCTCTCTACCTCTTCTTCTTTGGGAATAAAGGGAAGAATCAAACGATGCACTTTACAGCAGATAGATCACCTTGAATGGGAATGAAATCCAGAAATTAATTTACTATGCTAGCTTTAGATATCACATTGTTAGAGTTATACTGAGATCTTTAGAGCAAATGAGTTATAATGTTCACAATTCTGAAGTTGATATGATAGTTAGGCCTTGTTTGTTTCAACTTAGGATTATTATGATCTGAATTATTACTTTATTAGGAGTAAGCTGAAACAAACATATAACTCATTATGATAGATTATTACAATCTATAAGCCAGATTATAATCTAGTAATCCACTCTCAAGGTGTTTTTTTAGATTATTGGGTGGCTAACACCTAACAATCAGATAATAATCCAGAGAAACAAACAGCTAACAACTTATTTTATGTCGGCTTATTATAATCCAGTTTATAGTAATCTGTCTCAATAATCTAGATTACAATAATATTAAGCTGAAACAAACTGGGCCTTAATGCATTTGGTGGAGAATCATACATCAGTTTGTAGAATGTTTGACTATTATATTAGAGAAATAATCCAGCCACACTGTGAATTTTTTCTTACTTGTTTTGTCGACGGTTATAGGCCTGTTTGACAGGGCTCTGACTACATGTGTGGAGTCTATAGTAGAGATGGTTCAAACCTCACTCTACATCTCTAGTTTTTAATTACTTCAGTATGCTCCTCTATCTTTTTGGATGGAGTGGGAACTGTTTAGTTGGGCTCCAGCTTCAATAAAGGTAAAGTTGGAGCTGAAGCCTTGTCAAACCGAAGCTAAATTTTGAGTTTTATTAACTTATTTGTGATTTTACATATCTGATCTGTTGTGAGATTTAAAGATAATTAATATGACAAGCAACTGAAATTTTTTAATTAAAAAAAGGAGAAATGATTAATGACACAAAGAACATATAGGTGGATGTCACAACAAAGACAAAGCCAGGTAACCCTGATCAATTTACCATATACTTAAATGCGGATGTCATCTCTCACTTTCTTTTTTTTAACTTCATTCCTTTTCCTTCTTTTGGAGATGAACGACTTTTTAGGCTTAGCTTATTCTAAACATCCCCACAGCATCATCTACCACACACATGTATATCGGTGTACTGTATCTGCATTACATTGACGATATGTAGACTTGTAAAGCTTTGATGATAGCTAGGGTTGACGCCGCCCGATCAAGTCTGCCTGACAATGGAGTTCAGTTTCAGTTCAATGTTCGAGCGATCTCGAGTTAGGCCTGCATCTGGCCTCTGTGCCATGGCCAGGTGTATGGTCAAACAACAGTAGCATCGAACGCCTTTCTTGATCTCTTTTTTTTCTTCTTTGCGTCTGATGCTTTCGGAGGATTGCGACATGCACATACACGCATCTGTACGAGCAATTGCATATTAAAATGATCAATTCCGTGTTTTGCTGGACACCAGCGGCCTAACAATTCAGTAACGCAAGTAACAACCGCTAGCTGCGTTCTTCAGTCTAAAGCCTTCTGGGGAGAAACGTTTGTTTAGTCCCAGTCTTTTTGTGGCCATTTTCTCCTGTCTGGATCACTTTTTGGCTGCATGGTTATCTAATTATCTCTCTGCAGTGCTGATATAGTGATCTTGCACATGCAGCAGCGCACATATATGGATCATGGATGGATGAGATTTGATTCAGATGGCATGCTATCTTCTGCAGATGAAAACTTTGAATAGGGAACCTAGCGTTGTACGTGGAACCTGAGCTGCATGCAAGTAAGAAGCTATTTAAGTATATGTGGATGAAATTCAATTAAAAGGGTGGATGAAATTTTGAATTAAAGTGGCACGCTTTTCAAACTGCTAAATGGTACGTTTCGTGCGAAGCTTTCTATATGAAAGTTGTTCTAAAATATCAGATTAATCCATTTTCAAGTTTATAATAATTAAAACTTAATTAATCATACATTATTATCACATCGTTTAATTTGCGTGAAACACTTAATCTTCATCTTCAGGAGATTCAAACATCCAACTCTTAAATAAACTAAGTAGAATAGACATGCCCAGAGAATAAACCATGCATCATGATTCAGTATGTCCTGTTCTGGATGGCCTGGTGCCTTCTCAGAGAAAAACTGCCTCAGAATTCAGAGAAGGGTTCAGTTTTTCATTGAAAGTCTGAAAGAAGCAAAATGGAATTGGATTTTCATCCATCAAAGAGACATTCACTCATTTCTTACATACCATCTAAATAATCATAAAAAAATTAAAAAAAATTGATGACATATATTAATATGAAATATATCACTCCATAAATATGCAAGGTTAAATTCAACTTCTACAAGTTAAAAAAATAATTTAAATTGAAAATAGTTAATCTGGATTTGCAGTTATCTTTGTTTTTATGAAGTGATATATTTCATATTAATATATCTTGTTATTTTTTTAAATAAAAAGTTATGACTATTTATATGATATGCAAGAAACGAGGGGATATTCTAATAAGGGATGAAAACACTTTTCCAAGCAAACTTGCTATAAGATAAGTTATTTTTTTAACAAACCGGAAATAATACCAATTTTATTGAATATAGCAGGAGCAAAAGTACAGGTATATAAGGAAAACTGTACACTACAGGATGAGTTATGCTAATTAAGCATATCACTCTTGATTAGGAGAAGTTTCATTAGCAGAACTGTCAGAGCTTAGTTTGCTCTGAATTCAGTACGCGGTTAGGTCAACTTTAATTCAGTCTACTACTCATCATAGCTGCCCATTGACCCCAAATGGTTGTTTACTTGCAATTAACACAGGAACTCATGGCTTTAACCGCTTCCAACGTTGGTGGAAAGATTGTCCACTCCACTTGCAAGTTGAAAATTTGCAAACCTTAGCACGATATATGTACTGGTACTTTTTTGCCTTTTACACTAACTTGGCAATGTAGCCTATGCTATATCAGGCTACCGACCTGTAAAAAAAAGTAATTTATTAAGCAAACACACTGTTAGCTAAACTCAATTAATTTACTACTGGTAGTCAAGAGCACCACCATCTCTTAGATACTGTCGACGCTTAATTAGATTGTACTTTATACCACGTACACGCGTAAAAGTCATCCCGATCGATGGATTGATAAACATCATGGGATGATTGATTAGGGATTTGGAAAAAATACAATAAACTATAAAAGAAGCAAAAAGATGGTTGCAAGGCTTATCTCTTGCATTGCATCGCTTTGCATCACCACAACATTCTAGTAGGATATGAGCTTTTTTCTCAGTAGCGAAACAATATAATATTACGATCGATCGAGCTAGCGAGAGAGAAGCTTAGCACAAGTGGGAGTGG
This sequence comes from Oryza longistaminata, assembly GCA_009805545.1. NCBI lineage: Eukaryota > Viridiplantae > Streptophyta > Magnoliopsida > Poales > Poaceae > Oryza > Oryza longistaminata. Next base: position 5,379,562 of record CM020180.1, on the reverse strand, counting down.
AATTGTTACTCGCTACTAGGCGAAAACGACGTGACGCCGATCGCCTCAGCTCCGGCAATTTGCCGATCTCGTATAAATGGCGAGCATGGCCGGAGATTCTAACTGCCACACAAGCCGGGAACCAAACCCAAAGAGCAGCGTACACATATCACCTCACTGCTGCTGCACACGTAGCCAGAGCCATATACAATTATTCTGCAGCTAATCACACTTAGGACAGTTAAGTAATCATCATTTATGGACGAGATCAGAAGCCTGATGCTGCAGCAAGGGTGGAGGAAGGGCCCGTGGACTGCGCTGGAGGACAGGCTCCTGACCGAGTACGTGCAGCAGCACGGCGAGGGCAGCTGGAACTCCGTGGCCAAGCTCACAGGTATCGTCGATCGAGCTCATGATCGATCATGTTCAGAATGTTTCAGCTCTGAATTTTTCGTCCAGAATCAAGATCAAAATTCAGTGATGTGCAGGGCTGAGGCGCAGCGGGAAGAGCTGCCGGCTGCGGTGGGTGAACTACCTCAGGCCGGACCTGAAGCGGGGGAAGATCACCCCCGACGAGGAGACCGTCATCCTCCAGCTGCACGCCATGCTCGGCAACAGGTATGGAGCTGTTTGGTGCATGAGCTTGAGCCATTGCACACTCTAGTCTGCACTGTTCTACTGTGCTGGGTGCGTTGGTGCCTAACCGTGGCGGTGGCGGTGCGTACGCGTGCAGATGGTCGGCGATCGCGCGGTGCCTGCCGGGGAGGACGGACAACGAGATCAAGAACTACTGGAGGACGCACTTCAAGAAGGCGAGGCCGTCGCGGCGGGCGCGGGCGCAGCTGCTGCACCAGTACCAGCTCCAGCAGCAGCAGCAGCATCGCCAGTATCTCCATAGCCTGAACCTTCTGCAGCAGCAGCAGCAGCAGCTTCAGCAACAGCAACAGCAACAGCAACAGCAGATGATGTTGCTGCAGGAGCAGGAGCAGCAGAGCCCGCAGGAGGAGGCAGCTGACGATTCCATGGTGATGATGATGATGAACGATCTCCAGAGCAAGGAGCGTTGCTGCACGGCGGTCTCGGTGGTGCCCGACGACTGCGTGCTCCCCGCCGATGATGATGCGATCTGGGACAGCCTCTGGAGGCTCGTCGACGGCGATGGCAGCTGCGGCGAAGGCTCGAGCGGGGGCGAGTACTGGGCCACTAGCTAAGCAGCTAGTAGAAGTGAAGCAGTGTAGAGAGTGTGGAAGTCTGGAAGAAGAGAGGTGTAGTGCAGGTTTCAGTTGCTGCAAGGATCGATCGATATTAGTGGCGGTACTTGCTAGTGTCAGGATCGTGCTTAGCTTAATTTTCCGACGCGAGTAGCTCGCCATGGATCGTGTTTTGCATTTTCACCCATGATCATGCATGCGAGTCCGGACTCTGTTCCCTGTCACAAAGTGAGTCTGGACTCTGCTCCCTGTCACAAAGTTTGCAACATCATCATGTAATTTTTGTATCCGATATACACTTCTGTTACTGAATTTACCTGTCAGATACATTCACTTCACACTACTTCAGTTCATGTTTTTAGTTTCAAGGGGAAATATATCAAGAGCATCCAGCAGCAGCTCTCAGTTCTACGATTCTGACAAGACTGAAGATTTTGATTTCTAGCTTTGGGAAGGGATGAATCAGGTGATAAACATATGGCTGAAATGAGACTATCAGAAAACAAACACACATAGTTAACCAATCGAAAGTGTGAATGCAGCCAAGAGCTTACAAGCATCCTGGAACAACCCAAGGGAGAATTTTATGTACAAAATGAGAATTAATATAAAATGATGATGAGAAACAAATGAAATGTCAGCATTCCTTTCACCTGTTTCAGCTATGCTGTTTATCATTCCCTTTCAAAGTTTACCCATGTACACCAAACTAGAGTATATACCCAAACATTTATAATGAATCTAATCCCATGCCCACTATAAATAATGGAAAAAGATCTGCAGAAAACAAACTAAAGAATTGGATATCTTCATTTCCCTAACACTTGGCTGGTTATTGCTAGAACTACATTATGATCAAGCAATATGGCGGGAGGTTGGGAGGTAGCTAGAGAAGGACTTTGAAGTAGCAACAGTTGAAGAACGGTTCAGCATTTCGACAACAGAGGGCAGGATAGTCTGCGAGCGCTGTAGCATATCAACCATGGATGGTGTCTGGTAAGTATTGATAAGGGTTGTGAGCTCTGTCGAGTCGCCACGTGCAGTTGCTCTTTGCCATGAGTGTGAGCTCAGGCCTGACAGCATGTAAGCCCTGCCTGATTCCTCGTACCTCTGCCGGCTCTCCACCCTATCCTGCATCTCCCTTAGCTCTTTGATTAATGCCAAGAACTGACTGTCTGAAGAGTGTGCTGCATGTAACTCCAGTATTCTCCTACGGCTTTCAAGGATTGACACGGCCTGAGAGAAAGAGCCATCCTCAGCCGCAGATCGAGCAGCAGACATGTCCTCTGTGGCTTGAACACGGTGCCATTCACGCTCAACCTCAGGTGACATTTTACAGTCAACACAATATGCAGGACGCTGAATAATCACTTCTTCACCGTCTAGCTGGACATTTTCCGTAGTTATTGCATCCAGGTATGTGCATTTTGGTTTGATCAGCACAGTCTGTCCATGTGCGGCTGGGACATGTAGAGTGACCAGAAATCCCCTCTCTTCATCTGCATAGAGGTCACCAATATCAACCAATCCACTGCGTTCATTTCCAGCTACTTGACTTGAATAGCTGCCTGACTTGATGGAGGTAAGAGACACGCCTTCATCTATACACTCGATGCACAGCCGCATATCCTTAACTACAACGCTAAGGAGGCCACCCATACATTGAGCAAATGCATCTTGGATTGAGCCTTCAGCATCAATAAATGAAAATGTGCCATTAGATGTCTCAGCAATAGCATGCATGGCAGCCGAATCATGGTCTGTACCAAAACCAAAGGTGTGGATTTGCACATGATGACTTGTCCCAGGAAGGATTGAAGGGGGAACAAGTATACTGTAGTTTATATCAGCCTCACCAGATAGAAATGAATGGGTGTCTTGACCATCAGAAAGAAGAATTATGCTGCAAACAGGATTCTTCCGCCGACGATCCTTGACCACTTTAGCACCTTTCTTTAGCGCATCAGCAATGTTTGTGCCACCACTTGCGACAAGGGAACTAATGGCTTGCAAGGCTTGCTGCCGACCAGTTAAGGTCATTCGGCGAAGTGGAAAGAGCCTCTGTGCTGTAGATGAAAAGGCTACAACAGACAGGCGGTCATTGGGTCCAAGTGTTTGGATGACAAAACTCATGGCACGCTTAAGAAGTGAAAGTTTTATCCCCGACATGCTGCCACTGACATCAAGCACAGTCACAAGGTCAAGAGGTGCACGGGAGCTCACCGAGTCCAAGGACTTTGGAGCCTTCAGATGTATTAAGATAGCAAAGACCTTCCGTCTTTCTGATTTTTGTATGGCTGGAAATTCTGAATATGTCTTGATCTCAACTGAATTAGTAACTGCATTATGATCATCAACTGTTTCAGACTGAGGATCAATGTTCTCATCATCATTGAAAATGCTTGCCTCTGGAGTACGGAAGACAGCAAGTTGCTGTTGAAGGTTTCCACTATATCCACGGGAAAGCCTGCGGACAACAGACATCTGCCCCTCATCCTGGGGCCAATTTACAGGGCTTACTCTAGCTCGTCCATAAGCAGTGTCTGCAGGTTGAGTTCCCTGGAAGGGAAGTTCTTTCCACTCAGCACGACATACCGGGCAGACGTAATTGCCATGGTTGACATTTGAGGAGATGCAATGAAAATGGAATTCGTGGGAGCATTCAGCTGTGAACAAGGCCTGTCCTCCTGTCCGTATGCCACCAAGACAAATGGCACATACCTTCTGAAATGAAGAGAGTAAACAAAAAAAAAAAAAGTTAGCATTGCTACCATCAGAGCTTTCATAGTAACATAAACTTCTGCCATTATCAACTATAAATTGTGCCTGAATATACATAAAGACTATCCTATTTATGTGTCATACAAAAGAAACATAAAGGAATCTGTGTGTCATATGACTGTACTATTTACGAATGTAAAATCTCTCAGGAGCACACAAGTAAAGGTGAAGAGTAGATACTTGATACAGCTTAATGAGAAAAGATAAGTGGCTTTGAACCACTATCCAAGGAAAAGAAAATTTAACATGTCAAAAGGAGAGAGCAAATGACTAAAAGGATGGCGATAAACCTGTCATGGACAAAGCTTAAGAACAAGAATTTACACGTTTTGACAATAGCGCAGGGATGGCTTACAATCCAACCTTCCTATAACAAGTGTAGTATGATCAATTTGTTTTCATGATTGATGAACCATTTAGGATGGAATGATTTGGAATTTGGATAGACACAGGTAGTTTCCGAATTGGAAAAATATGCACACACTGAAATGTGTATGCATGTGCAACTTGGGAGTAATAAAATACTGAATGGTCAGTTGCAGCTGCAGCATAGATGACACAAGACCAGATTATAATGTGAACCGGGGGCTG
>CM020180.1:5347237-5374982 GCA_009805545.1 Oryza longistaminata | reverse complement strand
GATCTTTCAGAAAAAAATGAAGGCTGTTTCATCATGTGTATCGTTGTTCTAAAAACATGTGCACCGTCATCAAAAAGTAAATATTCTTCGTTAGTCAATGTGACAAATCAAGTTGTATTTTCAACAACTACTGGGACCAAGTCAGATAAGATGATCCACCAACCAATCAAAATGCATGTTCCGGTCTGCAATGGGCTGAAGCAACACTTTCTCTTTGTTCGGGCACTGGTCTGAAGCCATTTATGCCAAAGATCGTTGTGCCAATAAATTCAAGTAAAACTTCAAAACAATGAAGAATATACATACAGCATTTGGAACAGTATTAACATGAACGATTTGAAAGAGGTGGCCATATTTACATATATTGCAAATTTACAGGTTTATCAAAAAAAAAGTTCTCAAAGAGAATTTACGCAACTACATGATTTTTAGACAAATCGGATAAAATCGATGCCCATATGCAAGTTTCAAATGGAAACTAAACATATCTACTTCCTTCGTTTCACAATGTAAGTCATTCTATCATTTTCCACGTTCATATTGATGTTAATGAATCTAAATAGATATATATGTCTAGATTCATTAGCATCAATATGAATGTGGGAAATGCTAGAATGACTTACATTGTGAAACGGATGAAGTAGAAAGGAGTGGAGAATAAAGAGATATTTTACCCTTTCAGGTAAGAGATGACACCCAGAAAAAAGAATGTTCTCTCTCGCTATTGTGATCCACAATAGTTTTAGGATAACAAATGATGAACTTCGTCATACCCCTACGAAGATATTTTACCAACATCGAACAGAAATTCACAATGTTTTATTTGACAACAAAAAAGAACCATCTAATATGCATTAACTAAAGCAGACACTCGAGCAGAAATTCACAATGTTTTATTTGACAACAAAAAAGAACCATCTAATATGCATTAACTAAAGCAGACACTTTTTCTCACATCTGCACACCATAAATCAAGAACAATCGCAATCTAACATTAGCAGAAAGATAAACCTGACCTTCTTGCCCCGGCTCCCAGAGCTCGAAAGCCGCCGCACGGACACCGATGGCGACTTCAACTTCTCCTCCGGCACAGCACGCGCCGCCGCCGCCGCCGCCGCAGGCGGTGGAGGCGCCTCGGCTTCCGCCGGTGCATCCTCCACGGTCCTCTGCCGCGCCGGGAAGCGAATGCAGAGCCTGGTGGCGAGCGCGTGCTTGGCGCGATCCCAGGCCGGCGCCATTGCTCACGATCCCTCAAAGGCAACTCCTTTTCGCACACCCAATCCTCGCTGCTGCTCGACGGAGAAATCAAACTGGATCAGGATGGCAGGATTTGGGGGTGAATCGGCCTCCCCATCGCGGCGCAAGTTTCGCGGCGACCACGGACGCGTGCAGCGTGGCGCGTTGCCTTGGGTTTTCGTTGGTGGCGCTGCGAGTGCGAGGAAGAGCAAAAAGAATGGAGGATTATAACAAGCAGAAGATGAACGCGAACGACGGAGGGAATGAAGGGGAGGCAGAAATTTATGGGTGTTTAGACTTCCAATTATGCCCTTGTTTGACGGGGTTTTTAACTATTTGCCACTCTTACGATGTTGCTTAGCGATTTGTCACTAGGCCCACATGTCATAGACACATCAAGGCCCACATGTCATTGACAGGGTGTGGCAAATCGTTAATTGCCATGTCACAAGAGTGGTAAATAGTTAAATTTCCCTTGTTTGACTGCAGAGTAACGCTTTAATTTCTGTTTTTTTGTGTGTACCCCTAAATTGTTTGGGAGTTGACATTGGAGCATGACGGTATGAGCTGTTCACTTGTACAGGATAGATACATGCATCTGACAGCCAAACCCGTCAGCATCTATGTATTGGTGATGTGAATGACGTTCTGGTTTTGTATTGTTCGTATTCGGGGTAAAATAGTAAAGTAAACACTATTACACATTCTTTTAGTAGGGCAGAGAGACTTTTAAGCCTAGGAAACGGGATCACAAGGAGAAAGATGACGGTTGACCGGTTAAATATGTCTTCGCTTTCGTTCGTAGGAAACAGTTGTTGTTAAACTTGTTATCCGTGTCGGTACGCCACAGCCGTTAAGCGCTACCAACCCTCCGTCCTAAAAAAATTCTAATCTTAAATTTGAACTTGGACAGGTTCAAATCTAGAATTGGGTTTTTTTTGGGACGAAGGGAGTACGTAGTACCAAGCAATTAAATTCCCCCTAGACCCGTTGCTTGGATAGTTGGATGCGCTCACGTCTCATCTTGGGTCGAAACTTCAACACAACGGTTTCGCCGCCGTAAGTACGCCCGACCACCACACCCGCGGGCCACAAGCAGGTTCACAGTTCCGACGAAAACCGATCGAATTTCACAAAATTTCGATGTTTCGACACGGGTCAGAATTAAGTTTGGATTGAAATTTTAAAGGTTAAACAATAGATTTGGTTGAAATTTAATTGAAATTTATCAAAAACCGACCGAGATTTATCAAAAACCACGATGTGGCTCGAAATGGTAATGTTAAACTCACGACGGTACGTACGTACGTGCCCATGTCCATGTCGTCGTCGCCTCCGATACGTCGCGGTCGCGCTCAGGGTACTGCGCGCCGCCGCGGTTGTCGCAACGGCGTCCCCGCCCATAGCCGCACCGAGACTCCGAGAAGCCGCGGCTACGCCTACGCACGCGCACGCACCGATTCCACCGATTTCGTTGGCGTCACGGCGTACGCCCACCCGCGCGCGCGGCGCGTCGGCAACTCGGGCTGAGTTCGGATGGGGGAGATGGGAACCCAACTTCTGCGCACGGAAAACGGAGCAGTCCATTAACGTATGATTAATTAAGTATTAGCTTTTTTTTTCAAAAATGGATTAATTTGATTTTTTAAGTAACTTTCGTATAGAAACTTTTTAAAACAACGTACCGTTTAGCAGTTTGAAAAGCGTGCACGCGGAAAACGAGGGAGAGGGGATGGGAAAAGGTGCATGCGAACACAGCCTCGGCGTGGTGGCGTGCTGCCGTGCGTTGCCATGGCATGCACGGAGAGTGTGTAATACTTGCGGCTGCGTGGGATTTGGTCCAAGCGGCGCCGTCGTTTCACGCACTTTACACATACGGCTCCTCCGCTACGTCCGTCACCGCCGCTTTGCCCGTCACGTCGATGATATGCGGAGCGCTAGCGTACTCGCGCGTGCACGTGGTCGCGACGGTGAGCGTGAGAGTTGATAGGGACAACGGGTGCGCGCGACTGCGTGCGTCTACTGCATGCATGATGCATCCATGTCGCTGTTTTACGTATCAGTACAGGTTTTCGTTTGATTTGTTGATGGAGTAATACACCAAGTTATAATGGTCGTCGTTGATTATCGTATAGATGATCCTGAGTTCAAACCACGTGGCTATGGAGAAAACGTGATCCGTACTCGCTGATCTAGATGTTTATTATACCATGATCTGGTCAAGGTTTGGGTGCTACCGAATAAAACAGGGTGTGTGCAGAAGCAGAGCTGTGGTCTGTGGATGGCCGAAAAGGCGTCGAGTTGGACTTGACATGAGCGCACACAGGCACTGCACGTCTGCACCGCCCAGTTGAAAGTTCAGCTACAGCATTTGCAGATTCGAATCAACGTTCAACAGGGTCGTTCGAGAACCAGGAGAGACGTGTGCGGTGTGTGTGTCACAGCAACATGGTACCCGTTCTACACGAATTTTCGATGCACCAGCTGCTGAATAGATACAGTGTCACCAGCTGCTGAACATATACAGTTCTACTACTACTAGCAGTACTCCAGTAAACTGTACCAGTAGTACGAACTGTATTTATTCGGTGTGACCGATAACTGTTTTGCGCCCGTAATTTAACGCATTGAAAAATGCAAGTCAAATCTTATTTCAGAAACTGCAAGTCAAATGGTGACAGATACATGTCGCATGGTTGCATGGGCACAAAGTTATGCCTAACATTGCTAGAGATTTCTGGCGCGTACTGTTCTCCAGGATCTGGACGTGGAAGTGCGACCAGTGCTTAAGTAGGAATTAGCACTCCCTTTGAAATCCAACAATTAGCAAACAGCTCATAAATCTTTCGCATCCAGCTATGCAGCAGCTAATACATAAATAGGCCAATTGGTTAGTAACAGAACAGGATCCTATGCATGAAAAAAAATATATGATGAAATATGCATGAAAAAAAATACGGTGAAAACTACAACACATATAGTGGAAGTCTTAAAACTATCGTTGGATTAAAAAAATAGACGTTTGAGATTCATTCATGTCATCACGAGGAAAAATTTTACTAGTAAATTTACTCATGAATAAAAAATCTGCACCATATATTTTTCCCCCTATGCATTAGAGTAGAAAATGTATAGAAACTACAGAATGGTGCATTAAGCTATGTTTTGTGCCGTTCGCCCTGCATCCAATGGTTGAAAAATATATAATGCAAGCCACATATATAATGAAAATCTGAAAACTACCATTGAATAAAAAATGAATGTTTGAGTTTCGTGCATGTCACCATGAGTAAATCTATAAGTAAAATTTTTACCCGTGATGACATGGACGAATCATTCATTTCTTTTTATCCAACCGTAGTTTCTAGATTTTCACTACAAATGTAATTCCCACCGAATATTTAACTGAATTGAAAGTAACTCCGAAGCGCACCAGAACGGTAAAAATCACAAATGGAAAAAGATGTTCAGTCCGACAGAAGGACTGAAGAATTGTATACACTCCAGATGCTACTATGTGGCCATTTCAACCGAGTTTAAAGAAGGACCAGCTTAGCCAGTTAGCCTGGTTCAAACATGGCGGCTCCAGCAGCAGAAAGAACAGGATGCCTCGCTGAGAAACTCGCCCAAAACCACATGTTTCCCGGCGCGCCCGCGGTTGGTGGGGATGAGTGGATGTTTCAGTGTGTTTTGAACGATCGTGGTGTGGATTAAAATTGTTCATACTTCGTTCTCTTTCTCGGCCACCCAGTCTGGTTGTTGGTTAATTGGGGAGTCAACCATGAAGTTTGGTGGCGTGGGAGTTGGTCTCGTTCATCCGGAGAATGTTCATGTTCAGTCGCCGTCTCGCCGATGGTCCGACGCTATTTGCCAGCCGGTTGACTACCATTGCCGGTATGTTTTTTTATTAATGAACCGACACGAGACAGTGCTAATTTCATTAAATAGATTAGAAGAAAAATTGTATAACGTATATGAAATATTTATATAAAGGAAAAAAGCGTGAGTCCTAAAAGACTACTCCAGGGTACAAAGGCCCTTTGCTCTAGCCAAGGTCCAAGTTTCTGCCTCCTCTTTGATCTTGGTAACCAAATTTGTTGCCGATAGCTTTTTTGTTTGAACACCAGTTGATTTCGTTATTTTCATATTTTCTAAGAAATCAAGAGGATAAGGCTAAACAAGCCATTTTTTTTGCACTCCTGGAGTGAAAGCCAGGTTCGACCATCACTCGTGGACTGTCATATGGTTACTCTAATTTGTTGGTTTGATTTGATCGCATGCCGTCCAGGAAGAAATCAAACTATCGTTCGTATCTTTCGGCTAGCTCTCCATTTTTCTCATCATGGATGTTCCAATCGAGAGATAGGTGCACTTTTCAATGCACTGCATTAAGGAAGGTTGAGATTTGAGACAATGTGTCTTGACTTGCCGTGTCACCACCAAGCGAAAAATACTTTCGTACAGTCACCACCAGTGTGATTAGTTCGCGAAAAGAAAATTTTTAGATGTCACATTGTATGCTTGACCAGATATCGCAAGGGGCTTTCAGACACGAACGAAAAAACTAATTTCATAATTCGCCTAGAAACCGCAAGACGAATATTTTGAGCATAATTAAGCCGTCATTAAAGCATGTGGGTTACTGTAATACTTATGGCTAATAATTGACTAATTAGACTCAAAAGATTCGTCTCGCGATTTCTGTGTAAATTGTGCAATTAGTTTTTTATCCATATTTAATGCTCCATTCATATGTCCAAAGATTCGATGTGACGTTTTTGGAAAAAAAAATTAGGAACTAAGGCCTGGTTTAGTTCCAATTTTTTTTAAAAAAATTGTTAAAATAGATCAATATATGATATATCTTTTCATAAACATGAGAGTTAAAATTTGACTTATACAATTCAAAATAAAAATAACAAATTTGACTGTGAATTACGCGTTCTATTCATAGTCAAATTTGTTATTTTTGTTTCTACTTGTATAAGTTGAATTTAAATTTGTATGTTTGTGAGGTAACATATCACATATTAATCTATTCTACTAATTTCTTTTTCAAATTTTTTGATGATTTTTTAAATGACATGAAAAATGAGGAGATATTCCCTTAAGGGATGACTTGATTTTTACTACTGGTGCTAATTACACGAACTACTCCCACATTTTTTTTTGCGGGAAGATCACAGGGAGCACGAGGTAAAATAAAAATGACTAGTATCAGCATTAAGCTTTTGGCAAGAACTTCCACTGAATCAAATGAACAGCACAGTTTTTTCATAGCACGGAAATGGATTTTTAGCCTTTTCACTGCACTCTTACATGAGACACAACACCTGACATCTGCATACTCGAATCCATCTGACTGAAACACACACACACACCAGTGACACCCCCAAGTGATATACTAGCTAATCCTTCTCCAGCAAACTCGATCCTCGATCAGGCGGCGTTAACCGTGTGCGGTTCGACGACGGCCGTGCCATTCTGAAACGTAGAATTGTCCGCCGTGCCGCCAGAGTCGCCACCGGCGGTACTGCCAGTGGCAGTCGACCAGGTGAACTTGTCATCGATCCCCGCGTGGTACAGCAGCGCCCAGAGGTGCGTGATGAACTCGCCGCCGTCGCCGAGCCCCTTCTCGTGGGCGCTGACGCTCCCGGACGGCGCGAGCGATATCAGCAGCTCCGACCAGAACTCCGCCAGCTCCGTCCAATCCACACGGCCGCGGGCCGTGAGCCTGTCCGCGAGTGCCTTGCCTTTCCTCATCATCATGTTATCGTCCCCGCTACCGCTGCCGCTGCCGCTGCCCCTGGCGGCGGCTGCTTCTTGGACCAACGTCTTGCAGGTGTACCTCACCGAGTTGTTGCCGACCGATCCCAGCAGCTTCGGCTTGTAGAACAACAGGTAGGCGCAGTACTTGGACAGCCGGGTGGCCACCTCGTAGCTCTTGCGCTGGCTCTCATCCACCAGCTTCTGAAGGTGGCACGTCGCGACGTGCCACACGACGATGGTCTCGATCGCCGTCGGGTGCCGACCGTATCGCTGCAGCATGCTTGTTGTCCTGGGCAGAGGCTTACCTTCAGTCAACTCCGTCTTGTTCGCCATGAGCGTCTGACATATTGCCGCCTTCACCTCGTCTGGAACTCGGATAGTCTTACCTTTCATGATGCGGTACTCGCCGTCGTTGTTGAGCAGGACGAACGATCTCACGGCGTGGTACACCTTGATGACGCACGTCGGGATGCACCCTCTCTTTGCGCCGTAGACAAGGTTGAACTGTCCCAGGGAGTTGCCGATTGGCTCGGCGATATTGCCGCAGCACACCAACCATATAATACGGTCGAGGAGATAGCATCGCCCGTACCGATTCCGGACGTATTCAGAGATAACCATAACCTGTAAACGTAGAGTTCAGGGGAAATTATTAGTTGGGAACTTGGGATCTGGGAAACGCTAATGAAAATGCACGAAGTGATAGTGCTTTCTCTGCTTACAAGTTACAAACAACTACTCCCTCCGTTTATAAATATACGACGTCGTTGACTTTTTTTAAATATGTTTAACCGTCCATCTTATTAAAAATATTTTAGTAATTATTATTTCTTTTCCTATTATTTGATTCATTGTTAAATATACTTATACGTATACATATAGTTTTACATATTTCACAAAAGTTTTTAAATAAGATGAACGGTTAAATATATGTTAAAAAGTTAATGGTGTCAAATATTTAGAAATGGATGGACTATTAGGCTTTTTAAGTTGCTCCATACTGTAAGAACCTACGTTAAAGTACATGAGTATTTTCCAATTTCAATACACCTTTTAAGGAAAAATAAGAACAAAATGTTCTACACCTTAAAACAGACCCCTGCTCTATCAATATATATAAGACAAAGCTTTTGCCCTCTTTTTTTAAAAAATAAACTCTACACCTCATCACTGTGATAGACTGAGATCGCTTCATCTTTAAGATCTCTTATCAAAAGCCATATTGATTTTCCATATCCATATAGCATTGAACTTTAAGGTTTCAGAACCCTCCTTTTTTCTAGTCTTCAAAAATGGAAACTTCTCTACAATTTGTTTAAAATGCACCAAACAAATTCCCTTGAGGATGTTTTAGTACCCAATTTCTAAGAGAAGGGATACCTACTGAAAATCACTTCAACAAATTCGTTCAAAATTTAAGAAAAAATGTAAGGTTTTGAACTCAAAAGATTTTCCAAGAGATATGCTTATTTGGAGGCATACTATAAATTGCGATTGATTAATCTAACATCTCACGTTTTTCTTATAAGCTCTTGGTCAATCAACTCAAACTGAAACAGTATTATACACTTGCCTTGCTACTTTATGATCGATTGATCAGGGGCGCGTATCCTCACTAATAATTTAATGATGATAATTAATTACTACTTTTTAGTATTGCCCACGTGACAGCTTGTAAAGAGTATTTCCAGTTTAAAAAAACACCGCTCACAACAGTCACTACTGAAGTCAAGATGCGGACGATTTATAATGCAGATAGCCAACCAAACAAAGCCGTTGTCTTGTTATTTTATATAAAAAGAATCTTTTGGCCACAGATAGACAAACTTTGTCCATATGAAATGATATTAAATCATCTGAATATTTATATTGCAATTATAGCAAATCCATTTCCGAAAATCCTTGGAAGCTACAGTAGCTAGGAATTGCTCCTCTGTCACATATAATTCGTCTTTCCCTCACCCATTTATCCCGCAAATATACTTCATTTTTAAAGCGATTAATGTGTTGGGACTTAATAAAGTTGAGAACATTGTACTTTAGTAAAGTTGGGGACAAATGTATTAGGATTTAATAATAAAGGATATTTTATTCTTTTTAAACTTTATATTGATACATGTAAGATGGATTAGGAATAAAGTTATTTTAGGAGAGTTAGTAGCAAGTTACCTTGGTCCAGTTCGAGGAGAGATGCATGGAGAACTCGCAGATGTCCATGGCCGTAACCATGCTCACGATACCAAATGTGATGGACAGATCCACATTCTTGCCATGGACCAAATTGGGCGAGCTCCCGCGAGGAACCCGGTAATGCAGGATCGCCGACACTATGATCCACTTGCCGTTGACCAAGTTGGGCGTGCTCTTGCGGGGAACCCGGTAGTGGTGGATCGCTGACGAGATGATCCACAGTGACACGCCGAGCGTCGCTGCGAACAGCACGACGCTGACGACCGGAAAGCCGTAGCTGAACAAGATGGGGTACTTGGTGAAGCTCATGTCTCTCGCAAAGCCAAGCTCTGCCCGGACAACTCGAAACGTCCGCTTCGCGTCCGGGATGAGGCCGTCGAAAACGAGCTTCTGCGCCTTGCTCCGCTCGTTCTCCGACGCATTAACGCCGGCGAACTTCCGCCTAAGCAGCTTGCACAGCGCGAAGGACAGGCAGATGTCCTTCAGCTTGTCGCCGCGATTATCAGTCTTGAGGAGCTCCCCCTTGCACGTCCACACCTTATCGACGGTGACGACGACCACCGTATCGTCCGCTTCTTGAGTTTGTCTAATCGGCGGCGTCAACTTTGGCTCGTAGGTCATACCATCTACGATCGTGGTTTCCAACTTGGAGTCGCCAACGATAAGGTACTTGTAGTCCTCCATGGAGAAGCCGCCAGCTTCAGCGTCTGTGTTGCTCAACTCGTGCTCGTGCTTCATGTAGTCCGCGACGCGGCTGGTGTTCCCGTCGCCGTACTTTCGGTTGCCGTTCTTGAACAGGACGATCCGCTCCAAGAACTTGGCGACCATGAGCGCCCAGAGCGCCCAGAGCGGGTACCGGAACTGCGAGGCATTGGAGTAGTACCGGACGTAGAGCCCGAGCACCACGATGTTGCTGCAGCGCGTGAACTCGTGGACGGCGAGGTCGGAGAGGCGGGCGGAGACGCCGTAGCCGGAGATGGTGTAGACGCCCTCGTAGCCGGCGAGGAGGAGGATGCCCCAGAGCAGGTAGAGGTCGTTGCGGAACGGCATGGAGAGCAGCATGGCGAACATGCTGACGAGGAACCGGGTCACCGGCTGCGTGACGGCGAAGAGGAACCCCTTGATCAGGTGGCTGGAGCTCCACAGCCGGTGCCGCGACGCCGTCAGGAAGTAGGCCAGCGCCAGCGCCACCGCCACGAAGCAAGCCTTGGTCTCAACGATGATTCGCAGCGCCTCCACCGAGACCAGCCCGTCCACATTGTTGCAGCGCTGGTACTTGAGTGCCGGCGGTGGCGCCATTACTGCCGGAGTGGATGCCATTGCAGTGTGAGCTTATTAGCTCCCAGCTGAGGAAATGGATATTATACTGCGTGTACAAGTGACTGTCAGTCTGGCATGCTGGATATATATACACTGACGGAATGGCAGAAACCATGGCACATTGTTTAGTTAACTGCTCCATCTAGTTATCCGTAATAACCAATCTCTCCTAGTGAAAGGTAAATCCCCAAATATCACCTGGTTGATCCACGTAAGCAAAGAAATATGAACCATCCTATAAATAAAAGCAGAGGGAGAAAACTGTACGATCATATCTATATGTCGAAGATGTTTTTACTAATATTTTGGTACGTCACTTTGAGTCAATTTTTAAGTTCGTTCACTTTTGAAAATATAGATCCGTGTTTGATTTGGATTTAAACTTATTTGCTTTTGAAAATACAAAAGGAGTCCTATAAGAAATCTCTTTAAAATCCCGCATGCTAACTTGATATGAAAGTCAGACTCCTAATTGTAGCTCATGATTTTCTAAAAAATATCCAAGCGAATTTTCACAGTGAATTTTACCTTAACTAAACCGTATAACAAAAATAAGATTAAAATAGCATTCACCCGTTGTAACGCACCAGTATTTTTTCTATTCGTGACAAAAAAAAAATTAAAACATTAAGTTCTGAAGCTTTCTAGTTTCCAGCGCCTCCTCTGCAAGAGGGATAGAGAGCAAATAGAAAAAACCTACAGTATTTGGGATGCATACCAACGACAGAGTAGTGCTCGTCTTTGGAATCTTGGGTTTCTTTGACCAGACGTGGACCACAACAACATGAGCTGATGAGCAGATGGACTCATTGGTCATCTACTCCCCTGCAAATCCTATATCTGGCATGTATGTGGATGAATGCGAACGTGGGCTATGGGAAAACCATGTTTTCTTTTCTTAATACACTCTATTATTAAAACATACCATTAGTTCCACACTAGAAAAATATACGTTTCTCTTAAAAAAAACTAAAATATACGTTTCTCTTAAAAAAAAACTTTCCTCTACTAAATTGCCACCACTTATTTAAAGCTATTGTTAAATTTATTTGTTTAAATATTTAATTTATCATTACAATCAAATAGATAATTCATGGTAATTAATAATCCACTGAATAATCGAAATCAATTTGTACCTTAATCTCACTATAACCGGGTCCAATTCATCACGTGTTTAGGGCCATTATAACCCCTAGCCGAGAGAGCAATGAAGATTGGAGAGAGATACGTTAGCCATAGATATCAGTATTTGAGATAGTAGTCATAAGTGAGTGAGTAGATATTTTTTACATGGTGTATTTATTTTAAAAAATATATATATATATGTAAAAGTAGGCCCTCACCTTTAGAATTTTGCCATGGTAAGGACATACTAAAATTTACGTGACACTGGCATATCAACAGAAAAATATTGTTGTAAATATATTTATAAGGGAGCAGTACCGCTGAGGATCTGGATTGCTTCGCCACTGTATAAGTCATTGCTTTCCGTCAATCTATGCGCTAAATAACAATAAAATCACAAAAGCAATTTTTTTTACATGATATCGTGACTTTGTTGTTTGAACTCCTAGACACGACAAAAGAAAGTGTGGTTATTTGGGAAATACACTTTTAAAATACGGGAATGCTAGGGGACGGAATACCGTCCCCCAACGGGATAGCTCCTCTCCACAACCGCGATTCTTATCCATACACGCACCAGGCCTGCTCACTCGCCGCTGTCACCGTCCCCCGTCGCCTCCGCCGCCGCCGTTGTGCCCATCCCCCACCGCCGCCCTCGCTGTCCATAGCTGTATTTGGGATTTTGGGATGAGGTCCTCGAGCGCCTTAATTTGTTTCCTCTTCTCAAACAGATGTGAAAACTACGTGGACCTTGGATTCGATGAAGGGATGAATATTAGTTACCCGATTCCTTTGCTGCCGCCGGTAACGAGAGCTGTGGCGCCGGCGAGGCTCCACCGCCCGGCCTCCTGCGCGCTGCTGCTGGATGCCATCATCTCTTGGGGTTGGTGTGTGAGGGAGACAATAGAGTGGAGTACTTGAGTACTACTTGTATGGGCATAAAGCGTTTGACGCCATATATCTGCACAATATTTTGGGTGCTTGTTTAGCCGCAAGCCCGCAAGGCCCGCAACCGCTTGCCAAGCCCCCTTCCTTGTGTCCACCTCATGTCTCTTCTCGTCATCTTTATCTCTTCTTGTCATCTAATTACACTCGTTTAGCAAGGACATACTTTCTATTATTTATACAAGGATTTCCAAAAAAAAGTCTTATCTCATCGTATCCACGGTAGAGACGTAGATTACCTTCTAATTGTAAAATGACTAGAAAAAAATACATGTGCGTTATAATAGGTGAAGATATTTTTCACGATTGATAAAAACTTTGCCAATAGAAACACTAAACTGAAATAAGACAAACAAAACAATGGGAAAAAAAAGTTAGAAATCACATATAACATTGTACCCGGTTGCGAAGTGAGCATAGCTCAACTGGCTAGGTTTCTTGTGGTGGAACCAGTCCACCCGGGTTCAAATCCTAGATTTGACACGGGTGCTCGCATTTACGGCTAATTATGCTTTCAGTGGTAGGCGACGTACCCGTCGACAGCGAGGCGCCTGTGGTGACTTCGTCAATCTCAAGATATGCCGGCCCAGTCTTTCGGAGGTGCTCATAGGGGTAGGGTGTGCGTGTGTGCGTTCATAGGGGTGAGTGTGCGCACGTTGTGAGCGCCTGCGTTTGTACTGTGTTTCTCAAAAAAAAAGAAAATGGATACTAATATATATGATGATTATTTAAAAATAATTTTAAAAATATATATGATGATCCATTGGGAATAAAGGAGTAATACTTACTCCCTCTATTTTAGTATAAATGCAACCTACTCCTCATTTGGGATTGAAGGAGTAGTATAGATGTGATATTTTCAATGAATTTATAGTACTAAGATATATCATACTTATACTAGGTTACACTTATATTGGAACGAAGGAAGTATTTAATTGTGTCTTAATTATTCGTTAAAAAACGTGCCCGCTCAACTGATCCATACGGAGTAGTTCAATGTAACATGGTGGCTCCAGCAGTAGAAAGAACATGATGCATTGCTGAGAAAACGAACTCCGCAAAACCACATGTCGACAACGACAATAGGCATATGATATTCATATTTAGAAGTTGCTTTTTTAAAAAAATATCTAAAAGCAATGCAAACTCTAATCCTGCCACCCCCTTCTCAACAGGAACAATATTGGACACCCAATCTGCATATCTACACAGCCTAATAAATTCCGCCTTCAACAATAGGTCTATCTCTTTCTTGACACGATCATATATGTTAGGATTAAAATGACGAGGTGGTTCTCTATAAGGCCTAAACCCTGACTTTATTGGAAGCCGATGCTAAACAAGCTCACGGCTAAGTCCCGTGCTTCTACTTTCGAGCCTCATTGAAACCTTGAAATTTCGCAGAATTCGACCGGTTTTCATCGGAATTGTGAACCTTGTTAGTATTGTGGCCTTTAGAATTATGCTTAGGCCCCATTCTAAACTACAATTCCAAATTACCTTCCTGTTTTTCATTAGCGTGTCCATAACTGCTAAATGGTACATTTATTTTTTTAAATTATATATATAATAGTTTCTAAGAGAAGAATTAAACAAATTTAATTTAAAGTTTATAAATCTCATGATATTCCCATGCAAAGCAATCGACATACTTAAGTAACTCGATTATTATTTTTTTTTGACGGGAAACAGCAGGAGAGACTCCTACTGCGCTATATTAAATATATATAAAAAGAAGGTTACAATATTTACAAAGGGACAAAAAAAAAAAGGAAAAGTCATCTATCCATGATTGCCAATCTAGTTTGTCTATCTCTTTTGCTCTGTGCATATGCAGGGCAAACTCCTTCAAAAAATCCTCCTTCCATTTTTCAAACCTGTATGGAACATTGTTGAAGATCAGATCATTTCTTCTTGACCAAATATGCCAACATCCAATCGCTAAAACTTCGAAGAAGAATCTGTGTTGAAAATTCTATTTGGCTGATGTGATCATGTTCATGAAATCCATAGCCAAATTCTAGGGAATTCCAATCTTTTGCCAGCAGAGTTGTGCTGCAGGACAGGAAAAGAAAAGGTGGTTCCTATTTTCAGTGATTGCAGAGTTGCACGGTACACACTCAGGCCCATTTTTAGATAAATGCAACATAGTGTTATATTTTTTAGATCGAATTGAGGAACTGAGGGCTCTCTCTCTTTTTGAATGGAATTTCAGAGAAATTGTGAAGAAGCATCTCCTGAAACTTTTTCAGTTTAGAAGATCTTACTGGAAAAAAAGATGTACTAGCAGATGGATGCAACTGGGAGAGGAAAACACTAAATTTTTCCATGCAATGGCAACTGAGAGATTCAGGCACAACTTAATAGCCCAGATTAATAGTAATGGATCTGTTTTCTCTGCTCATCATGAGAAAGCTTCTCTCTTTTATGATGCTTTTCAATCCAGAATGGGTGTTTCAACATTTCCAGGAATGAATTTTGAACTTTCAGTGCTCATTCCTACAAATGCTGACCTGGAAAGCCTAGTTGATCCTTTCTTCACTGTTGAGATGGATGATCTGGTCAAAAGAATTCCAATAGATAAAGCTCCTAGGCTGGATGGTTTCAATGGGTTTTTTTATCAAAAGTTGTTGGCCTATTATTTCCCAGGATTTCTACAGACTTGCTGCACAATTTCATGCTGAGTTGGCTGATCTTCAATGTATTAATTCTTCTTACATCACTCTGGTCCCAAAGAAGGCTAATCCTGAATGTGTAAATGATTTTAGGCCGATCTCCTTGATGAGTACGTATTTGTTTAAAGTTTTTGACAAAACTTATGGCTGACAGGCTCCAAGGAGTTATTAAGAAGGTTGTGCATGAAAACCAGTATGGTTTTATTAAGGGGAGAACAATCCAGCATTGTTTAGCCTGGTCTTTTGAATATATTCATCAATGTCAGCAATCAAAGCAAGAAATTCTGATCCTAAAGCTAGACTTTGAAAAGGCTTTTGATACGATAGAACACATTACTATACTAAGAATAATGGAGCAAATGGGTTTTCCTACCAAATGGTTGAATTGGGTCAGAATGGTTTTTGACTCAGCTAACAGAGGTGTTGCCAACCGGCAGCAGCTTCGGATTGTAGAACACCAGGTAGGCGCAGTACTTGGACAGCGCGGTGGCCACCTGATAGCTCTCGACGGGTTCATGCGGCGATTGCTGCTCGAGTTTGCACGTCGCGACGTGCCACACGACGATGGTCTCGATCTCCGCTAGTTGGCAGTATGCCAGGAGCTCCTCGCTCTCTGCCTGTAGCTTGCTTCTCGTGAGCAGACGCAGACCCTGGGTCAACTGTTTCCTGTTGCTCAGGAGCGTCTCGCATAGCGCCTTCTCCACGGACTCCGGAACCGGCCGGAGGTTCTTGCCTTTCTTGATGCGGTAGTCTTTGTCGTCGGTGAGCAGCATAAACGATCTCACCCTGTGGTACAACCTGACGATGCGTTCAGGGATGTAACCTTTCTTCGCCCCGTTGAGAAGGTCGAACTGTCCTAGGGAGCTTCCGATCGTCTCGGCTAACTTGCCGTGGCATACCAACCATAGAATACGGTCAAGGAGACAGCATCGCACGTACCGTTTCCGGACGTATTCAGAAACAACCATAACCTGAAAACGCAGATCGAGTTCAGAGGACATATACTTTGTCGGGAAATTAAACTCTAATGGAAATGCACGCATTTTCAGTGGACATATAAGGTTAAAAAACAAGGAAAATGTATGAGTTACCTTGGTCCAGTCGGAGAAGAGGTGCATGAAGAACTCGCATATGTCCATCGCCGTAACCATGAACACAATAACAAAAGTGATAATCAGATCCACGTTCTTGCCGTTGACCAAGTTGGGCGTGCTCTTGCGGGGAACCCGGTAGTGGTGGATCGCTGACGAGATGATCCACAGTGACACGCCGAGCGTCGCTGCGAACAGCACGACGCTGACGACCGGAAAGCCGTAGCTGAACAAGATGGGGTACTTGGTGAAGCTCATGTCTCTCGCAAAGCCAAGCTCTGCCCGGACAACTCGAAACGTCCGCTCCGGGTCCGGGATGAGGCCGTCGAAAACGAGCTTCTGCGCCTTGCTCCGCTCGTTCTCCGACGCATTAACGCCGGCGAACTTCCGCCTAAGCAGCTTGCACAGCGCGAAGGACAGGCAGATGTCCTTCAGCTTGTCGCCGCGATTATCAGTCTTGAGGAGCTCCCCCTTGCACGTCCACACCTTATCGACGGTGACGACGACCACCGTATCGTCCGCTTCTTGAGTTTGTCTAATCGGCGGCGTCAACTTTGGCTCGTAGGTCATACCATCTACGATCGTGGTTTCCAACTTGGAGTCGCCAACGATAAGGTACTTGTAGTCCTCCATGGAGAAGCCGCCAGCTTCAGCGTCTGTGTTGCTCAACTCGTGCTCGTGCTTCATGTAGTCCGCGACGCGGCTGGTGTTCCCGTCGCCGTACTTTCGGTTGCCGTTCTTGAACAGGACGATCCGCTCCAAGAACTTGGCGACCATGAGCGCCCAGAGCGCCCAGAGCGGGTACCGGAACTGCGAGGCATTGGAGTAGTACCGGACGTAGAGCCCGAGCACCACGATGTTGCTGCAGCGCGTGAACTCGTGGACGGCGAGGTCGGAGAGGCGGGCGGAGACGCCGTAGCCGGAGATGGTGTAGACGCCCTCGTAGCCGGCGAGGAGGAGGATGCCCCAGAGCAGGTAGAGGTCGTTGCGGAACGGCATGGAGAGCAGCATGGCGAACATGCTGACGAGGAACCGGGTCACCGGCTGCGTGACGGCGAAGAGGAACCCCTTGATCAGGTGGCTGGAGCTCCACAGCCGGTGCCGCGACGCCGTCAGGAAGTAGGCCAGCGCCAGCGCCACCGCCACGAAGCAAGCCTTCGTCTCAACGATGATTCGCAGCGCCTCCACCGAGACCAGCCCGTCCACATTGCTGCAGTGCCGGTACTTGAGCGGCGGCGGCGGCGGCGGCGGTGGCGCCATCACTGCCGGAGTGGATGCCATTGCAGTGTGAGCTTAGCTCCCAGAGCTGAGGAAATGGATATTATACGTGTACAAGTGACTGTCAGTCTGGCATGCTGGATATATATATATATACACACGAACACCCTGACAGAATTAATGACAGAAACCATAGCACTTTGTTTACTTAACTGCTCCATCTAATTATCCGTAATAACCAATTGTGTGTGGAAGCGACTCAAGCGAGTCAACTGTGCATCATTAACTGTGTATGATTGTGTCGTTTGCGCTCTGACGTGCAGGTCTTTTAAATTTAAGAGCAGGGATCCTAACTAGAAGCTAGATGGGTGTGTTTGCAACCCCTTTTTCCTGACCCATCTCCCTCGTTTTCCGCGCGCACGCTTTTCAAACTGCTAAACGGTGCGTTGTTTGTAAAAAGTTTTTATACGAAAGTTGCTTAAAAAAATCAAATTAATCCATTTTTGAAAAAAAAAATTAGTAAATACTTAATTAATCACGTGCTAATGAATCGCCCCGTTTTCCGTGTCTACTGTGCACGCTGGGAACCAGAGTAGCGAACACACCCAGAGCTATTCTCGATCACTTTCCCTGGTCTTAATTTCTTACTCATCTGTCAGCTTCCTCCATTCTTCTTGAGATCATGGTTCTATATTTTCTAACACCCCACAACAATACTCAACACACACTGACACACAACGAAACTATTTCTCCCTAGAAAATCATTTTTATTAATATAGCAAGCAGCGGATCTAGGATTTACCATATGAGTGGTCTGATCTAAATTTTTTTCTAAACACAATAAATCTAACGATACTAGTATATACAATGTAAGTATAAATAATAAAATAGACCAAATTACCAAAAACTTACCATGATATATTAACAAAACATCTTAAAATATATAAAATTAGTAATTAAGTAAAATTTTGATTTAAAGAAGCTTGTACGGCTATGAAAGTTTAAAGAAAATTACCGTATTACTTTTTCTTCTTATCGGTTCTACGTCTTCTAATGGCTATGAAAGTGTGAATTATATCCTCTTCATCCACTTTAAAGAAAACATCCCGCTCAATGAATGTGACTAGACAATCATCCAAAAGGCCATCACCCATCTTATTTCTCAACATCTTGTTCTCTAGTATGCTCCTCAATCACAACCGGGGAAGAAGGCAATTTAAAAGCATTCTTCTTTTCTGCATGTTTTCGAAAAAGCGATGCAATATCTCCATCTTTCTTCATGATTCAACAAGCTACAATATAATACTACAATTTAATCTCACAATGCACAAGAGTTCAAGATTTTAAAACTAAAAATTGAAAAAGGTAGACAAGTAGAAAACCTACAACTAAAATTGTTGCCTTGTGTTGGCGCGGGCGGCTGATCAGCTCGACGACGGCTCCTCGCGGCGGCGGCCGGCGGCACACGACAGCACCAGGTCGACGCGGCGGCGTGGGCGTTGGGCGTGGGGGCGCGCCGCAGCAGGTCGCGCGGTGGGCTGGGCGGCTGGCGGCGGCGTGGCTTTGCCTCTGTGATCGGCCGGTTGCTCGCGTGTCGCGTGACGGCGTGGTCTCGTCGCTATGGCTAGGGCAGTGGCTAGGCTAGGGCGATGAGGAGAGACCGAGAGAGACAGATATAGAGTTGCGTGATCGCGTTGGATCGATTCGATACGTAGTTACGTACGCGCGTGTGGGGGCCTATGCTGAGCCTGGGGTAGGGAGGGCGTGGGGCTAGGGAAGGGGATTATATCGCTTCTTTTTTTTCTTTCACTGGGCCTGTGGTGCCGTCTTCTTTCCCTGGGCCTGTGTGCCGTCGCTAGGTTCTTTCGCTGGGCCTGTGGTGCCGTCTTCTTTCGCTGGGCCTGTGTGCCGTCGGTAGGGCGTGGGGGTAGGGATGGGTATTATATCGCTTCTTTTTTTTTCTTTCGCTGTTTTTTTTTAATAATAGGGGAATCCATCGCTGTTTTTGGATGGTCGACCCTCTGTATCCGCAATTAAATATAGCACAATTATCAAATCCAGCCAAAATTTGTTCGAATTTTAATTATTAATTTTGGGGGGCTGAAATTTTAGAACCCCACCCCACCTCCCCACAAAAAAAAAAAGCCTTTCCACAATGATATAACCCTGCTTGCGATAACAAGAGATAGGCAACTATTGTTCATACGTCAGAACTTTCTTTCAAAAAGCGATTCTTTTTATGGCGGAGTAAGTCTATTTTGTCTCCCTTCTCTTGTATTTGGTCAAATCACATACCTCAACCACAAAATCGGATATAACACATCCCCAAACTTAAAAACCTGTGCAAATTGATTATTTCGGTGGTTTTGAAAGCGATTTTGCTGACGTGACAATGTTAAATTGATCCAAGTATACTGGCGTTAATTAGCCAAAATTAATTGACCAACAAAACTAAATAAAAAAACTAAAACCGTATAGTATTCTTTTAGATCCGGCACGAGAGCATAGCACTAGTTTACAAATTTAGCCACGAAAACGAGCGTGCAACCTGCTAATTAACATTAATAGATTTTATGATGAAGAACCACACCAATCCTAGACCCATCAATGTTCACTGTCGTTCATTGGGTAGTACCTAAGTCTTGCAGACTACCAGTACATCGTTATACCAAGGCAAACTAAATAGTACATGTACAAGAGCATGTAAAAGATCAGTTGTACATTTTTTATTGTTATACCAAGGCAGCACTTCTTGAGATGGAACAGCTTACATTGACATCGTGTTATCACACCAACACGAACTTGCGACCAAGTTTCATGGACCTTTCCCTCCATCGCTTCTTCATGGCAGCCGTCCAACTAATCTTCACCTGTAGCTTATAAGGGCCTTGCTCGAGAGTGCATTCTTCATCATTTTGTCCTAGATAGAGCTCAAATTCAACCTCGTCTTCACCCTCAAAAACACATATGTTGAGCACAAGTATATCTTCCAGTTCAACAGCTACAAAACGACGAGTTAAATCGACAGATCCATCAACCCCAAGTACTGTCTTAGTGCCTGCCACTTTACTGTCATACAGAACGATCTTGTTTTCATGGTCTTCAGTTGTCCAAGCAGTTACTTTGCCATTGAAATTGGATACAACCCCTTGAATGTTGACTGCAACACAAGCTTCTATGGCTGATTCAACAGGCGAATACACCAAAATGACAGTACTCAGACAGCTTCGTAGCCATAAAGTCACGGGTCGAATTAGACAAGCATCAGCATGGTGTTCACGCACACCTTTGCAAAAAACTTTGTCAACATCACCATCCACCCTAACCTTCAGATGGAACTCAAAATACACTCTATCTAATGCACCAAGTGCACGATTAGGTCCTGTCAGTGTTAGTGTATCCTCCTGCACATGTATCAGTCAAATATAAAGCGCTAGCAACATTTTGAAACTCTTATATATATGTTCAATTGAGCAACACACCAACCAATGAAAAATTTATAATTTCCTCATTCAAAAAATGACTTCGGATAGTGACAGTAACTCGTAAATATAAACCACTTTTAATTTCTATTACGGATTTTTGAAGTTCGATATTACAAATCCCTTTCCTTACTTCTTTCAAGCACAACATGTGTTTTTTATATATTTCACGTTCTAGTGAATATAACATATGTCAATTTGATAGGCGCTAATTACTTGAATGCATGCACAGTTAAGCTTGGAAAAGTACATTAACATGCATTAATGCTTTTTTCCTGCATTTACTGTTGGAGAGAAGCAAACATATTTTTGTAAAAGTAAATAATTTGTAATAATCAAGGACCAAATTTTGTCATAAGTTTTACCTCATTGAAAAACTATTTAGTAAACAAGGATCAAATGGTTCATAGCAATATGGTATTAAATAGCAATTTGGATTTGATCAGTAAATAGTATTAATCTAGTAAGGAGGGGATGAATTGGTTACAAACCGGTGAAGTGATGAGCTGGGGATCATCCCTGTCACGCCTGAACAAATAGACACACCTGAAGTCATACTCATCCCTAGCCAACACAGTGCCAAATACGCTGATAGGGTAACCCACATCAGACTCGGTCACCTTGATAGATGAGATATTCATAGAGTGCACCATCCATGTATATTCCGAGCAATTGAGCGATTTGACCGGTGGCCCACGCCCAAGTTTTGCTGTAATGAACAGATACAAATATTCAAATAGTTAGAGAGGATGCATACAAATATTGCTTGGACAATACGGATACTACACACAAGGATGATACTCGAATGGATGTACTCACACTCTTTATCAAGGTCAAATAAGGCTATGTTCCGAAAGCAAAATCGGGTAGGAACATAGCGACCCAGCTTGAGGTTGTACTCAGTGATCTCCCGGCAGCGAACCATGTGAAGAACCTCAACCACCTTAATGAGCTCCGACTCCTCCTTCACAGAAGCCATGTGACCTTGCTCAAGCTCCTTGGCAGCAGCCATATCACCTAGCTCGACATCCCTAGCGTCCCGCTCATGCACCACGTCCCTCATCTCGGTGTTATCAACATCCATAGTGCACCGCTCATCCACATCCCTCATCTCGTTGTTGTCCCCATTCTTGTCACTCGTGTGTTTTGTGAACAGACTTCCAATCATAGCTGTATAAAAAACATTGTAGTGAGATGGACAAGCTCAGAGGGATTTATAGATATAAATATAATACATATATGCTGACTCAATCAGATGAGCAAATAAGAAAACAAATAAACAATATTATAATATACTTACATAAATCTTTCTCCAAATCGATGCGACGACGACCAGAACAATCCACAGGTAGAGCCTTCCCCTCCAGTGTGAGCTCCCGCTTACGGTTAGTCACAAGAACCGGCAGATTCTGCCCATCCACAGCCGCGGCCGCCGCACCACCACCATCGGTGTCCATACCGACCTGCTTGCTCGAGTCCGCCATCTTTGCTGCTGAAGCCGATGAAGAAGAAAAGATACATGGGTGAGATTGATTGAGGGAGAGTTCTTTCCTTTGGTTGTGGCCACGAGAGAAACACGATAAATATAAGGGACTGCCTTAGTGTCACTAATTACACTAAAATTTCCTAGCGTTAGAATATAATATGGGAGAGAAGAAAAAACAACACAAAGCAAAAATACAGTTAGTAGAAGTCATAACTAACAAAACTAGGTGTCAGTCATAGCTAACAAAATTAGGAATTCCTAGTGACCAACATCATTACTCATTGTCAGTGAACTAACAAAACAAGGAATTCTTAGTATCTAACGAAACAGTATGTACAAATTTCACATAGCTATTTATATCGACTGGTCATGATTTTAGGAGATGACAAGACTAACAAAACTAAACACTAGTAGACGATAAAACTAACAAAACTAAGAACTTCTAGTAGCCGACAGAATTACGCATTTTCACTGAACTATCAAAGCTAGCAATTCCTAGTATCTAACAAAACAATATGTGCAAATTTTGCATAGCTATTTAGATCGACTGGTCATGCTTTTAGGAGATGACAAAACTACGTACTGTTAGTAATAATATTACTAGTTGACAAAATTAAGTACTTTTAGTGAACTTAATTAAAACCCTGCATTACAAAACCGACACAATGTATATGTTTTCTTGATTACATAACAGAACTAGACTATGCTAGATGAAATTTAAACAAAATAAATAAATCATAAATACAAAACTAGAGCAATGTCTGGAAATTAACTAGAGTAACATGTAAATCAGAAAAATATAAAACTTTAACACGGAATACTAATTACTCATAATAGCTAAAAAGAGAGACCTAGCTGTCAAGACATTAGAAATCAAGCACTCTTAACTACAAAGTCACTAGCTTGTCCAGTTGTCATTATGAAAATCTAACTGATGCAAGACCTGTATTCCAAAGACAATATATTACTGCAATTTTCAGCACTTGAAAATTTCGGAAGATATCAAAAACTCTATCTTTATATAGCAATATGTAAAGAACGGAAAACCAACCATACAGTGTAAGACAATCAGACAAAACAATCTTCAGAGAGAATTCTTGGCTGGTTTGCTTGTGCCCTGCCAGGAAGGGGCAGATCTAAAAGCAGCCAACGAGAACTCCCCCATCCCATCCCCCTTCCCCTACTCCATTATTCATTCTCTCTGAATGAGATCAGAAGCCTCTACCTCCCTAACTCCATTCTCTCTAAAGCAGATCAGAAGAAAGAAAAGAAATACCTGTCACGCCTGAACAAATAGACACACCTGAAGTCATACTCATCCCTAGCCAACACAGTGCCAAATACGCTGATAGGGTAACCCACATCAGACTCGGTCACCTTATAGAGGAGATATTGATAGAGTGCACCATCCATGTATATTCCGAAAAATTGAGCGATTTGACCGGTGGCCCACGGCCAAGTTTTGCTGTAATGAACAGATACAAATATTCAAATAGTTAGAGAGGATGCATACAAATATTGCTTGGACAATACGGATACCATACACTAGGATGATACTCGAATGGATGTACTCACACTCTTTGTCAAGGTCAAATAAGGCTATGTTCCGAAAGCAAAATCGAACAGAGCGACCAAGCTTGAGGTTGTACTCAGTGATCTCCCGGCAGCGAACCATGTGAAGAACCTCAACCACCTTAATGAGCTCCGACTCCTCCTTCACAGAAGCCATGTGACCTTGCTCAAGCTCCTTGGCAGCAGCCATATCACCTAGCTCGACATCCCTAGCGTCCCGCTCATGCACCACGTCCCTCATCTCCGTGTTATCAACATCCATAGTGCACCGCTCATCCACATTCCTCATCTCGTTGTTGTCCCCATTCTTGTCACTCGTGTGTTTTGTGAACGGACTTCCAATCATAGCTGTATAAAAAACATTGTAGTGAGATGGACAAGCTCAGAGGGATTTATAGATATAAATATAAAACATATATGCTGACTCAATCAGATGAGCAAATAAGAAAAAAAATAAACAATATTATAATATACTTACATAAATCTTTCTCCAAATCGATGCGACGACGACCAGAACAATCCACAGGTAGAGCCTTCCCCTCCAGTGTGAGCTCCCGCTTACGGTTAGTCACAAGAACCGGCAGATTCTGCCCATCCACAGCCGCGGCCGCCGCACCACCACCATCGGTGTCCATACCGACCTGCTTGCTCGAGTCCGCCATCTTTGCTGCTGAAGCCGATGAAGAAGAAAAGATACATGGGTGAGATTGATTGAGGGAGAGTTCTTTCCTTTGGTTGTGGCCACGAGAGAAACACGATAAATATAAGGGACTGCCTTAGTGTCACTAATTACACTAAAATTTCCTAGCGTTAGAATATAATATGGGAGAGAAGAAAAAACAACACAAAGCAAAAATACAGTTAGTAGAAGTCATAACTAACAAAACTAGGTGTCAGCCATAGCTAACAAAACTAGGAATTCCTAGTGACCAACATCATTACTCATTGTCAGTGAACTAACAAAACAAGGAATTCTTAGTATCTAACGAAACAGTATGTACAAATTTCACATAGCTATTTATATCGACTGGTCATGATTTTAGGAGATGACAAGACTAACAAACTAGGTGTCGTTAATAGCTAACAAAACTAAACACTAGTAGACGATAAAACTAACAAAACTAAGAACTTCTAGTAGCCGACAGAATTACGCATTTTCAGTGAACTATCAAAGCTAGCAATTCCTAGTATCTAACAAAACAATATGTGCAAATTTTGCATAGCTATTTAGATCGACTGGTCATGCTTTTAGGAGATGACAAAACTACGTACTGTTAGTAATAATATTACTAGTTGACAAAATTAAGTACTTTTAGTGAACTTAATTAAAACCCTGCATTACAAAACCGACACAATGTATATGTTTTCTTGATTACATAACAGAACTAGACTATGCTAGATGAAATTTAAACAAAATAAATAAATCATAAATACAAAACTAGAGCAATGTCTGGAAATTAACTAGAGTAACATGTAAATCAGAAAAATATAAAACTTTAACACGGAATACTAATTACTCATAATAGCTAAAAAGAGAGACCTAGCTGTCAAGACATTAGAAATCAAGCACTCTTAACTACAAAGTCACTAGCTTGTCCAGTTGTCATTATGAAAATCTAACTGATGCAAGACCTGTATTCCAAAGACAATATATTGCTGCAATTTTCAGCACTTGAAAATTTCGGAAGATATCAAAAACTCTATCTTTATATAGCAATATGTAAAGAACGGAAAACCAACCATACAGTGTAAGACAATCAGACAAAACAATCTTCAGAGATAATTCTTGGCTGGTTTGCTTGTGCCCTGCCAGGAAGGGGCAGATCTAAAAGCAGCCAACGAGAACTCCCCCATCCCATCCCCCTTCCCCTAACTCCATTATTCATTCTCTCTGAATGAGATCAGAAGCCTCTACCTCCCTAACTCCATTCTCTCTAAAGCAGATCAGAAGAAAGAAAAGAAATAAATCAACAATCCTCCATTATTCATTCTCTCTGAAGCAGATCAGAAGCCTCTACCTCCCTAACTCCATTCTCTCTAAAGCAGATCAGAAGAAAGAAAAGAAATATATCAACAATCCTCCATTACTCATTCTCTCTGAAGCAGATCAGAAGCCTCTACCTCCCTAACTCCATTCTCTCTAAAGCAGATCAGAAGAAAGAAAAGAAATATATCAACAATCCTCCATTACTCATTCTCTCTGAAGCAGATCAGAAGCCTCTACCTCCCTAACTCCATTCTCTCTAAAGCAGATCAGAAGAAAGAAAAGAAATATATCAACAATCCTCCATTACTCATTCTCTCTGAAGCAGATCAGAAGCCTCTACCTCCCTAACTCCATTCTCTCTAAAGCAGATCAGAAGAAAGAAAAGAAATATATCAACAATCCTCCATTACTCATTCTCTCTGAAGCAGATCAGAAGCCTCTACCTCCCTAACTCCATTCTCTCTAAAGCAGATCAGAAGAAAGAAAAGAAATAAATCAACAATCTTTATAGATCAGACAACATTGCCAATAACAAAGGTTAAACTACATGGGGTCACATTCATTTCACACAAAACTTCTGCAGCGATCCTATTAGTATGATTGGCAAAATCAAATTTTATGACAGAGCGTGGGGGCCAAACCAACATGAAACTGAGTACAAACAATCCCTAAACTCCATTACGAATCAGAGAAATTCGGAGCAAGAAGCTAAAGCTAACAAAAGTACCTCGAAAAGAGGCGTGTAGAATCCGATAGGCACGCCGGTGGACTCCGTCCTGGCTGCCGCGCCCACCTGGAGGAGTCGTCGGTGCGTACTGATATGGATTGCGATTGATAACGCGTCCTAAAAGATTTGATCGAGGAGATTTGTTGCAATTTCATCGCATCCGAAAAGGATCGGGGAACATACAGTTGCCTCGGACGCCGCAGCTCAGAGGAGGAAAGAGGCGGCGTCGCGGCAAGGAATAGGAAGAGCAACCTGATCGGACCCCTCCACATTGATTGATGCAATGCGCCAACACAAATTTTGCCAATCAATTCCATGAATCAAGGCTAATCAAATCCTGTGAATCGACCAAATCAATCTTTTTTTTCTCTTTGGATAAAATCCTTTTGATCTTCTTCCTCTTTTTTATCTTCTTCCCTACAATGCCGTTATAGAGTAGTACTCCACTCCATATTAGTGATAGATAAAAAAAAAAAAAAAGACCTTAAGTCAATTCAAGAAGCTATGGGCACGCCAGCGGAAAGGCTAACGGACGATCGATCGCTGCCAGCGATCGTTTTTCTTCCTTTTTTTTTCTTTTTTTTTCTTTTTCCTCTCTCAGTAAGTTTATACACTTAAAGTTTGTAGAGCGAATGTTTATAAGTCGAAAGTTTATATACCCGATTCAAATTCAAATTCGAATTCAAATATTTCATATTTTTCTCTTTTACTAAGTTTATATACCTAAAGTTTACACATCTAAAGTTTATCCACCTAAAGTTTGTAGAGCGAATGTTTATAAGTCAAAAGTTTATATTCCCGATTCAAATTCAAATTTGAATTCAAATATTTTATATTTTTCTATTTTAGTAAGTTCATACACCTATAGTTTACATATCTAAAGTTTATCCACCCAAAGTTTGTAGAGCGAATGTTTATAAGT
>CM020180.1:5329479-5347212 GCA_009805545.1 Oryza longistaminata | reverse complement strand
CTAGAGCGACTACTGCTTTATAATGTTAAAACGTTTATATAACACCGATTTCAAGATGTCAAAAACTTCGAATTCAAAATATCTTATAATATCATCAATTATTTCTATACACGAAAAATTTATGCATGCAAGAGTTTACCAGGTTATTAAAGTCTATGCACAAAATGAGAGTATTAGATTTTGCCTTGATTTTTCTTTTACTAATCTTTTTTTAAAAAAATATAATGTAATAGAAAAAGAAAAAAGGAGAGATGAAAGAGGAGTATTAGTAGGGGAGGAACGGGTGGCATGGCTAGGAGGAGAGAGGAGCGGATCACCGCCCACTGGCAAGTAGTAAGCACCCCCCTGGCGCTGGCCTCTTCACCCATTTTTCCTCTTTCGGTGTGAAAAAAGGCACTTCTGAGCGACACTGTCCGAAGCAACTCTTCAGAACCCCAAACCGGAACACCACGGACGGAACCCAGATTCGGTCATGCGGCTCATGGATCCGCATGATGGGAGCTGCGTGCACCCCGCACCAACCTCCAAAATAAAAACCGCAGCCCTCCCCCCTCTAAATAACATCCACATCGCGTCACGCTCGACGCAAAACCGCGGCTCGCAGGAAGAAAACAAAGACCAGCAACAACAGCGGGACGGACTACCCGGTAACGACGACCGGCTCTATGCCCACCCGCTGTGCCAAGATGTTCGTCGTGCACTTGGCCCCATCACTTCCTAACCACCGGCGATGAGGACTCCGCCGCCATTTCCTCAGCAAGTTCGGGTACGTGGCCAGCGTCCGCATGCCCATCGATCGCCACACCGGGCGGCACCACGGCTCGCGTTATCTCTCAGCCTTCACTTGCCTCGAACACCTCATCAATGGCACTCGCCTATCGCCACACCATCACGGCCATACGGTACGTACTCATTCTGTGCTCGCTTTTTATTCGTTCGCTTTGGCTATTGCTGCTAACCTCCGTAAACTTATTCCTGGTTGGTTGGACTTCTAAATTTTGTTTTATTCAGTTGGCACCCGATTAATAGACCCAAGGCTCAGTCGCGCCGTAAACAAGATACACCACTGTTATCAGGCAAAACCACATTTACCGGATTCGGACACAACTGTACCTTCTGCTTGATAGGTCAGCCACCTACGAATCGCATGGCATTAACTCAGAAAATTCGGCCACCTGGCATGGGTTGATGGAGTTCTGGAAATCGATGGTGTCGTCGATAGCATATAAATGACGGTAAAACCTGCACCGATCAGCAGGTACCCGAAACCGATCGAAGCGGCGACACACCGGTACCATCCCGGTATTGCTGCCCTTCGAGGCGTGTGGCGCTGGGCGTTCGTCTCCGTCTGCGAACGCATGTCCTACGCTGAGGATCTAAGAGTAAGCCAGGTTCAGATGATGCGGCACTGGATCCACGACATTGCTGCCCATTGCTGCTGCATTGATCGGATCCCGCGGGAGAGTAAGGAGAAGCAAAACCGATCAAACAAAGAGGGCAGCTGCTGCTGCTGCCTGATGATCCCATATTGGTACGAAACGTATGTCAAAAATTTTTTCAAGAAAAAAAAAAAAGGCCTCATCTTACATTCGCAATAGCTTTGTAAACAGTAAGGAACTGGAGAGCTGCCACTGCACGAATAGTAGTTACTGGCATTTCGGGTTTTGAAGTACATGTATTTTCTTATGATAGGAAAAGTAATAGTTACATCCATCCCTGCAAAAGCAAAAGCTTTGAGCGATGCCAGAATCGGCCAGCATCCAAAAGCCTGAAAACGTGCAAACTACGTACACGTACTTTACCAGTTAACCCCCCCACACACCGCACACCACACTATGTTTTTCTTCTTTCTTTTCGCAGATCAAGGATTAGCACACTTGAGCGATCGATGTCGTCGCACGCGTATGCCGACACTGCATTACAACAAATAACTGGGAGTATAAAATATGTAAACCGCCTTTTAACCCTTCTACGCGGCTGAGGTCGGCTGAGATTCGAATCAGTTGCTGAGCGCGACGGCGGCCTTCGTGCACGAGCCGACCCGGTGGCGGCGCGACGCCCTGCGCCTTCCCGCTCCACCTGCTCGCGGCACACGTCCCGCACGCGGACTCCGTCATGCGCTTCACGAACGCGGCGAAGCGGCGCCAGTTGTCCGCTGGAACAGGTCGCGCCCCTATGCGCAAGGTAGGTGAACGCCACCATGCAGCTCCTCCTCCCGCCTTCTTCCGTCCGCCGTCGTCACGATCTGGATCGTGCCCGTCTCGGGTCGTTACCTCCGAACGCGCGTTCTCGGCCGGCGAGCCCACGCCGGACTCGCGGCCGCGCCGCCACCTGCTGCCCACCAGCTCCTCGGGCGCGCACTGCGCGTCCTGCGGGCTGTGCTCGTGGTTGCGCATCTCCACGCACGTGGAAGTTGAGCCACCGGCGCCGTGGTCGTGCCAGCATGCGCGCGATCGGCTGGTACCCCGTCGTGGTGCCTCGTTTGTAGTACCCCCCGTCAGCTCCGGCGGCAGTGGAGCGCCGTGCCGTAAGTGCCATTGGGATGCCGGCCACCTTCACGAGATCTTCACGCCGGGTGTGCCCGGGTGTACACGCCCGACGCCTCGCCGACAGGATGCGCTCGCCGTGTTCCAAAGGTCTATTCTGCCGAGTACCAGCTCATGAAGAACTCACGTAGGGAAGTGTTCCACCACCTTCACGGCGGGAAGAAGGGCGCAGTCCTTCCGGCAGTCGTTGTACCCCGCCGGCAGTCTCCCGGCCCGGCGTGCCCCACTCCGGCTTGCCACCCGCCTCCGCCGCCGCCTGTGAGACTGCTCGCATGTACTGGCACATCGATCGCCGAAACATCATCTCTCACTCAGTTCATTCGCCCGGCCCAAATCAAGAAAATTATAAGAGAAACCCATGGGAACGAGCATGCAGCCCAGCATACCCCTGTCAATAGCACTGGAACTCGCCCCGATGCCGGGGAATCTCCAGGCATGAAACCATTGCTCTCGGGTACGCTAGCGGAGGCTCACCGCCGGACCCATGCCGACTTGAATCTTCCTGCAGATCAAGTCAGAAGAAGTGGCATTAATAACACAGGTTAATTCAATCGAAGAAAGGAATCGGTTCGTTCGGCAGTGGGGGGGGGGGGGGGGGGGCGGCGTGAGTACGACGCATTGGTGGTTGCCATGAAGGCGGCCGAAGTGGTCGCGGAAGGCGCGCATGAAAGTCGCCGAGCACTGCACCGGCGTGCGCCTTGAGCACCCGCATGCAGTCCGCGCCGAGCGGAGAGGTACTCGTAGTTGCGGCGCGCCGCTCCGCCATCCGTGTAGGCCAGGTCGCTGGTCCTGTCCATCTCCTCCAACCACCCATTTCGAAGTGTTACTGCAACCAAACACACATCCAATCAGCATAAGCTTAAAATGGCAAAAGCAAAATCTTATTCTACAGAATTATATATATACGTGAATGAAGTTTCCGTTAATTAACCGATCACGTCAGTTAATCACATGACGAAAATAAAATAGCAAGCTCAATGAGCTGCAAAAGATGCCAGGTCCTTGACACGAGGACATGGTCACAAATCTCGTGGATGGGTCACAAGCAGAGCGCAGGTTCAGTTACGCCACGCCGGGCAGCGCCACCGCTCCAAAAATGGAATCAAAGTTCACACGATTACGTATATACTACGGCCACAAAAAAGATTGTAGGTTTTTTTTTTTTTTTTGCCGAGAGAAAGAGATGGAAGCTACATGTCACTGACAGTGTGGGATCAGCGTGATTCGTGTCAAGCTTTTCCATATCCCCACATGTCGGTGTATTGTCACATGGCCTCCTCCCAATCCAGAAGCAAAAGTGCCAGTAAAAACAAAAAAAAGAAATGTGTAGATGGCTGGTGACTTCTACATCAACGAGAGGCCCGTTGAGCTCGCCTGAAAATCCCGAGCTGTGGGTAGTCGAAGCAAAAGCAAACCAAAAGGCACCATGAAAACAACGTGAAAGATCTAGAATTTGTTCTTTTTTCTCAGAGAAAAAAAAATATTGTATTTTTCCATTTTCAAGATAGTGAGTTCGAAAGATTCTGAACCAGCCTGTATGCCGACAAACGCCAATTCCATGACAATGATGCATGTTATCTAGACAAGTATTTTATTTGTAAGTTTTGTGAGATGAATCTGATTTTTTTCCGGGGGGTTAAAAGCTAATTTTTTGAAAAAAAAAGGGGGGCAAAAAATTAAAATTTTTTGCCCAAAAAAAGTTGCGGTTATGAGGCAATGGGCTAGCCAAGGGAAGCTAATTAATCCCATTCCATCGCCATGAATTGCTCAAGAAACGCAAGGAAATTAAAACGGAGAGATCGAAGATGCGAGAGAAGAAGAAGAGGAGAGGGATACGTGAAAGTACGTGACTGAGTCGCGGACGTTGCCGCCACACGGTGAACGACATGACGGCCTGCCACCTTGAGTTCCGTTTCTTCTTGGCCATCCTCCATTGAGCTTCCATGTACCCGGTGAAGTTGTAGCCGGCCGGGGGCCCTCCGCCACTCGGATGCCCCACCACCGCTCCACCATGATCCCTCGGCGCGCGCGCTCTTCAGCGCCTTCAGCGGGACCGCCTCCACCGCAACTTCGCCGGTTCAGCCCGTTGCCGTCCTTGCGCACCGTGTCCAGCGGCATCATCACGTTACACCGGCACGCCCACCTTGCGCCGCCCTCGCCGCTCACGTCCGGGTCGCTGCTCCCTCCGCAGGCCTCGCACCAGCGCCTGGGAAGGGCCATGGGGAGGTCCGGCCCCTGCGCCGCGCCGCCGGGTCCACAGTCTGCGTTCTGCAGCTGCAGGCTCGGCGCCGCCGGCCGGCGCGACCGCCGAGCAGACACTGTACCCCAGCCCCCCACCACGGCCGTACGTGGCGCGCCGGTGCCACGGCCGGCCGCCGCTCAACGGGTCTGTGTGAGCCAGTTTTGAGCGACATCATGAACAGGCGTACGTCGACGACGTAGAAGACATCAAAACAGAGACGGACGGCGCGCGCCGCGCGAACGAACGAGCTTGACCTCAAGTAGCAGCAATGTATACGATTCTCCTCTCTCTCTCTCTCTCAGACCAACCAAGAAACAAAATTCGTGGCGAAATGGATATTGGAAATGGATTCGGTAGGACTGGGGATCTCCCCTTATTGTTGTTACGCCGAAAGCGGACGATCTCGGACGAACGGATTGTGAGGTGTATTACCGTCGGAAGAGGAGACGGGCCTTTAAATACAAGCGACGAGCGGCGCGTGGCGGGGACGTGGCGCGCAAACTGCGCCGGTGAGGCAACGGTGAGGCGAGTCGCGCGCGAGCGGGCAATGGCGGATGCGGCATTCCGCGTGCGAGCGACCGACCAACGCCGTGAAACCGGCCTCGAAGCGTCGTGCGGGACAGGCGACGTGGGTGGCGCGGCGGCGGCCATCGGCGCCACGTCCGCGCGCAGGTGGGGAGCCGGATGCGCCGACGCCGTTGGCTCCTGCGACGGACACGCATGTTTCGGCGCGTTTCTGACCCCCGGAAGCGTGTCGGCTTGGTTTGTCAGGTGATTTTGGAAATCTTCTTCTCTCGCTTGTCCCGGTGTGTGACGTGGTCACATGGATCTATGGAGAACTTCTTTTTTTTTTTTTGAGAGGATTCTTGGAAAAACTTCCGCCGTCACCCGAGTCAGAACGTTCGTCTTGTTTACGTTTAGCACATACCCCCCCGTGAAGTGATTAATATGGTGTTAGCGACTGGTGCTGTGTTGTCACACTTGCAGTGCGGTTTCAGAGGAAAGTAACGATTTACGACTGCGATGGATCGAGCTTTTGAATTATGGGATGATAATACTGGATAGTATATATTTTACAATGACCAGAAAAAAAAAGGTTATCTTGAAAAGAACGGTTTGCAAGTTCGCCTGTCAACGTCACAACCAATTACGGCAACATTGCATAGAGCTCAAGAAGTACTACAGTTTACAATCTTAAAGCAATTCCCATGGGATTCCAGCGTCATTAGAGTCGTAGACATTCTGTATTCCATTCTTCATATCAAGATATTTTTCAGTAAGAGGATTAGTTTGTATGACGACGTTAATCTTTGCATTCTGGAGCTAATCTAGAATATTTTTCTGACGTTCCAGCTCATGCGATATATGCACCCGAGTCCTTCGGCAAGCGCATGGCATTTGGGGCCAGGAAATAGCAGTAGAAACCGAAAAAAAAATGAACAAACGGGAGTGGCCAGATAATTCCAGGGATAGGCTCAAAAGATTCGTCTCGCGGTTTCCAGGCGAGTTCTGAAATTAGTTTTTTCATTCGTGTCCGAAAACCCCTTCCAACATCCAGTCAAACGTCTGATGTGACTCCCAAAAATTTTTTTTTCCCCAACTAAACACAGCCCGACCAACGCGTGAACCGGCCTCGAAGCGTCGTGCGGGACGGCGACGTGGGTGGCGCGGGCGGCGGCATCGGGCCACGTCGCGCGCGGTGGGGCGCCGGATGCGCGACGCGTTGGCTCCTGCGACGGACACGATGTTTCGGCGGTTTCTGACCCCCGGAAGCCGTGGTCGGCTTGGGTTGTCAGGTGATTTGGAAATCTTCTTCTCTCGCTTTGTCACGGTGTGTGACGGTGTCACATGGATTCTTGGAGAACTTCTTTTCTTTTTTTTTTGAGAGGATTCTTGGAAAACTTCGCGTCACGAGTCAGAACGTCGTCTTGTTACGTTTACACATACCCCCGTGAAGTGATTAATGTGGTGTTAGCGACTGGTGCGTGTTGTCACACTTGCAGTGGGTTCAGAGGAAGTAACGATTTACGACTGCGATGGATCGAGCTTTTGAATGGATCCAGCGTGATTCGTGTCAAGCTCATATCCCACATGTCGGTGTATTGTCACATGGCCTCCCTCCCAATCAGAAGCAAAAGTGCAGTAAAAACAAAAAGAAATGTGTAGATGGCCGGTGACT
Organism: Oryza longistaminata; assembly: GCA_009805545.1. Classification (NCBI taxonomy): domain Eukaryota; kingdom Viridiplantae; phylum Streptophyta; class Magnoliopsida; order Poales; family Poaceae; genus Oryza; species Oryza longistaminata. The sequence continues at coordinate 5,340,245 of CM020180.1, read as the reverse complement.
TCTACATCACGAGAGGCCCGTTGAGCTCGCTGAAAATCCCGAGCTTGTGGCTTGTGGGTAGTCGAAGCAAAAGCACAAAAGGCACCATGGAACAACGTGAAAGATCTAGAATTTGTCCTTTTTCTCAAGAGAAAAAATATGTATTTTTCCATTTTCAAGATAGTGAGTTCGAAAGATTCTGAACCAGCTGGTGCCGACAAACGCCAATTCCATGACATGATGCATGTTATCTAGACAAGTATTTATTTGTAGTTTTGTGAAGATAATCTGATCGGGTAGCTATGAAGAATTAATTGCAAGTGGTTATGGGCAATGGGTAGCAAGGGAAGCTAATTAATCCCATTCCATGCATGAATGCTGCAAGAACGCAAGGAAATTAAAACGGAGAGATCGAAGATGCGAGAAGAAGAAGAAGGGCCTCATCGTTTGGCTTTTTTCGTAATAAGCCAAAACGGCTTGTTAGAGAATAAAAATGAATTTATAGGTAAAACTTTTATATATGTGTTCTCGGTGACTTAAAAGCCAATGCTGAAAAAGAAACTACGTTGAAAATAGACAGAATTCTGAGATACTGCAGAGGATGCTGGCTGAGATTGTGTTGTCTGAAGTCGTAATGGTCTAGCAGCACTGACAGAATTCTGAGATACTGCAGAGGATGCTGGCTGAGATTGTGTTGTCTGAAGTCGTAATGGTCTAGCAGCACTGACAGAATTCTGAGATACTGCAGAGGATGCTGGCTGAGATTGTGTTGTCTGAAGTCGTAATGGTCTAGCAGCACTGACAGAATTCTGAGATACTGCAGAGGATGCTGGCTGAGATTGTGTTGTCTGAAGTGCTGCAGAGGACACTGGCTGAACCAGGACAGAGTTAGGGGCAGGATGGCGCAAATGGTTAGCATTTGTGGATATATGAACTGGAGGAGCTGAACCATCACTTCTGAATCTTTTGCGCGGAATGCTAGCTCTAGCAGATGTTGCTTCCTGCAGATTAACAGGTTGTCCCACATTCTGTGGAACTCCAATGAGCTTCATCATCCATTGATTTTGGCTCACATTTCTCGAAACATGGAATCCTACTGGAGACAATGGTGATAGACGTGGAACTGAAAAACGATCCCCTGTATATTGCTGCAACTGCAAGGATGCTGTTGCTGAGATTGGCTGAAAATGATTCTTGATACCTCTACGGTTAGATGATGGCAGGTTTTTGCGCTTCAATGACTGCCTCATTTTCGTCCATTTTGCATTCTTGTCCGTAGCATGACAATGATCAGTAGGCTCTGTACCTTTGCCCCAAAAGGCACAGGGAGCAGGAGAGTCGCAAACATAACAGTGGCACTGCATTTATATTTGGAAGAAGAAATAAGCAAGGTCATGCCAATGCATCAGTGATGGAACTGTAAGTAATATGTACTATTCCCTCCGTATTTTAATGTATGACCCCGTTGACTTTTTGAGATACGTTTGACCATTTGTCTTATTTAAAAAAAATTACTATGTGATTATCATTTGTTTAATTGTGACTTGATTTATCATTAAATATTCTTTAAGCATGACATAAATATTTTTATATTTGCACAAAAATTTTGAATAAGACAAATGGTTAAAGGTTGTTCAAAAAGTCATCGGTGTCATACATTAAAATACAAACGGAGTAAGTACTATTGACTATATACTTTTATATGAACCAAGAAATATCATTTCATAATATGAAGAGGGTAGGGATTGATTACTGACCATGGCACAATGATCTGCATGAGAACTTGTGAATGGCATGCTAACACATAGATGGCGTGGATGAGGGAAATCCCTGCATGCTATCTGAAAAAAGGAAAAGGGGGGAAATTGTCAGGTTACATATACTCTCCTGTAACATCTGAGCTTTTAGATGAATCAAGAATGCTAAGAGAGTATAACAATCGATAGAGCTGATGAAAGGAAAATTAATATTGCCATAGCAATGACTGCAGCATCAGCAACTCCTTGGGTTAGGAAATATTAATCAGTTCTAAGTTAGGTTTTCATGCTATTGATAATTCATCAGTTAGCATCTACAAGAACAATATAATATGTTAAAAGGACCAATACCCAGGACAAAAATGTCTGACATGAAAGTACAATATTGTCCAGTTAGAGATCACTATACTAATATGGACACCACTTTCAGCCATCTTAGTTACAATATAATAAGTGCATGGAAACAAGGCCACCAATGATATACATCAGCAAGGCAAAACGATCACTGAACTATAGTACTACCTTCCACAAAAGCTCAATCTTCAGGATGAGTTTGGTATGCATACAAATTCAATAAAACGGACCAGATAAATCAATAAGGGTGTTGCATAAGTGATTAACAACAGGATATACGATCATGCAGATTTGATGTTTATAAAAGAAGAGGTTTTAACAAAACCAAGATCTAAGACATTGAAATTAATTTGTGCTAACAAATGAAGTTTGACTTAACCTTAAATAAACTCCTACATAAACGAACCACAATTGTGCATAGATTAGCTACATTCGACGAGTCCAAGATGTCAATAGAGATTAGGACCTGCCATGTCAGTAGCTAGTCGACAAATAAGACAATGATGGTTATGCATATACTAGTTGAAAATTTCAATCTGGATTGACTTACCACCACGAAGACAATGTACGATCTGAAGTGCAACTAGAAAAATTAAATGGAAATAAGCAAGAAAGTACTAGTACCTCTCCTTTCTCTGAAACTATCTGCAGTTCTTCCTCAGGGCCACCTTGCCCAGGTCTCTGCTCATTGACTACGAGGACCGCTTTGTCAGGGTCACCATCTAGCATCACGCAATCGTCGTCGTCCCCATCATCAGCAGCAGCCACATCACACGTAGACCTTTTGTCATCCACGAATTCCACCAAGGCAGCAGGATCACCTAAACCCTCCCCAACTCCGTTGCAGTCTTCAGGTAGAGGATGTGAAGACGACACGGGAGGAACGTTGGGACGCTTGGCAGCAACAGGAATCGCCTCGTCGTCCGAACTGATCTCAACAACAGCCCCGGCCGCACCCATTCACCCCTCCAAAATCGCAATCGCGCTCCAAATCGGATTATCAGTGAGACGGAGACTCGAACCGCCGCCGTGGAGCAAGAAACCAGAAGAGGGTTTCTTGAAAGCGCATCATAGAAGACACCCCCAAGACGATGAAAAACACAATCTTTCGCGCCTCTGAAAAAGGTCAGGACCTTGCAAACAGAAAACAGAAAAAGGAAAAAAGAGAGATGAGATTGCGGCGGCGCATGGGAGAAGAAGCAATGCCTGCGCTCATCAAGAAACCACAAGAGAGGAGGATGAGATGAAAAAAGGCGCAGGTTTTAAACTATTTTCTGCAACACCGCAAGATCATCGCAAGAAAATAAGAGAAGGGACTGGAGATGAGCGGAATTCACCTCGCGTCTCCCGGTGACGGCGAGCCGGGGAGGCAACGGCGGAGGAGCGGAGTAGATGGGAAAGAAAAACAAACAAAAGAAGCAGAGAGATGGAGAAGGCGAAGCAACTGCAAAGGCCTCTGCTGCTGGAGGAGGGGTTTACGGGTTGGGGAGGGGGGGGCTTGGGGTGGAAGCCAGCGGTCGCGGTCGCGGTCGCGGTCGCGGCTCCCGCGGATGGAACGCGGACTGGCGGAGCACCACCGGTGGGTCCCGCACGTCAGCGAGCGAGCGAGCGAGCGTGGGACCGGGACGACGAGGATTCCTCACGCGAGAGCGCGAGAGAGAGGAGAGATTCTCTCGTCACGTCGTCGGGTCGCCTTGACCTGAGACGGAGAAGTCCTGGCCCTTTTTTTCTTTTTTTTTTTTACTAACTCACCGGGGGAGGTTCCCCACCTGAATTGTCATTGCATTAATTAAGGAAGAAATGTCTTATTACATCGGATGAAGAGTCTGTAGACTAGAAGAGAAAACACCTTTCCAAATATCTATTACAAATCTATCATCAGGTGTAAAAGTTTCAGCCCATAGAGTGGATTCCGAAATTCCGCGTTGCAAGCATGAAGCGATCGAAGGTGGTCTTCCTCGGAATACCACATCATGCCTGTGGTTCCACAGGATTGCTGGTGCTTTTAGTTGGGACAGGTACTTAGTTTCATTGATGATCGGTTGAATATGAAGTGCTTGCCAGAAACTGTCCTGGCCCTTTTTATTTAGCGCCGATGCGGTGGGAGTGCGCTAGCGCGAGACAACCCCTGCGCTCTCCCGCTCTCCGTGGATTTTATGGTCGATCCGCGGTGAGTATAATAATAGTAGCCCTTCCATGTTTCCTATCTGGCTATCTTCATTGTTAAGTTGCCACGAATTGAGCCATGGTCCATGGATGATCGATGGTTTCTTTTCTCTTTTTTTTTCCTCCTTTAGTCTATAGGTGGAGATATATTTAGGGGTGGAGAAATTGCTCAACTGTCAACAAATACGCAGGTTTCGATTGTACATTCTAGGTTTTCACTATTATCATGATCTTTTTTTTTAAGTTGTTGTCTACTGAGGTCGTATTAACATGGTAATTAAATAGATGTAAACATGTTCACGTCCACCAAACTTTAGAGGTTTGTGCGTGATAATATGTAGTAGGCTTTTAAATTACCAAATACTCTGCACAGATGGATGTAGCTATAGTAGTCATCCAGCAACGTCAACAACGATATAGCAGCTATAGTTAACCCGTAATAAATTGTGTATTTCGACCGTTGCGTCTTAGACAGCTTACTTATGCTGTTGTTGCTAAAAATAGCCACATCCTAGCATGTGCGTTGACACATTTCGATCGTTACCACGATCTTTACTTATGCATTTGAGTTCTTACCTAACAAAGGTTGTTTTAAAAAAAAAGGATAGGCAATTCACATTTGTGTCGATGCATAAGGCACGGGGAGATGGACCGTAGCTGCCGGGTTGAGATACGGGTGATTTACAGTGAGTATTAACCCCTTGTATGTTTCTACCCTTTCGGTTAAGTTGATTACAGATTAAGCTAGGGTTGGTCGGTGTTTTCTCTTCTTTTTGAAGTCTAAAACGAAGTCATATATAAGATATGAGAAAAATGCTAGTCTAGCCACCGTAAATGCCAAGATTCCTATTTAACCATCTAAGCTTCCATGGTCCACTATTATATATCATGATCATCGCTTATTTGTTATTTAAGTTGTTGCTTAGTAGATCCGTATTGACACGGCTACGTACTATCGATCTAAACATGTTCTTGTTCACCAAACTTTACAAATTTATACTGTGATAATGTCGCTGTCTACACTTTACAGCAGCCATCCAGCAGCATGCACCTACCATGCAAGGAGCCGGGAACAAATCGCTTGGCTGAGTGGTGATGGCCGAGTGGCCTTCAACATTTGTGTTTTAATCGTTACCATGATCATCGTTTTTTTTATTGGAAGTTGTTAGCTACTACTACCTCCGTCCTAAAATGTAGCTATTTCTAGCACAGTGCTTTGTCCTAAAATGAAGCTATTTTTCTACCTATCTTCTCCTCTCAACCAATCACAACTATTCTTTTTCACATACTTTCTCTTTTCAACCAATCACACACCTTCTTCAATCATTCTCACCTACTTTCTTAATACCCGTGCCAACCTCAAAAATGCTTACATTTTGGGACGGAGAAAGTAACAAACAAATGTTATTACGGAATGATCTCCAGGCCCTCAATTTCATTGTAGCCACTAGCCAGGTTACCGAGTCCTGCCGATTTAGGTTGCGTTTAGTTTCACATCAAAATTGAAATTTAGACTAAAATTAAAAGTTTAAAAAAAAAAGTTGAAAGTTAACGTGTGTAGAAAGAAATTGATTTGATGGTAAAATTTGAAGTTTGAAGAAAAAGTTGGAAAGTAAACTTGCCTCGATAAAAAATGCCAACCGAGGCCCCCATGTAGGCAGGACACACGTACGGCGTACACAGTCCATCCTCATGTGGCGTGGCGCGGCTGATCACCGAAACTCCAGGGCCTCGGAAATTTCACGCGAAACACACGGCTTTTTTCGAAGAAAGGTCAATGGCGCTGGTGCCTCAGATCGTCAGGGCTGCATATGCCCGTCTACATACGGAAGTTGCCAGGGCTACCTTCGTGTGGTGACGTTCATCTCGGGACGACTGTGAGACCGACGTTGCAACTGCAAAATGCAAAAACGGCAGCGATCACACTAGAACAGCTACACTGTGGCTGTGTTTAGATCCAAACTTCAGTACTTTTCCATCACATCAACCTATTATACACACACAATTTTTCAATCACATCATCTTCAATTTCAACCAAAATCCAAACTTTGAACCCAACTAAACACAGCCTGTTTTGGTATAGGGCTCCTTCCACGAAAGGCCGGTGAAACGAAGACATGGGCACGCGGTATGCCGATATACTCCATCCGATCTAAAATATAAAAGATTTTGGTTAGATATCTGGTACAGAGTGAGTAGTTTCAACGACTTTTCAGCTTTGTGCAGTGCATCAAAACTGCCGATGACCTTTTGCTGAAAAAGATTACTGATTGTGTTTTCTTTTTCTTGAAAAGGAGATTGTCTTTATCTCTATTATCATGAACATCAGTAACAAATTGACCATCTTTCGTTAAAAGAGTATTTAACGTTATCCCTATATGTATATGCATGTAAAGCTATGGTGTAGTGAGTTTATGATGTTCAGAGCTTCGTCGCAAAAAGACCATGCAATTTAATCAAGGCCTATATCAATTGCTTTATAAACTTGAGGGAACAAGGCCCAGTATAACCGGAGGTTTTTGGGCCGGTCCAAGAAGAGAAACACTAATGCGACGCTTTAACGTGAAAAGGCCAGGAAAAAAGTCGAAAATGCCATGCCATGCCTACCCTCGACCAGTTAATTATGCATAGCCTTCAGCCCTGTACAACACAGAATAAGTTATGGAGTAACTTATTTTGCCCTAAGGGCATTCGCAGTGCGCACCGCTGGCATTCCGCCCTAGCCCTTCAACTCAAATATTTCCAGTCACGTTGGTCTCTCCCGTCTCCATGTGAGAAATTGAAGCCAAAGTTAGTCACACGTCCCTCATCAAAATGCGTCAGAGATTCGTCAGCCGACACGAGAAAGAGAGAGCAGGGTGAGGGGGAGGGCCTACTAGGGAGCCAAAGCATCATCAATGCGTTGGTGGCACCCATTTGCAGCCGTCGCTGGAGATCGGTTCCTGGCAAGTGAAGGCGTCGATCACTAGGGCGTGCTCCACCGTCTTCGCCGACGATGCCACCTCCTCCTTCACGACGGCCATGTCGTCCTCCCTTCCGTCTCTGGCGCGGTAGTGATGGTGACGGCGACCCCGAAGGCGCGGCGGCCAGAGGAGGAAGGGGGAGACGGGCGCTCTGCTCCGGATTGGAGGGGCTCGACGGCCGCACGTTACGTACGGTGTGGCCGTGAGTGGCGACTCACTTTCCAGCTCTGCACGGGGGCCCCCCGCGACGATGGCTCGTGTTGTTTTGCGCTTTTCTGGGAAGCCGCCGCTGTAGATGGCGCCGTGCGGTGCCGATCGATCGAACGGTCGAGCGAGGCGGCGTCGCCGACTTGTTCATCTCACGTGATTTTCGCGGGAGAAAAAAAAAGAGTGGCGGAAAGTGTTGGTGTGTTCTGTTGTTGCTGGTGAGAGATCTAGGAGGAGCGAAATCTGCTACCGTTGGAGCCGGCATCTACGTCGGAGAGCGTGAGTTGTGGAAGCCCCTGCCGTGGACCGCGCGTGTCACGTACGTGTCCCTGCTGACTATGGGTTTATGTAATCTTGAAAAACGTTCTCAGTTTTGATTCTGTGTAACTATGCCTTCACGCAGCATGTAAAACCGGAACATTATCCCAAAAAAGGTCCCCGAATACAACATTTTGCTGTGAAGTTTGGGTTTTTCAATTGCTAAGGTGTGAATCAAAGAGTATATCGTGTTAACTGCACAGAACATCCAGAAACAGCAGAGATGGGAGAACTAAACAGGTTATAGTGACACGAAGCTCAGATCAGTGCTGCAGCATTCATACGTCGTAAACTTGATTCCGCTTGGTGATTTCCAACAGCAGTATACACACATACTGGACCAGCCATTTAAGCGCTCCAATTATTGGGAAGCTAGTACTGAAATGAACGCGAGACTACAAATCTACTACACCATGCTAGTTTCAGAGACAGCAGGAAGGTTGTTCGTTTGTTCAGATCAGGTTGTTGCCGAAGCCAAGGACGAGTGAGCAGCAGCAGCGGCGAACCCCGCGTAGCCCAGCGCGTCGCTGCTGCTCCCCTCCGGCCCGTCGCCGTCGTCCGTGTCCCACAAGAACGCGGCGTGCGCGGCGAGAACGTGGCTGCAGAGATGAACATCAACACGGGTCATCAGAAAATTCAGAACACTGATTCTCGAGTTCGCGTCAAAGCAGTAGTAGATCGCGACGATGCGACCATGGATTGGTGCGTGAAAGATTGGTCGATTGCGCAGCGCAGCGAACCTGTTCTGCGGGGAGGCTCTCGCTGCCCGCTCGAAGTAGCTGGAGGCGCGGTCCTCGTCGCGGTGCACGTCCCAGACCAGCTTGGCGTACTCCGACAGGAGCTCGCCGTCGTTCGGGTCGGCGAGGATGGCACGGGAGTAGTACTCCTCTGCCTTCCGGCTATCCCCTTTAATCTACCAAATCCATTGCATTTGCTCATGTGTTGCACATGAGAACGATCACCCAGATCTCCACTGAAATTTGCAGAAATGGACAGTGGTTTAGCTTACGTATATGCAGAACAAGCTATGGTGTAGTGAGTTTATGATGTTCAGAGCTTCGTCGCAAAAAGACCATGCAATTTAATCAAGGCCTATATCAATTGCTTTATAAACTTGAGGGAACAAGGCCCAGTATAACCGGAGGTTTTTGGGCCGGTCCAAGAAGAGAAACACTAATGCGACGCTTTAACGTGAAAAGGCCAGGAAAAAAGTCGAAAATGCCATGCCATGCCTACCCTCGACCAGTTAATTATGCATAGCCTTCAGCCCTGTACAACACAGAATAAGTTATGGAGTAACTTATTTTGCCCTAAGGGCATTCGCAGTGCGCACCGCTGGCATTCCGCCCTAGCCCTTCAACTCAAATATTTCCAGTCACGTTGGTCTCTCCCGTCTCCATGTGAGAAATTGAAGCCAAAGTTAGTCACACGTCCCTCATCAAAATGCGTCAGAGATTCGTCAGCCGACACGAGAAAGAGAGAGCAGGGTGAGGGGGAGGGCCTACTAGGGAGCCAAAGCATCATCAATGCGTTGGTGGCACCCATTTGCAGCCGTCGCTGGAGATCGGTTCCTGGCAAGTGAAGGCGTCGATCACTAGGGCGTGCTCCACCGTCTTCGCCGACGATGCCACCTCCTCCTTCACGACGGCCATGTCGTCCTCCCTTCCGTCTCTGGCGCGGTAGTGATGGTGACGGCGACCCCGAAGGCGCGGCGGCCAGAGGAGGAAGGGGGAGACGTTGCGGCCGGAGGAGGGGGGAGGCGTAGCGGCCGGAGATGGAGGAGGGGAGGTGCGCGACTAGTAAGGAATGAGCGGCGTTGAGAGGATAAGGGAGAGAGAAACTTACCTTTTTATTTGTGTGCATTTCACTTGAGGCTACATGGTACTGTAAAACTTGTGGCAAGTATTATTCTTCCCGTGCCTTCGTCCTATGTGGTCCTCAAACTAGCGACTAGTGAGCCGTACTGTGAATGGTCTAAGAATATCTAACTTATTTAGAATCTTAAAAATATCTAGCTTAGAATCTCAAAAGAAGAGTGACAATTGGAATGGTTTATGTAATCTTGAAAAACGTTCTCAGTTTTGATTCTGTGTAACTATGCCTTCACGCAGCATGTAAAACCGGAACATTATCCCAAAAAAGGTCCCCGAATACAACATTTTGCTGTGAAGTTTGGGTTTTTCAATTGCTAAGGTGTGAATCAAAGAGTATATCGTGTTAACTGCACAGAACATCCAGAAACAGCAGAGATGGGAGAACTAAACAGGTTATAGTGACACGAAGCTCAGATCAGTGCTGCAGCATTCATACGTCGTAAACTTGATTCCGCTTGGTGATTTCCAACAGCAGTATACACACATACTGGACCAGCCATTTAAGCGCTCCAATTATTGGGAAGCTAGTACTGAAATGAACGCGAGACTACAAATCTACTACACCATGCTAGTTTCAGAGACAGCAGGAAGGTTGTTCGTTTGTTCAGATCAGGTTGTTGCCGAAGCCAAGGACGAATGAGCAGCAGCAGCAGCGAAACCCGCGTAGCCCAGCTCCTCGCTGCTGCTACCCTCCGGCCCGTCGCCGTCGTCCGTGTCCCACAGGAACGCGGCGTGCGCGGCGAGAACGTGGCTGCAGAGATGAACATCAACACGGGTCATCAGAAAATTCAGAACTGATTCTCGAGTTCGCGTCAAAGCAGTAGTAGATCGCGACGATGCGACCATGGATTGGTGCGTGAAAGATTGGTCGATTGCGCAGCGCAGCGAACCTGTTCTGCGGGGAGGCTCTCGCTGCCCGCTCGAAGTAGCTGGAGGCGCGGTCCTCGTCGCGGTGCACGTCCCAGACCAGCTTGGCGTACTCCGACAGGAGCTCGCCGTCGTTCGGGTCGGCGAGGATGGCACGGGAGTAGTACTCCTCTGCCTTCCGGCTATCCCCTTTAATCTACCAAATCCATTGCATTTGCTCATGTGTTGCACATGAGAACGATCACCCAGATCTCCACTGAAATTTGCAGAAATGGACAGTG
>CM020180.1:5308407-5324281 GCA_009805545.1 Oryza longistaminata | reverse complement strand
TAACTGAAGAACATCCAGAAACAGCAGAGATGTAGAAACTAAACAGGTTATATGTGACACGAAGCTCAGATCAGTGCGCCGCATTCATACGTCGTAAACTTGATTCGCTTGGTGATTTACAACAGCAGTATACACACATACTGGACCAGCCATTTAGCGCTCCCAATATTGGGAAGCTAGTACTGAAATGAACGCGAGAACTACAAATCTACTACACCATGCTAGTTTCAGAGACAACAGGAAGGTTGTTCGGTTGTTCAGATCAGGTTGTTGCCGAAGCAAGAACGAGTGAGCAGCAGCAGCGGCGAACCCCGCGAGCCCAGCGCGTCGCTGCTGCTACCCTCCGGCCCGTCGCCGGTCGTCCGTGTCCCACAAGAACGCGGCGTGCGCGGCGAGAACGTGCTGCACAGATGAACATCAACACACACAGGTCATCAGAAAATTCAGAACTGATCTCGAGTCGCGTCAAAGCCGTAGTAGATCGCGACGATGCGACCATGGATTGGTGCGTGAAAGGATTGGTCGATTGCGCAGCGCAGCGAACCTGTTCTGCGGGGAGGCTCTCGCTGCCCGCTCGAAGTAGCTGGAGGCGCGGTCCTCGTCGCGGTGCACGTCCCAGACCAGCTTGGCGTACTCCGACAGGAGCTCGCCGTCGTTCGGGTCGGCGAGGATGGCACGGGAGTAGTACTCTCTGCCTCCGGCTATTCCCTTTAATCTACCAAATCCATTGCATTTGCTCATGTGTTAGACATGAGAAGTGAGAAACGATCGCCAGATCTCCACTGAAATTTGCAGGAAATGGACAGTGCTGTGGCTTACCTGATACAGGAACTGCGCGTAGTTCCTCAGAAGAGGCCGTTGCATGGGTCCTCCTCGATCATCTTCTTGTATATGCATCTCGCATGTCAGAGCGATTCCCCGTTGTCGGAGGTCACCAGGTTAACTGCCTCCGGCGCCACCGCCGCCGCCGCCGTCGGAAACCCGCCGCTGCCGCCGTCGGCGCTCAGCAAGCCTGAGCCGAGGCGGTCGATCCCGAGGGCCTCGGCGAGGAACAGCGGGTGCTCGACCTGCCGCGAAACGTGCTGCTGCCGCTGAAGCGGGAACTTCCCAAAGCTCAGCTCCTGCTCCGCGCTTTCGTGGTCGCCGTCGTCCTCCTCCTCCTCCTCCTCGTCGTCCGTGGAAGCGCCGCCGCGTTGCGTGAACGACTGGTCGTCTCGAGCGTCGTTTGCTTGGAGCGCGGCGCGCACTTGCCGGACGGCCGGGAGGGTGGTGGTGGTTCGGTCGTCCCCGCTGGCGCCTAGAGCGGCGAGGTTCCCATCGGAGCAAGCGCGGCGCAGGCCACGAGGGAGCGGTCGTGGCGTCGGAGCCGCCTGGCGTGAGCCGCAGGAGATGGTCGGCGGGTGGTACGAGACCGTCGGCGACGAGTCGGCGAAAGTGGACGGCCGGGGAGGACACGACCGGCGAGTGGCTCCGGACGGAGGAGCGCGCCCAAGAACACGGGCGTGGAGGCGCTCCTCACCACATGGCTAACTCACTCACTCAAAAAATTCGTCTCACGCAACTGCCCGCCTTGCAATTTTTTGCAAATCTCTGGAGGATCAGCTGCGTGCCGCCGCTGATGCTGCTGGAGGTAGACGAAGCATCTGCGTTCGGGAAAACTCCAATTTAATACTCCTTGCAAGTAGCTACAGTGTGCATCGGAAGGGGAGGCGTTTGACTGAGCGCGCCAGAGTCCGTGTCACGCCGCGGGAGAGCCGCCATGCTAGGGATAGTGTGGACGGCGTCCACGTCGCGTCGCGCGGGGGACGGACACGGGCGGGGGGTGGTGGCGCTCTGCTCCGGATTGGAGGGGCTCGACGGCCGCACGTTACGTACGGTGTGGCCGTGAGTGGCCGACTTCACTTTCCAGCTCTGCACGGGGGCCACCGCGACGATGGCCCGTGTTGTTTTGCGCTTTTGTGGGGAAGCCGCCCTGTAGATGGCGCCGTGCGGTGCCGATCGATCGAACGGTCGAGCGAGGCAGCGTCGCCGACTTGTTGATCTCACGTGATTTTCGCGGAGAGAAAAAAAAAAAGAGTGGCGGTCCAGCAGGGAGGACGTCATTGTTTGCGGTATATCTGATTGGAGAGGCGTCTATTAGTTTTAACCAGAGACAACACGTGCTAGTATTTTAAAGTTTTGGTTGCTATTAATTTATTGAGTAAGTAGGGGAAAATTCCTATCATCTATGTTTCAAATAAAATTTTCTCTTAATATTACTCATCCGATTTACAATCCGATACACCGTTGTGTTCATAATAATTAAATCTTACAACAAGATTTCACATGATTATATTTGATGAAAAATCACAAATTACTTTTATGAATGTCTAAATTACTTTAGATTTCACGATGTTATTTCTTAGACATATAAAAGTAAATATCAGTAAAGCCTAAAAGTAATTTACATATATATCTAAGAAGTAAATTACTTTTACGTTTTACTGAATTTACTTTTATATATCTAAAAAGTAACTTTAGTTGAAATCTAAAGTAATTTAGACATATCATAAAAGTAATTTGTGATTTTTCATCAAAATATATCATGTGAGTATCTTGTTGTAAAGATTTAATTGTTACGAACACAACGCTGTAATCGGATCATAGATCGGATGAGTAGTTTAAGAAAAATTATATTTGAAATATAGGTGGATGTTTAACCAGCTAACAACAGCTGGTGTAGTTACGTCCCATGTTTGGTGTGTTCTGTTGTGCGGCGTGTGAGATTCTAGGAGGAGCGAAATCTGCTACCGTTGGAGCCGGCATCTACGTCGGAGAGCGTGAGTTGTGGAAGCCCCTGCCGTGGACCGCGCGTTGTCACGTACGTGTCCCTGGTGACTATGATTGACGTATGAGTGCAAACTGTATGTCTGTATGGTCACTGTTATTTGGGTCCATTTTTCAACCGGAAGTATCTAAAACATCTTTATTTTTCGGTGTTCTATGATCACTGTTACAGCGCAGCGCAAGTGGGAGTATGTATGGAGAAAGCTTTATAATGAAAACATATCAAATATAATTATTGCATAATTTAAGCATTGTAAGCATATGTAATTACATCGTAATTATAAGATGTTAAAAACAAAATATTTCTGAGGATGCTTCGGCACTAACTTTCTTAACTTGTGTTTTTGTGTTATTTATCTTGAACTAGCATGGCACCATTATATTTTCCCTCGTATAATAGCACATATATTTTCTCATTATATTATTCAAATATATTAAAATGACACATAATTTTAAATTTTGCCAATAACTTACAAAACTACTAATGTGTAATATTCATATTGTTATTTATATACGTGTTAGTTATTAATTATTATTAATATCAAATTTTAGTTATTGTAAATTATATATATTCCTATATTGACTCTAGACCCGTCTTTAATATTTTTTTTTAATCCGAATTTTCTGTAAATTGTATTTCTATATAGACTCTACGCTCTTCTTCCAATATTATCTATTTTTATTTCTGAATTTTTATTTTTCTAATTGTATTCTATGTGGACTCTAAACTCATCTTTCATATTCTTTAATTTTTAATTTTTAATTCCAGTTACTTCTAAATTGTATTCCTATATTGACTTTAAACTCTTCTTCTATGTTTTTCTTAATTTCTAATTTTAGTTATTTGTAAATATATTTTTATACGGACTCTAAACTCTACTTTTAATTTATTATGTTTATTCCAAATTTTAGTTAGTTTTAAATTCCTATATGGACTCTATACTCTGTTCTAATATTCCTTATTTTTTAATTCCGAATTTCTATTTTTTCTTAATTGTATTTCTATATGGACTCTACACTCTGCTTCTAATATTCCTTATTTTTTAATCCCAATTTCAGTTATTTCCTAATTGGATTTCTATATTAACTCTATACTCTACTTCTAATATTCCTTATTTTAATCCGAATATTCAGTTATTTCCTAATTGTATTTTCTAATGACTCTAGCCACCTCTTCTAATATTCCTTATTTTTAATTCCGAATTTCAACTATTTCTAAATTGTATTTCTATATGGGCTCTGCTTTTTCTTTTTCTCCGATTAATGTCAGAATTTCTAGGCCATGAGAGCGAACGTGGAGGCTCCTTTTTCTATTCCTTTAATAATATAATAGATTGTTAAACAATGTTTTCTTAAAACTTTCATAGAACATTGCCTAAAAATATACTCATTACTTAAATAATATGCTGATAAAATCTTACATTTACTGCGTGGAAGAGGTGTTCCCAACTTCTCTCACAGGCCCAAAACCGATATCTGTGGACATTAAAGTAGGCTTGGCGGGCTCGCGTGATCAGCCATACGAATAAGTTTATTTTAGGTTCTTTGTCGCCGAATCTTAAATTCATCGCTAAACCGAAATACTAGATATAACGGCGTCTCTCAATTTACAAAACCAAATCACGGTTCTAGACAATGTTATACCCGTTTTTAGCCGAATCAGCGTGGGACCCACACATACCCCACATGTGTTCATGTCAGAGTCGCTCCTCTGCTTCGCCAGCCGCCATCCTACGATGGAGAAAGAAAGTGTTGGGCATTGACATGTGGAGCCTACGGGGTTTCCACCCTGACTCAATTGCCATGTCAACTAAAATTGGACATAGTACAACCTAGGACCTTGTGATCCGGTGGGGTCTGTGTGGGCCGGTTTTGTGAATCGAGGGATCTGTATTTCGGTTTAGGATGAATTCATGAGGGACCAAAAATGAGCTTATTTCCAGTGAGCCCAATCACCCCAGCCCAGTACGGCCGAGCACAAACCCGACGAAACAGATTTCTACACGACTACTACTACTCCCCCTCAAGCCCAGCAGCTTTCCCCGCCACGCCACGGCGCCACTCCGAACTCCAAAATCTTCTCGAAACCGCCATCTCCCAATCTCCCATCCCCGTCGCCGACGCCGAGGCAGCGGCCTCGCGGGCGGCGAGCCGGCGCCGCGGCGGCGCTCCGTCCTCATCCAGACCTACCCCGCTTTCCATGCCGCCCACAACCTCCTCCCTTCCCGCTACCCGCCACCTTCCCTTCAATCTCTCCCGCCTCCCTTGCGCCCTAACGCCGCCTCGTTCACCTCATCCCTCGCCTCGATCTCCTCGTCTTCCTCCCCCCTCCTCAGCGGTGCCGCTCCGCGGGGTGTCCGCGTCCGGCGTCCCTCCTCGACGACGGCTCCATCTCCTCCCTCCTCCGGTCCATGCCGTCATCCGTCGTGCCCGGCCCCATGTATGCGCCCTCTCCTCGAGCTTGCTTTATCCTCTGATCCTCTCTGTCCCGTTCTCTGCCTCGTGCCTTATCATCCTTAACTCGTGATTCCGATCCCGCTCTCCTGACTCCGCCCACCAGCTGTTCGACGAAATTCCTGTCGTCTGTTGGCTATTGGGACCGCGTCTGCTACTCCTCTGCCATCGTTGGCCTCAAGCAAAATGGGCGATTCTAGGAATCTCTCAGTATTCGTCGACTCTCAAATGTTGTATGCGTTGTCGAGTCCATTGTGGGGGCTGCAGGGCTTGCCGCACTGGAGCACGTTGTCGGATTCATGCGTGCACACATAGTCGTGGTTCGGCTTGATCTGTTGGGACTGTGCTGGTTGGTGGCTTGGTGCATATGGGAGAGCTGGAGTTGTGGATGTGTTCTAGGAGTTGGGTGGTGACCAAAACTTGATCATGTGGAATG
The DNA here is from genome assembly GCA_009805545.1 of Oryza longistaminata. NCBI lineage: Eukaryota > Viridiplantae > Streptophyta > Magnoliopsida > Poales > Poaceae > Oryza > Oryza longistaminata. Next base: position 5,318,565 of record CM020180.1, on the reverse strand, counting down.
CAGTGTTGACGGCACACACACAGCCAGGAGATGTGGAAGCAGTTGCAAGGTTGTTTCATAGTATGGCAGAGTTGGAGTTGGGGTTTGAACTAATTGAACTTAATGGCCTGAAGTTTCTTGCTCTTCTCACAGCATGTAGCAATGCAGGAGCGGCTGCAGCAGGCTTGAGTTTTGGTTGGAAGAAATGCAATTCAACTGCAAGGTGAAGCCTCACCTTGAGCATTACACCGGTGTGGTGGGTGTGATGGCGTGAGTGGGACGTCTGGAGGATGTGGAGAACACTGCATGCACAACACCATGTAAGTCAGATGCAGCAGTGTGGATTTACTCGTCTGGCAGGCTGTGTGGTTCATCACATTTTCTTTAGGGAACATGCAAAAACGAAAAACCTTGCACGTCATTCCATGAAGAAAGCAAGTTTTACAGCCTAAAGATCACCCAGGATCAGAGACTGGCATACCGGCCACAACAGAAAGGCTAAAGGACTCATGGGGCAACTGGTTCATCACATGTTTGACATGGTAGGAATCATGGGACAACGGCTGTTAGAGATTGTCCCCAATGATGATTCTGTGTATCTCATGCTTTACAATGTCTACTCTGTAGTTAGAAATCGAGGAGTCGGGAAGAAGGTTGTCAAAGTTGGATTGAGGCTGGAGATCGAGGAGTCGGGAAGAAGGTTGTCAAAGTTGGATTGAGGCTGGATTGAGGCAAGACGTGAGAGGACAGGTACATGTGTTTGTTGCGAATGAGAGGAGGCATCATTTATGAAAAAATGAATAATTTGATTAAAAAGGTAGAGAAGTTAGGGTGTAAGGAGGCAGACAAGGGGCTCCACTGCTCCTGCATCATAGTGAAAAGTTGGCTATTGCGTATGGGTTGATCAGTGGGGCTGTACCATCCGGGAAGATGTTGAGGATAGTGAGGAACTGGAGGATTTGTGCTCATTGTCATCAATTCTTTAAGTATGCCAGCATGGTGATACAGGGAATTGTAGTAAGGCATTTTACATAACACACAGTAAAGCAAGGTGCTTGCAGTTGCAGCCTTGCAGTGACTACCGGTGAGATCCTTAAGAGGCAACTTGGTGTTAAAATTATTTGGTGTTTATTTAGTCAAAAAAAAATTATTTGGTGAAATACTTCGGATACCGCATGGTTTTGGATTCTGACTACAAATGAATTACTGCTGTGCCGAGTGTTATTGTGAAATTTCTTCTGTTAATACCAGGAAGCATCTCTTCATGACTGAAACTGTGGTGGGTATAGCGTGGGAAGCATGTAATAATTTGACAGGTGTACTCTCTCTTATACTCCATTTTTTACTTCTGTATGCTGGATTACTAGATGGTAACCCTTGTGCCATGTGTTATGAAAATAGATATAAAATAGATGAATTTTTACAAAAATTGAAGTTGGTATCTGTGCATATTTGTGATCATCATACACCAGTTAATTTGGTATATTAGCTACTTTAGTTTTTTTGATAGTACCCATTGAATTTTAAACCTTGAGTTTTAAACATATCAACTTATGTCCTTTCCTAATAGCGAGCCTTTTTTTGTTCTTCATTTGATATTAAGTCTTAAATTCTATATTCTGAATCCAAAGTTATTTCAATCTCTTTGTATTTTAATATGGTGTGTCCTTGTTGTTGTGGACTCTCGGTTTACCTGGAATATTTGCATTTCATATTTTCATTCTTGCACTTCCATTGTTGTGCAACATCTCTGAGAGAGTTAATTTTCACTTGATGCTGAATATCGCATAGGCATTGTTTCTCCTTGTGCATGTTGAAAACTATATTCTGGCACTGGCCTTCCCGTAACACCTCGTATTTTCATATATTCTGCTGAAAAATTGCATTCCCTAGACAAGTTTGTTCTTTTGCAAAGTTGCAGTGTTTTCCAGATTTTCCTCTGTGCTCAAGTCTGGTAGCTTCTGTAGGTCTGTTCTTTCCCGTGCAGTTGTTTTGTTATGTTGATTCATGCCACTAAAAACATGAAAAGTTACTGCTGCGATAGTTTAAGAATCTAGCAGCGCCATAGTGACAGACACCTCTCGCCACCATGCCGCCATGGCTTCCACCTTCACAGCTTCACTTAACCTCAAGTAAAAAAACCTTGTAAAAAGCAGGCATAGGTGGACTGGGAGATATGAGGCACACCTCTGGGACAACAGCTGCAAGAAGGAAGGCCAGACCAGAAAAGGACGCCAAGGTTAGAGAAACTTGACATTGTGATTAATCACACTTTCTTATGTTTTAAATGCTGATGAAATGTATATGTATGTTCTTGCATGATCATCCTGCTGGATCTTTTGTCTGGGCTGCAGTGTATCTTGGTGAGTACCAGTACACAAGTACTTGGGATGAATTGATTAGTTTTTGGAAACAAAGATTTGATTTTGAGATTGCTATGTAACCTTTGCTAGGTGGGTATGACATGGAGGAGAAGGCTGCCAGGGCGTATGATCTTGCTGCGCTCAAGTACTGGGGCCCTTCCACGCACATCAACTTCCCGGTGATTAAATTACCAACTCTGATTAGTTCATTTGTTGCTTTTCTTGCAAGCAAACAGTACACATTTTAGTTTAGATTTTAGAGTGCTAGCTCAAGGGCACTGTGAATGACTGTAATTATGATGTTACTGCTATCATTGACGTTTGTTTTCACCATTTTCTGGGCAGTTGGAGGACTACCAGGAGGAGCTGGAGGAGATGAAGAACATGAGCAGGCAGGAGTATGTGGCTCACCTCAGAAGGTACACTGCTTAGCTACCTATAAAATCGCCAAGTCACTGAACGAACAAGATTGTGACACTGACATCTGTAAACCTCCATGTCCATTTGCTTGCTGCAGGAAAAGCAGCGGCTTCTCTCGTGGCGCTTCGATCTACCGTGGAGTCACGAGGTCGTTGTTAATCACATGAGTGCAGCAAAAATACTGCAAATGGATCATGGAAGCATGTTAACTGATGTGATTAACTCGGTGTGTTTTCTGACAATGTTTGCAGGCATCATCAGCACGGGAGATGGCAGGCGCGAATCGGCCGCGTCTCGGGCAACAAGGACCTTTACTTGGGGACATTCAGTGAGTGTTCTTCCTCCCCAATCTCTGCAACTGCACTATGATCTACTAGTAGTTATTCTTGTCCGGATTCTTCTCATCATGTGATCGATCAGCGATGAGCAGCAAAGTGTGTATGAGGTTGGCTTTGCAGAGGCTGTCACGGTTTAAGGACGCAGGGTGTGTCCTGTCACAATGATCATAAGACCTTCAGTCAGCTATGGCTAGATTCAATGATGCCAATTCTGCTGCTTCTGCACGGCCATGGCCACCACCATGGCCCAGCTCGAAAGAATGTTTCTCCCTGCCGTTTCTTGCATGCTTTTGATTGCTGCAGCAGCGGTGCTTTTGCGCATGCATGCATGCGCGGTTGGCTTGGTTTGCCTTTTGCTCGCTTCCTTTCCACAGGAGGACTCATTGGACATAAGGAAAAGCCCAGAGGCTCAAATGAACAGCCCTTCTTCGGTTCTAAGCCCCCCACCTTCACTGAAGAGGAGAACAATTCGGGACTACTTTGCTAGTAGCTCATCTTGAACATTTGACACATTCTGACAAGCAGACTGTTTCTTGAATTCTTAGCTGTTCCGAGGAGCTTTCTTAAGTTGAGGTGAGGAACCTTTCTTTCTGCCTGAACTTACTATTCATACCATTGATGATTGCAGCAACTCATGGTTTTTTTTAGAGCAGAAATTCATAACTCTCTCCTTTTATCCTTTACAGGACTAAGTATCAGTTCAATTGTAAAGAAGGCTGCAAATTTTGGGAGAAAACCTCGGAAGCCTGGAGCTGTTGTGGTTATGTTCATGATTTGTCCTTTGAAATGCGGGTTGTACATAATAGATTTGCATACAGTCTATCTGTCTGCTGGCCCTATATTCATTGTTATTGACTCCAGTTTAACAAAACTAAAAGAAAAATTTCAATTTTTAATGATATATTATGCCTTGGTAAAATCTTCTGGTAATGATGGCAAATATCATATCATGGAACTTTAATATTGCGCCTGGCTTCTGGCTTTGAGTTTATGAATTGGCGGCTCGCCCTGGTGTATGACTACAAGGACAGACCAGAAGATGAACAAAGATTGGTCAGCCAATACATTGATCCGTTGCCAATCATGCAAAGTATTTTGGCTGTGGCCGAGTGCCGGAATTGATAATTGTGTTCTGACTAAATTAAATGACCAGAAGTCGCTATCTTCCAATGTATCCGAAACCTGGATTAAACAATCCTGTTCTGTTCTCTAGCCCCTCCTGCATGGCCGAATTGTTTTTTTGACATGTTTTCTTGACTGAGGCCTTGTTTGTTCTAAACTTTTTCTTCAAACTTTTAACTTTTTTATCACATCAAAACTTTTTTATACATATAAACTTTTAATTTTTCTGTCATATCGTTTCAATTCCAACCAAACTTTCAATTTTGGCGTGAAATAAACACACCCTGAGTCTTTTATTGCTCCTCCATACGGGTTGGCTGGTTGAGAATAGGTATTTTCAGAGAGAAAATCTGGATATTGGGAGGAGGAACTTGGCACGAATGGCCACTATATTTAGAGCAATTCTACGGTGACTGAGGAGGTACCATGAGGTATCAAAATTTTAGTGTAAATTTTAGTATCTCATTGTACCTAGATACCATGAGGTACTAAATTTACAATAGAAAAAATGGTACTTCATGGTACCTGCTCAAGGACCGTAAAATTGCTCGCCGTGTAAAGTCAAGTATTTTGGGGCGAAGTGAACTTAGGAGTACTTCAGTACACAGAATGTACCGTAGTTCATGCACAAGCAATACATCATGGAGTAAAAGTGTTTAGTATTATTATATACGTATTTTGGTGCACTGAACGCGTTTTTTTCTTAATCTAATTAGGCTTCGAGACTAAGTTACTGTGACGACCGCCGCTCACTCAATGGAGCGCCGGGTGTACTTTACACGTGTGCTAGCTCTCATTGTTATTCACCAGTTGGGGCATGCATATCGTCGGTGGGGCAATTTGAGCAAATAATTGGCCCATTATATAATCGCCTTTTTACGTCACACAGTCAAAAATCACACAAAGGCAGATCGTTACAGCAAAGCTAAGCTAGAAGTCAGGTACTGCCCGGTTTTGATGCGTGACATCATGATTAAGCTATGGGTAACTTACTTCCCCCCAAGCTTTGCTGAGCTGCGGCAATCATTCGCCATGATCAGAAGATAGGTCGATCGAGTGATCGAGCGATCCAGATTCACCAGATGTAAGAACGCAACTAAGCCGTGTCGCCGTGTCGGCCATTGTTTGCTACTCCTACCAATGGCATTTCCCTTGGCTTATACTGCAAGAAGGCAAACGGCTGACAAAGCTGCATATATACTTGCACTAGAGCACTCGCATCTAAATACCTACTCCCTTCGTCCCAAAATATACTAGTAATTTAGGATAGAATGGGACATATCGTAGTCTAATGAATCTGGACAAGTGGCCGTGTAGATTCGTTGAATTAGGTTATATCCAATCTAATAATAAATTGCTATATTTTAGAACGGAGGTAGTAATACTCACTCCTAATAATAGTACAATTCTTATTCTACCAAAAGAAAAAAATAAAAATAAAATAAAAGAGAAGGACGTTTGGTGTATTGTATATTGTACAGTAATGATATGTATCTCCAGTTCAGAACGACAGAAAGCGTCGTCATGTGAAACGCTCGCTTACGGCAGCCGCGGGACCAGCAGAAGGGCCGGACGGACGGACGGACGCCTTGGCGCGACACAGCTGTCTCCCGCCCACATGCCCGTGCAGATAAGGCTATGGACTCGGCACAGGCTTCTCACTCTCTCTCACTATCTGCAGCTGATGCTGCCGCCACTGTTCTCGGCTACTCACAGCTCATCTCCAATTGAGACAGCATCCGGGTTTATTAGTTTTTGTTTCCATCTCACTTCACTATCTGGAATTCATTTCTGGCCCCTTGAAATGGAGATGGGACTCCTATTTTTTTATAGATTCAGGTAATTGACATTCAGCTGGAGACGTGTGTGCTGCTGCTGCCTGAATTGAGCCGGATTGGAATTTTCTTGGGCAACTGGGATGGAATTGGGATACTACATCAGCAGCAGGTGTGTGGTGGTGGTGTCCAGCTGTATGTAGGACGATGTTTTCTGGTCTTGTACGTTACACCATGTAGTGTAGTTGTATCACTTGGAAAAAGCATGCCGTTTCACAAGTTCTCTTCCGGTTTTGACACTTTTTTGAAAAGTTTGTCAACATTTATATTCTCGGCGATTATCAGAAGGGCAGCTTCTTTATTGACTACCTGCTGGAATCTGGACGCGTACATTTAAGAGGAAAAAATAAAGCTTCCAGTCATGTGACATTGTAATGGACAGTATCAGTTTTGCTGGAGTCATGCAGAATGGCATCAGCGAAGGTAGATTGACCAACATAGCAGGTTGGGCAAAGATGGTCATCAGAATTCAGAAGTAGACACATAAGGAAGGAATGGCTTCTAATTAAGGGCATTGTGGATTCCGAATCACTCGTACAGGCAGTAATTGCCTCCTAACATAAAATCCCCACATGAACACCAAAATTGGTTTACAAAAGAATCGGATGGTCTTGGAATAACTAGGCAAATTTACAGTCCAAGAACAAACTATATCTACACAACCGAGGGGGGAGGGGCCTATTTGGGCGTGTACATTGTGGATCATGTTGTGTGAAGTCATGACATAAATCAATTGGACGACACAATTGCGTCATGCAACATTTCAATATCGCCAAAGAGCTTCGACACAACATCCCTGGAGCACCCTCCATTGTCACTGTTTTTTTAACATCTATCATGCTTTTTACAGTTTACTCAATCTGCTCGCCTATGAGATCAAGGCCTACTAACAAGAAAGATATGCCCTGGAACAGGAGGAAGTAGAAATGTATACCCTGTTTCGAGAGCAAACTGCGAGCCGCAGCGGTTAGGAGGAGCAATGAGAGTGCAAGCTCTTTCTTGTATATCCGGTTGTGCTTCTTCTTTACGTCCTTTCTAGGAGCGGACTGCTCCTTTGCAATAGTGTCGAGGTTAGGCGCCGATTCAGTTTTTTGGTGTTTCAACTCTTTGGGTGCCAAAGAAATGAGGTCGCCCTCCGATGATCGGCCTGACTTCTTGGTCACCACCCACTCATATGCACTTCCAAGCTGGAACAGACCAGAGATCATGGCATTGAATTTTGTCACGGACATGGTGTTCTCGAAAAGTAGGTATGGGATGATGAAAGGGAAAGACTTCGGAGAAGGCAGGATGTTGAGCAAGGACATCAGGGCAGGAATGTAGCATACGACCCAGTCAGGGAGCTCGGCTTCAGGCACAAACATCGTCATTGGGAGGATGATGCAGAAGAGCGTGAAAGAGTAGAATGGTAGTATGAGCTTCCGGAGAAGGAAGAAAAGGAAGATCAAGTTGGCTTTCTTCCAAAATGCAATCTGCAGCAGAATAAAACAAAGTTAATAAGCAATCAGATTGGTAAAACAGAGCTATCAACAAGCCAGTTGTTTCATCTAGGAATCAGATTGGTAAAACAGAGCTATCAACAAGTCAGTTGTTTCATCTAGACATCCTATCAAGTAGTACATTATTTTGATGACAATGACAACAAAAGGTGATAAGCAAATTCAAATTCCATCATGGTAATGCAAAAAAGGTCTAGTTGTAACATGCACACAAATGATATACAATTAGAAATCTACCATTTTACTCCCTCCATCTACTTTTGATAGTCATATTTCCAAATCTGAAAATTTTATTTTTGATAGGCATATTTCAATCCAACAATCTATCATCTTGATGACCTTAATCGGATTTAATGCATGACTCTCCATTCTTCCACACATGATTGGCTACATGGACATTGAGAAATGTAAATATTAATGAATCGTTTGTTTACGAGGAATGACTAGTAGCATGTTTAAATGGATGATAAGTAGAATTACTTATCCTTGGTCTATGTGCCAAGATGAAATATGACTATCAAAAGTAGATGGAGGGAGTATATTCTAGTGAAATGGATGGTGCTCGATGAGCATGCGTCTTTATTAAAGTGTATAAACCTACCCCCTCCGTCCCCAAAAAAACCAATCCAGGTTCACAGCTAGGGTTTGTCTTTTTATGGGGCAGAGCAGCAAGTACTTGAGAGAAAAGGCTAATGGTACAGGAAATATCAATAAGTGAATAGAGTGGTTCCAGGATCAGTTAAATAGTACAAATAAACGTCTAACATTTTAGATTTTCATCATGTTAACATCCTTGGAGCATATTCACAATGCCACGAGCACGTGTTGTGTATCCAACAAAAGCATCGAACACACATTTTTTTTTGTCGAGATCACATTAATTTACCTGTTGATGTTCAAATTTTCACTGTAAGTACTAAACGGATTAAATGATATATCTGACATGTTATTTGAAGACAACAAAGTTACACAGAATTAATATGGGAAAAATGTTGTAAAGCCTTAATATTATATCATGTTTTCATTAACAGATATATTTATCCAAACCAATCGGATACCTCATAACAACATTTGGTTATATAAGTTCATCTGTTAGATGTTTACAAAAAAAAGAAAAGTACTACAACAAACAAGAGCAAATTAGTACCTTGCATTTAATAATGTCTGGTAAGCAGAGTCTGAATAGCTGCATTGGACCAGAATGCCACCGATGCTGCTGCTTCCGATAAGCTTCGTATGACTCTGGCAATTCACATTGGCACTGTCCATGATGAGGGAAATGGGTTATTTCAACTGAAAAGGTGAAGAAACATAACCCAACCAGTTATTCAAAATGTTTGTCATATATAATACCTCGACATCATTTAGGAAGATAAATTTCCAGCCCCTGAGGTGTGCCCGGACTGCAATGTCCATGTCCTCCACTGTGGTACGCTCCATCCACCCTCCCGAGTCATCCAATGCCTTGATTCTCCACACACCAGCAGTGCCATTGAACCCGAAGAAGTTTAGGAATATCCCATTCACTTGCTGTTCTACCTCAAAGTGGAAGCAAAGATTAATGTTTTGCAGACGAGTCAATAGGTTCTCATCCTTATTCACAAATGACCATCTTGCTTGCACTAGCCCCAATTCATCATTGTCCTGCAACAACAAATAGATGAATCAGAACAAGAACCCTAAACCATATACATTATCACCACAAACCATAGGCACAAAATTCATCTCAATTTACCTTGAAATGTGGCACGGTTCGCTTCAAGAAGTCTGGATTCGGTTGGAAGTCCGCATCAAAGATGGCAACAAACTCATAGTCCTTGACATAGCTGCAGCTCATCGCCGACTTGAGATTTCCAGCCTTATAACCATCCCTAAGGACACGATGCCGGTACACAATCCGAGCGCCGTTCTGCTGCCACTTGAGCACCTCTTCTCTGATCAGTGTCTGCGTCGTCGGATCGTCCGAATCATCCAATACCTGAACCAAGAAGTTGGACCTCGGCCAATCAAGATTGCACACGGCCGCAATTGATTGCTGATAAACCTGGACAGACCAACAAACAAACATCAAAAGGTTGCTACTTTGGAGACAAAAAATGGCATGTTTTAGAGCGAAAGCACCATCACCAACCAACCTCCTTCTCGTTGCACATTGGTATCTGCACGAGTACCATGGGGTAGTACGCGGCGTCGGGGTCTTCGGCGTCGGGTAATGCCGGTGACTTGGGGTTAGGCTTGATGCGCTTGAGATGGATATAGAAGCAGCCGAGGCACTGGATGAGGCGGTCGGCGCTCTGGATGAGGAAGAGCACGACGCATGCGTCGGTCAGGAACTGGATGAATGGGGCGACATAGGTGGCGCGGAAGCGCAGCCACGACGCGTAGAGCGACTCGACGCCGATGACGGGGAGGGCGAGCGCGGAGGCGGCGAGGTCGTCCCAGCCATTGATGTAGGCGCCGAGCTCGACAATGAGGAGCAGCACCGAGAGGACGACGAATGCCCTGATGAACGCGTAGAAGCGGGAGCGGAGCACGGGGCTCTCGCCGGCGGCGGCGGCGGAGGCGTCGGCGTCCGTCCTCCCGGCGGCGACCCTCCGCCTGG
>CM020180.1:5280719-5308382 GCA_009805545.1 Oryza longistaminata | reverse complement strand
CGGCGGCGCCGAGCGCGACGGCCGCGGAGGCCAGCGACGCGAGGCACCCGGCGGCGCGGTGCGCCTTGAGCAGCAGCACCCAGGTGATCTGCTTGGCGTTCTTGCGCGCCCCCCTTGCGCGGCGGCCGCCGACCAAGAACTCCTCGTCGTCGTCGTCATCCGGCGAGGAGATCTCGGAGATGGACCAGTTGGGGTTCTCCATCTTGACCACCACCGGCGTGCCCCGGTAGTGGTCGCCGCCGCCGCCGCCGGCGGCGGCCAACTTCCCGCCCCATAAGCCGCTCCACGGCGCCATCCAATGGCCGGTCCAAGAACCAGCCTCCCCTTCCTCCTCCCCCACCCCTCACCTCTCCTTCTCCTCTCTCACCCCAAATTAGCCTCCCACACTTCACCCACACCCTATTCCTGGACCTCCACCTCCCCCCACCCTCAATGCCAATCCTCCCCCTCACACCTACGCAGCTGATCCCACTGCCATTTAAGCTCAGAAGAAGCGAGAGCGAGAGGAAGAAGAAGAAGAAGAGGACGGAGTGGGAAGTGGGAACAGCTCAGCTCAACACGTCAGAGGAGAGAGAGAGATCGGCAGGAGGAGGAGGAGGAAGAGGAAGCGAATTTTTTAATATTTTTCTTGTCTTTCCGTGCGTGTTTTTTTCCCTAAACCCCCCTTGGTTTGGTAAGGTTTTTATGTCGGAGTTAATTAGGGGGGGCAAATTACGCGGTTCCCGCGGTTTAAACCCCCGGGGTGGAAGGGCAAAAGGGGAACAAATCGTACTGCTATTCTTTATTGCTTTTTTATTTTTTTTTTCTTTTTTTTCTAATCTTGCAGTGTGTGTGAATGTTTGGAGCGGCTTTGGACTGTGGTCCTCGGTTGAATTTTTTTCTCCCTCGCAAATTTCGTTCTTTTTTCACGTAATTTGCGTTTGTTTGGTTTGATCGTTGTGTTGAGTACGCCAAATGTTTTTGTATTTTTAGCTCTTTCAGGGGAGGGGAGAGAGATGGCGATGCTCTGTTTTGTTTTCCCTTCTTTACCACGGGAGAAACAGTAGCCTGCTTTTCAGATCGACGAATTTTTTTGCACAAGCACCTCTCTACTCCTCACTGTACAAATCGGTCCTTCGTAGACAGAACCAGGTATGGATTAGTACAACAGGGAAATTAACTTCTTCTCGGAGGGTGTTACTGCAAAAGAGGCCGAAACGAACGAAGCCGTAACTCCTGTGACGTGGCTGTGACCGCGCTGTCGCCCACCCCCGTGAACAGTAGCCGCGGCTCGGGATCGTGGCCGATCGGACGGCCCGGGATCCGCACCGACGCGGCCCTTTTCAAACCGCGCCGTCCGATCTCCTCCGCATCTCGCAGGAGTAAAAAGAAAAAAAAAAAGGAAAGCGACGGGCGCTCGAGGGAAAGCGCGCAGGGGTGGGTCCCGCGTCGGGACGCAGAGGCGGGCATGTGGGCCCCACAAGAGGGTGGGTCCCGCGCTGGGGAGCGGAGACGGGCATGTGGGCCCTACCGGCGGAGGGGGCGGTCGGTGGGTCCCACACGGGGAGGAGGAGGAGGAGGGCCGCGGGCGCGGCGCCGAGTCATCTCATACATCGCCGCTGTTCTAGAAAAGGCGCGGCCGACCGGGTTGGTTTGGTCGGTTTTTCTGCGCGCGACTCCGGTTTATTTATCCGTGTTCGTTTGCTGCGTGCGTGCTGGCCACCGCCGCCTTTGTCACACGCGCTTATCCTTTTCTAGATTCTACTTCCACCAGCAACGACCTTTTTATTACAGTTTTTTTTTCACTCCACGAGACTATTGTTTTTTTCCAGGTTAGGCCTTAAATCGTTTAATGCTATAAAAATAATACTCCCTCCATCTACAAAAACTTACACCTATTTCACATTTGATTTTTTCCAAATAAGTTGTTCCTATTTATAATCTTTATGTATTCAATACTTAAATAAAAGATAAATTAAATATTTTATTAGATCCAAGGAGTCCTTAAATACTCATTGGTTGCATGCTTGCATTCACTACTTTGATTTTGTAACATCTAAGATGATTTGATTTTCTCCTTAGTCTTAGTTCAAAAGTAATATGTGTAACTTTCGTGGATGGAGGGAGTAGTAGAGTTGAAGAGAATTGAGCAGGATAGTTTCAAAATATTATAGCTGTAGAATTAATTACGTTCAAATCACTCTCAATTCTCACCTAGATCACTACGTGAACAATAGCGGATCCAGAAAGAAATAGCAGTGTGGTCTGAACAAATTAGATAGAGTTACAGTCCCCTACCCATCTGTATATAATAAAAGTTTTTAGTGGGTCTTCATGAGAGCTCTCATAATATTCATGCCAATAGTGGGGGCTTGAGACCCGTTGCCCCTATGCTGGATCCCCCCTAACGTGATCAATATATCCGGAATACATGCTTAAAGACGTGCTACTATGACATATCTGTATTTCTTTTTTACCATGGAACTTTAAGATATCCGTCCGTTAATTAAAGTAACATGCTCATGGGTATCCATCCGTCCAAAAAAAAGAACAAACCCTGGGATTCCGTATCAAACATTTGATTGTCCGTCTTATATGAAATTTTTTATTATTAGTATTTTTATTGTTGTTAGATGATAAAATATGATTAATACTTTATACGTGACTTGTCTTTTTAATTTTTTTCATAATTTTTTCAAATAAGACGGACGGTCAAATATTGTACACAGAAATCTAGGGTTTGTCTTTTTTTAAGACGGAGGGAGCACGCACTATATGATGGGCGTGTGTGTTTTTAATGGAAAATGTATAATTCTATTTATTTATTTTTACACATTCAAACAACACAGAAAAAAAATCATTGTCCTGGATTTCGCTAAGGTTTGTAAGTTTGTCGTTGGAACTAAATCGGGTGCCTCAAACTCATGCTGATTGACTTCATATTAACTGATCATACTCTAGCTGCCAAGCAGTTTGGCCATGGCTTTGTACCTTTCTGTCGAGCACCACCGGGCGACGACAACCATACGTGCCAAACGGATGGTGCCGGCCGATGGCCTGTGCTTAAGCTTGGTGGTGTCGATCGTGGTAATTCACACCCATATTCATTCAGCTCCTCCTTTTTTTGTGGTTTGTGGTGCACTGTTCTCGATTGTGACAAGAGCGTGATCATGCATTCATCGTAGATGATACTCCCTCCGTCCCAGTACAGTGGACGTTTTTGACTTTGTACTTTCAACGTTTGACCATTCGTTTTATTTGAAAATTAGTGCAAATATAAAAAAAGATAAGTCATATGTAAAGTACTTTTGATATAAAGCAATTGACAAACAAATAAATAATAATTCCAAAATTTTTTTGAATAAGACGAATGATCAAAATTATAAACAAAAACTCAAAAAGACAGTAATATGGGACGGAGGCAGTACTACACTAGTTCGATCGATCATGAAACGTACGTCGTCCCCTGGAAAATCCCTTCGCTAAACGAGCCACTACCACTACATGTGCTACACTGAAGGACGCAAGGATTGACCCTACACACCGAGCATGCAATGCGTGTGGTCAATCAATATCGCCATGAATGAGTGGCCGGGCTGGATGCCTGCTTGGCTATCACTAGAGTAGCTAGTAGTAGTAGTATCAGCAATTCAGCAAAGGTCGCCAGCTGCAGGCTGCAAGCTGAACAAGTACGGCACGAGAGTGAAAGCTCCCACGTAAGTAACGTACTACTCTCTCCTCTCCGTTCTCGTTTGAAGTGCAGTCATGGTTTTCACGTCCAAACTTTGACCGTCTATCTTATTTGCAAATTTTTTAAAAAATAAAAATATAAGTCACGCAGTAAAGCACTATTTATATTTTATCATCTCATAACAAAAAATACTAATTATAAAAAAATTTCAAATAAAACAAACAATCAAAATTGGCGCGCGAGAATTTTATGGTTGCACTTAAGATGGGACGAAGGAAGTCGTCCTCGTGTATGTTAGTACGCGTGCAGGTTTGTCGATCCCTTGGCGTCCGCGTGGCCCGGCGTTGGCGCCATCGATCGATCGGTACGAGTACGCATGCACGGTTCATTAACACCCCCCATGCAAAAACAATACAGACTGTGGGCAGTAGCAAGCAGCCAAGGTCAGGCTTACTACCGGAAAGCATTATTGTGATGGGCTGTCTTGGTGATTGTTTGCGGAGGTACCCCAAAATCGGGGGTTTCGATCGTTGGATCTAGTTGGACAGAATTGGGGCAGTGTTAGATTCAATGATCGGAAACGATTTGGTTACCGAGCCCTGCGGCCAGGTTGTGAATCATGTGTAGTAGGGGCTATCTGTATATTCAATTTCATTTTAGAAATTGCTTCTATAAATTCCTGTGAAAATACATGCATCTATTCTGCAGCCTTAATCTTTGTAAATTTATCAATGCTGTTTGTGTTCTAATGTAAGTACAATTAGCCAGTTTACAGCTTGTTTGGTACCGTTAACATTGCTTAACGTGCATGTTAGTGTGCAATGATTATTCAGGACCTTAATTGCATCACTATCAAAGCCTCTATATCTTGAAATTAAATGAGATTCATGTATACTTCATATGGGCTATGCTGCTATAGGCTTATAGCATTTCTAGTCATTCTATATTATTATATTTTGTATGCTCCATCTTTACTTATACAGCTTGTAGCTAATGCTGCATTACTAGGAAATCTGTTGGAAAAATTCTTGTGGATTTTTTACTGATACTTTGTTTATGTACATTTTACAGGTAAAAATATGGGATCCAAGTTTGCGTGGTTCTGAACTTCGGACAACACTTAAAGGGCACACTAGGTAGAAATCATCATCTAAGTTAACCAGTTCAATGAAATATGCACTATCACCATCGTAGTTCACTGTGTTGTGAACTAACTAGATCTGCTTATCTCAGACATAATAATAGTTGTGGACAAATTAATTAAATGTGTCATGATTTCTGTCAATTTTGGCCTTGTACATCAATGAACTTGAACCATCTTGTAAGTGCCCAACTGCCCATTTGATTTGGACTCTACTACTTTGGATATTCCAATTCGAGTTAAGTCCAAAGATTTCTGTAAGAAATCTTCCTTGACAGAAAATGTGCATATCCAAGATGCAGCTCTAATATTAGGTTTGTATTTAGTGGTATTATCCATTATATTTTCCATTGTTGAGTGTGTTGTGTTAGATCTAAAATCCTACTTAACCAAGGAATTTGCCAAATTTTCTTGGTTTTTTGGCTGTGCATTGGATCATGAAGTCTACATTTATTTCTAAGCATGAGTAGTTGAGTTCTGCAAATAAATTTGTTCTACCTCTATTGCACAGAATGTTACATAGAGCAGTATCATAAATAGGTTGGATCATCTTGAATTGTAAAGTTCTTATGAAGTGCAATAGTGTATGAATGGCATTACTGTTTGTTTGTCTTGTCTCTTTCAAGAAGTGAGCGATTTGTAGTGAATTTAAGTTTCTTTGACTTTCTCCACAGGATTTTCCCATCCATTATTTATCCAGCTTGATGACAATAATGTACTTTCTTTTTTTGTAGGACAATTCGAGCAATTAGTTCAGATCGTGGTAAAATTGTTTCTGGAGCTGATGATCAATCTGTCATAGTCTGGGATAAGCAAACTTTTAAACTTTTGGAGGAACTTAAGGGTCATGATGCACCGGTCAGAATCCTCCCATGCCATGGCAATCTTTGACAATATATTTTTTTTCTAGTCTTTGTGCCACTGACATGTCGTAAGTGACAACTAATGGATTGCCTCCAAAATAGAAAAAAGTATGGAAAATATGACATATGCTAGATACAAGAAATACCAGAGAGTTGTCTTTATCTGATAAAATATAAGAGATTATTTATCATTTTAGTATATATATGTTCATATTTCTACCCAAATGTTTGTGTGCAAACTTTCTTTATATATATTTTTTAGATATTCTTTTGAAATGTACAAGTGCAAATTGAAAATGGGGTAGCGGGATGTTGCTACACCAAACATTACTTATAACATTCGCTTCCAAAATATCCTTATCCAGTCTTACACTTTTTGACACTGCTGCAGGTTAGTTCTGTCCGGATGCTCTCAGGAGAGCGTGTTCTTACTGCATCTCATGATGGCACTGTCAAGATGTGGGATGTACGTACCGATACTTGTGTTGCTACTGTGGGTCGTTGTCAAAGTGCAGTTCTCTGTATGGAATATGATGACTCAACTGGAATTCTAGCAGCTGCTGGAAGAGATGTGTATGTACATCTTCTTAACTCCAACATGTTTTCAGATACATTAATTTTTTTTAAAAAAGGAGTAAATTGCAGTTTGGGTCACATTTTATTGCCAAAATTTCACTTTGGACCACCCTTTGCCTAGACTTTCACTTTGGTCCAAGTAAGTTTGCATTCCACCTTTGGGCCACCCCAATTATCTTCTCTAGCCATGCTTAGTCTCTTATCCTGCAAAGATAGGGTTTGCATATATGTAGAAGAGCTCGCCAGCGTGCTAGAGTCGATGTGCTGGAGGTAGTTGATGTACTGAAGTTGGTTTGGGGTGGTCCAAAGTGTAACAAAAGGCAAATTTACCTAGTCCAAAGTGAAAAAACTGAGTAAAGGGTGACCCAAAGTGAAATTTCAGTAATAAATGGTGTCCCAAAGTGCATTTCACTCAATTTTAAATTCACTTGAGCAACTTGGGTTGCAATTTAATGTAAAAAAAATAATTCCATCTTCAGGGTGGCACATGTCTGGGATATTCGTTCCAGTAAGCAGATGTTCAAGCTCCAAGGGCACACAAAGTGGATAAGGTAATGTCTAACCGCAGTTATGGGTGGGTGGGTTGGAGCAACTTGCACCCGTAATCTACAGATGCTTACACAAATTTTGGTTGATTGAAGATCAATGAGGATGACGGGTGAAACCATAATAACTGGGAGTGATGATTGGACGGCTAGGGTGTGGTCTCTTACCCGAGGAACATGTGACGCTGTGTTAGCATGCCATGCTGGCCCAATACTCTGTGTTGAGTACTCACCCTCAGATAAAGGAATCATCACGGGTATGTGACCATTGCTTATTTTAAAACTGGGGAGCTGAGCTCTATCACATATCCACTGTACTCTACAGTATTCATCATCAAATAATGCTCTTCATGTCAAATGAGTCTGATCCTTAATTAACATCCCAGGTTCCTCTGATGGGCTTATACGTTTTTGGGAAAATGAAGGTGAGATCTTCTGCATTTGTTGTTTGGTGCTCTTTTGGGGGAAATTCTGGTCTTGTGCCTTTTATGTACACACAAGAAGCATGCCTTGTATGTACCCATGGGATGACTTCTTCAAGAAAGAATATGATACTAGCTAGAACTAGGTGTATTTTTTTTTAAAGTAGAAACACTAACGTCTCAACCTTGAGTTGAAGAGGACTCAAACCATGGTGGTGGGGTATTAGTGTATTACGACCGCACCTCCCATCAGCTAGTTGAACACAGGTAACCATGTGTTTGTATTTCTATGAAACTTGTCTACAATGGAGTCTGCATTAGCTGTAGACAGATCAAGACAGTGAAGACTTGAGGTAGAACAATGCTAGCTGGAGGGGACTGATTAGGGGATAAGAGCAGCTAAAAATTCTGCCTAGGGAACAGAATAGAGCTGGACTTTGGGCTAGGGGCTTACTTGTTCATCTTTGTTTAATTAAAAAAGATACACAATTCTTTTTTACATTTACTGGTATCTGTTCAATGGTAGGTGGTAGCCTCATCTTATTTTGTTATGGTTTTGAAATTCGTACATGCAGTACTATGATCTGCCACCTGGTAGTGCATAAAAGAGAGATCAAATTATACATGTGGTGAACTGGTGATTGATAGTCCAGCATTTTCATTCTCTTGTAGGAGGAATAAGATGTGTCAAGAACCTTACGCTTCACTCAGCATCTGTTCTGTCCATTAGTGCCAGTGATCATTGGCTAGGAATAGGTGCTGCTGACAACTCTATGTCTCTTTTCCATCGTCCGCAAGAAAGATTTGGGGGTTTCTCAAATACAGGATCAAAAGTTGCAGGATGGCAGCTTTACAGAACTCCCCAGAAAACTGCTGCTATGGTATGAAACTGTTTCTCACTATCAGTTATGTCCGTAGCATGGCCTTGTGTTGGCAATTGTTTACATAATCAATTATTTCTCATGCCAGTTCGAAAATATATATATATATTTCTCATGCCAGTTCGAAAATATATATATATATTTCTCATGCCAGTTCGAAAATATATATATATATTTCTCATGCCAGTTCGAAAATATATATATATATTTCTCATGCCAGTTCGAAAATATATATATATATTTCTCATGCCAGTTCGAAAATATATATATATATTTCTCATGCCAGTTCGAAAATATATATATATATTTCTCATGCCAGTTCGAAAATATATATATATATTTCTCATGCCAGTTCGAAAATATATATATATATTTCTCATGCCAGTTCGAAAATATATATATATATTTCTCATGCCAGTTCGAAAATATATATATATATTTCTCATGCCAGTTCGAAAATATATATATATATTTCTCATGCCAGTTCGAAAATATATATATATATTTCTCATGCCAGTTCGAAAATATATTATATATTTCTCATCCTTGATCATGAAGATAAGCATATTCAACAAATGATGTTCATATTTAATCTTTTTGAAGCATCATTGCAAGTCCGTACCGTGCTTAAATTGTGAGGTTAACAATAGTGTGCACTGATATACTCCCTCTGTCTCAAAATATAAGGGATTTTGGAGGGATGTGACATATCCTAGTAATATGAATCTGGACAGGCTTATGTTTAGATTTGTAGTACTAAAATGTGTAGCATCCCTCCAAAATCCCTGATACTATGAGACGGATAGAGTATTACAAGAAAGCTAGAGTGCAAAGTGTAGGATTTAATAGTTCATGGGCTCATGGCTAAGTTGCTTTTGAGTTGGCAAGGGACAAAATGCATGTTTTTCTGAGAAGTCTGTCATGTTGAAGTTCAAAGAAAATGCTTGTAACAAAAACAAACTTAGTTATACATCGTTGTGTTTTTCCTTTAATTTGGCATATTATGTTGTTAAGTCCTCAATTTTGCTTTTGACAGGTGAGATGTGTAGCATCGGACCTGGATCGGAAAAGAATCTGCAGCGGTGGTCGCAACGGACTTCTTCGGCTTTGGGATGCCACCACGAGTATCTAAGTTATACCAGGACCCATGTCCATGTAAAGAAAATGTCAATTGCACTGTTGTGTCGTTTGTTGTATGTTATTATTTTTTTAGTGGCCCTCTGTATAAATAATAATATATGAACTCTATAAGTTCCATCCATTTTTGTAATCTCAAAAGACCTGCCCAGATACCTCGAGTGGAATTTTGTGTATATCTTAGAAGAAAATTTATTGCTCTAGCCCATTCTCAGCTGATCCCCTTTGTCGCTTTTTTTTTCTGGTTCTATGTTTTATGCTCATCTTAAAACCCATGTGATGAGCTCAACGTGTCACAAGTGCTCGAGTAAGTCCATCTGTCCATGGGAGGCTGTTACCCGTATCGTGCTTGCTTATTATCACTTATTTCTTCGGCACGCTGCTGCCGTCTGCGGAGGATATGCTTCGCCACATGTGCACCCAGTGCTTTCATCCATGTCTCCTCCCCGAGAGAGAGACAAGACAAACACCGGTGCCTGTGAAAGTTTAACAAGGGCCAGACACGCTTACAAATTTTACACGACAATCAGCAGCAGAGTCTCCATACCCATTGGCTCACGCGCTATATCAAGGTCCGCCGTTTACTTTACTCGGGAAAATATGTAGTGCAAACTATATATAGTGGAAACTTAGAAACTACCGTTGGATCGAAAAATGGACGTATGAGATTCGTCCACGTCACCATGAGTTAAAATTTAACTCCCAGTAAAATTTTAACTTATAAGTGAATCTGCGAGTTAAATTTTAACTCATGGTGATGTGGACGAATCTCGGACGTCCATTTCTTGATCCAACGGTAGTTTTCAAGTTTCAACTACATATGTGGTATATGTGGTTTGCAGTACATATTTTCCCCCTTTACTCACATCACTGCTGGCGCTATATATCCAAGGTCCGCCGTTTTCCTTTACTTACATACTCGCTGGCTTATATCAACGTCCATCACTGCCTGTACAAGCCTGGTCAGTAGGCAATTCAAATGGTAGTTTTCAAGGCCTTCCACCACAGTATGTGGCTTTTGTCGTTATATATCTTTCCCCTCCTGATAACTAAAGCCATTATAAATTATGAACATTAGCAAACGAGACGAGTTACCAATACCAAAACACTGCCATAAAATAATAAGAAGTCTATAAAACGACAAATGCACACCACGAGGAGAGAATGTCTTCAGGGTGGATGTGCTGGAGCACCCGATTTTGAAAAATAGAACTTTTGGTAGTATAAAATTAGCATGTGTGATCTCGTTTTTTGCAAAGCACCAGATAAGGGTGATGCACAGGCGCACGCCTATTAAAAGTTATCCATCACCTTAGTTATAATGCTGTATCATGATAGTCGTCAGAGGTATAAGCTTGGCTGAGATGATGCGTAAATTTTTTGAGTAATAAGTTTCCTCATTCCATAATTAATTTATTCTATAAGCATTGGGCGCATGGCTATAAGTATGATTGATCTATCTTATTTCACCCAAAGTCATAAAACGATTGTTGTTGCGTTTTGTATTTTGTAGTGACGTGCGTTTTTACCGTCCCATTTCGTGCCTGAAAATTTTCATGCCAACGAGTGCGTTTTACGTTCGACCATCTCCGTCTTTGTTCACAAACATGTACGCTGTTTGCGTTAGTTCTTCTTCTTCTTCTTTTCTCTTTTTTTTTTAAATACACAGTTACACATTGCAGAACAAATACAACACACCTACACTTACCCCTATAAACACACGCACACAAACCCTACCCCTATTAGCATCTTGCGAACACTACTTAGGAAAAAAGGCTTTTCCTAGCAGCCAAATCATATTTCGCAGCGGACCAAAGCCATTCGCCTGATTTTCGCAGGCGCGCGACAGGTCGCGCTGCGAAATAGCTTCGAGAGCTAAAAAAATGGGCGCCCCGCCGGAAACCGGCGTGTGCCTTCCCAATCCATTCCCCATCCAATCCCATCCAATCCATTCAATTCATTCCAGTTCATCCAAAAATCACCAAATCAATTCATCCCAGTTCATCCAAAATCACCAAATTCAATTCTAGCAAAGAAACCAAATAAAAACATTCAAAAAAACTCACGGCCGCCGCCTAGCCGTCGTCCGCCGCTGCCGCACGGCCGCGGCCCGCCGTCATCCGCGCCGCCGCCGCATGGCCGCGCCCGCCCCCCGGCCAGATCTGGAGGGAGGGCGGCCGGAGCCGTCGCCGCCGCCTTCAACCCCCTCGCTGCCGTGGCCACGCCCGCCTCGACCCTCCTCGCCATCACGGCCCGCCGCCGTGCTCCCCCGCCCCCTCCGGCCAGATCTGCGGAGGGAGCCGGCGAGCGCGCCGCCGCCTCGACCCTCCTCGCCTGTTGCGCCTCCGCCCACCGCCCGCCGCCGCCACGCCCCGCGCTCGGCCGCCGGCCTCCCCCTCCCCCCTCCGGCCAGATTTGGCAGGGAGAGGAGGGGACCGCCGCCGGCCACCCCGCGCCGTCCGCCCGTTCCGCCGGCGGGAGAGAGTGAGGAGAGGAGAGGTGAAGGGGAGGGGAGGGAGAGGAGAGGAGAGATAGGGAGAGGAAAGGACTTAGAAAATTTCAGCCCATGTGCCACATATATATACCACCCTAATTTTCCGAGCGCACCTTATTTTCGCAGGCGCTGCTTTTTGGTTACGCCTGTGAAATCTGGACATCAAATTTCACCCCGATTTATATTTTTGTAGGCGTCAATTTGCTCTAAACGTTTATGTCCGCCGCGGAAAATAAGACCCCCACTCCATGGAAAAATGCTTTTATTCTAGTAGTGGAAGACTAGGCCGGCAAAATCCTGAAGATTGACGACAGTCCTCAGAAAATTCGCTTCTATTGGAGAGGATCGGAACCAGCGACCTAAAATGCTACTGAGACTCTTGTAACCAACTAGGCTACGCCTTTCTGTTTTCTGGTTCAAAAGCCCTTTTGTTTACTTAAACCCTTTTGTTTAGCCAGTGTATAAGGCATAATGAACTTGGTTTAAGTTACTATCAGAGTTCAATGTAACACCAGATTTAGATTATCACTGGTAGGAGAAAACCATCTTTGGTCGGTCGACCAAATTTCACAATAGTCCCGGTCCATTAAAACCGGGACTAAAAAAACGATTTTTAGTCCCGGTTTAAAAAATTTTAACCGGGACTAAGATGATTTTTAGAGTCCCGGTTCTCCCCGTCAGATGTATGTTAGGGCAGCAGATCTTTAGTCCCGGTTGATACAACCAACCAGGAGTAAAAGATACCACTTTAGTCCCAGTTGGTATCACCAACCGGACTAAAGATCGATCGTCTTTAGTTCCGGTTGGAGTATTCAACCGGAGTTAAATATTTCTCTCCCACATCGATCGTTAGTCCCAGCACAGATATTTAGAATACAGATTGGAACATCTCCTCTCTTCCTCTTCTTACAGATCCAATCATCTTCCTCTCCTCCTCCTCTCTTTCCTCCCTCCTCCCTCCCTCTTCTCCCCCTCTCCTTCCTCCTCCTCCCCTCTACTCCGTCCTCATCACCGTCGCCAGGCCAGCGGGCGGCCGGGCGCGGCGCGCCCGGGAGTCGCGCGCGGGCGGCTCCGGCCCCGCGCCGGGCAGCGCCGGCGCAGGCCCGGCGGCCTCGTTTGGTTTTTTTTTTATATATATAATTTGTGTTTCACTGGATGTATAATTTTTTAGATTTTGTGATTCATTGCATCGCATGGATCTAAGATGTATAATTTGTATAATCTGTGATGTATTTAATTTGTGTGTAGTTTTTTAGGATTTGTGATGTATTTGATCTGTGTGTAGGATTTGTGATGTATTTGATTTGTGTGTAGTAACTTAATATTTGGGATGTTGATTTGGGGATGTGCATCCCATTCGATTCGGGAGAAAATACATAGATTAACACTAGCCATTAGCAAATCAACAACAAAATAATAATAAAAAAAGATCTCGAGGAACTGTCGCGAACTGTCGCTTCCCCTCTTTAGTCCCGGTTGGTAACCGAGACTCCCGGTTATTTGAACCGGGACTAAAAATAGCGATCTTTAGTCCCGGATTCGTAGTCCCGGTTGGAAAACCGGGACTACAAAGGGTTCTAAACTGGGAGTAAAGAGCATTTCTTCACCGGTGTATCTTCCTAAGTGAGCATGTGCAGTAACCAGAGAGGGCATACAATAAAGTAACCAGAGAGAGCATACGATTTATAGGCAACTCAATGCACAGGCTACAAGATTTTTATGCTACACTTGATCACTGTAGCTACTAGCTAGCTAGCTCAGCTTCTTGGAGAACCATGGCATGTCGAGGGCCGCGGCGGCGGTGAGCCTGTCTCCGGCGACGTACTGCAACAAAGCCGTTGAGCACGTCGAAGCCCGCCGGCGAGAGCTTCTCCTCGGGCACCTTGCGCCGCAGCTGGCTCGGCCTGGTAGTGACGCCCAGGGGCAAGCCGTCCATCGCCGCCTCGTCGGCCACGCCGAGGACGCCGGCGACGAGGATCATTTGTGTTAATCCAACTGTTCAAAATCGTCGTTACAAGATCGCTGGCTATGACCTCTTTCCAACTATATATTCCACCTTCTTGAAGAAAGGCCAAAACATTTATAGACGAGGTAACTAAAAGAGGATCAACACGAATGACAAATGCAAAGCCACTGCAAAGTTCGGCTGCTAGCTAGTGGTGGCTAATGTGCATATCCTGTATATGTCTAAAGTTCATCCCCACTAACTCTAATTCTCTCTTCTCACAGCGTGCCACATCATCGCAATTTAGTTTGGCCATTAGATTTTCAATTTATGCTTGAGATTTCATCGATTAATTAGTGCATCCTCAGTTTAGCCATGTTATCATATTTACACTGCTATTAACACGTACCACTAACATTGAGGCACATGCGTTTAATGCACTATTAGGTACATCATCATATTACATTGTCATTACTACGTCGCACTAACACTAACACTCGTGGATCATGCTTAAAACCTTATCATCATGAATGTGAAAAGCCTCCGGCTTCTTCAATTACACTAGGAAAACGAATTGTCCTGAAGTTAATTACGCAAGCAGTTAATTACTGTGGACCCCCGTTTTTATAACAGGAATCAATCGTGTAAACAGTACCATTTCCCTGGATCAAGTAGTCTGGTACACACGAGTTCATAGCTGAAATACCAAATGCACATACACGAGAGTCTAGTGCGAATTATTACAACATAAGCCCGCAGGCGTAGTCTTAAATCATCGGACCGGGCGGTCCGGAATACATCCCAAAAGCAGAAATAGATAAGTCAGCGGAATTAAGGCAGCGGCATGCCATTGCCACAGGCAACGACCGTAACTAAGACCTACTGAGCGCCATCGTCTTCATCACCCTCCTGGTAATAGGCATAGGGATCCTCCGAAGCTTCATCTCCAGCCTCTGATTAAGTTTATATTTGCAAGGGTGAGTACCAACCGTACTCAGCAAGCCACCACATCAACAATGCACATGATAGGGGTATTTCAAAGGATGGCTATGGTTCTTTTGCGTAAAGCAAGTTTTGTAATCCTTTTCACAAGCCTAAGACCTAGCATTGACTTAATCAAATTTTAGTCCCAATGTTTATATTTAAACAACGACGGTTCTGTCCACCATCCATTGTGATCCCAAGGATAGCTTCCCGCCATTGAGTCGTCATGGTTTTCTGAGGACGTCCACCTTCCCCCTTCTCAGGAAGTGGCTCCAACAGCATAAAATTCATCATGCATGATCTTTTAAGATTAATAAAGAGCATGTTCCCTATGTTTTGTTTACATTGTGTATTTAGGTACACTGGCACGCCCGCACATATATGTATCTCTAAACATAGTGATCTCAGAATAAAATTCATCATGCAATAACCCATCCCACACAAGTTAAGAATTTAGAGTCTAGCCAAGTGTAATACATGTCCCGGTGCTCAATAACCGCGAGCACGGCTATTCGAATAGATTTGTTTTACTCACACTGCAGTGGATGTACACTTTACCCACACTCCGCGACTGCCCAACACATGAGCCTTGTCCCAACACATGAGACGCGTCACGGCAAAGCTTTTCGATAACGTCGCATTGACAGTACCCGCTCCATGAACTTTTCATCCTCATGCACTCTAGGCGTACACAGTTTCTAGCAGTGAGAGGAGTACTGGCGCACCCGGGAAGGGAAGACACACACATGCATTAAGTTATAAATATATTTAAATTATCACATGGCAGTCCTACCAATGGCGACACCACTGTAGAGCCCCTGCCTTACACGTCAAGAAACCACTATGCATGGATACTGCCTCCGCTCAGCTATTTACTCTGCTAGGTCTATCCCCATACGAGAAGTGTGGTTGTACGGGGTCGTTTCATGCTTAACTTCATGGCTCGGTCCTTAATTGACCGGGGACGATACTAGCCTTTCCCAGATACCACCCAATATTACCGTCCGCCCCAGTCTAAAACAAGTGTTTTAATTTCATTTCTCTTTTCACAATTCATGTCATCATATCATGGCAATGTGGCGCTCATGTCTCCACATGCCACATCTCAATTACCTTCCCAAAGGTAATTGCCCAAGCATATAGCATTTGATAAAATATGAGCATGCATGAATCTAAAATAGCATTTCTAAGCGAGTGTCATAGTTGACTAGGGACTCGTACGTATCTATGGTTACAAAGATTTAAAGGTGAACAATAATCAAGGCATGGCATATTTCACAAGTGGGATATACATCATTGCATGCAATCTTATTTGTAAACAAAATAAATTTTGCAATCGGGATCAATATGCTCAAAGAATAGTGATGACTTGCCTTGCTCAAAGTCTTGCGGGTCTTGACCTTCGCTTGGATCCGCAACTCCCTCGGTCTCTATAATTACGTGCGAAGGAACAATTTGAATTCAATTAGAATTCGAATAAAATCCAAATAATTCACACAAAGGCCGAACGCGAATCAATCTTTCTAAATTGACAACAAAGTTCGCGGAACCGCTTATTTCGAATTGTTGGGTCATTTTAACCTAAGTCATTTTTGTGATTTGAAATTACGTCCTAAGACTTCATCTAATTGTGTAATTCTTAAATACATCTAAATTATTACCGCGAATTGATTACTTAAATAGATTACCAAAATAATCTATAATAATCTATAATTATAGTATTATTTTGCAAATACTACATTTTTGTTAATCTATAATTAAATTCTAATATTTTAGTTATCCTAAATCTCCCCCTAGTTTCCCTATTTATTTTCCTTTTCTTTTTCTCCCTTTCTTTTTCTTTTTCCTCCCTTTCTTTTTCTTTTCTTTCTTTTTCTTTTTCCTCCCTTTCTTTTTCTTTTTCCTCCCTTTCTTTTTCTTTTCTTTCTTTTTCTTTTTCCTCCCTTTCTTTTTCTCTCTCTCTTCTCTCCTCTCCCTCCCGGCTCCTCTCTTTCTTCCCCTCTCTCTCGGCTGTGCTCCCCGGCGGCACGGCGGCCGGAACGAGGGGAGGGGGCGGCCGGCAGCCGGCGACGGACGACGGCGCAAGGCGTGGCGCGGCACACGGCGCGTGCGGTGGCACCGAAGGCGGCGGCGCGGCGGCTCAAAGGCAGCGGCGCGGCGGCGCGGGGGTGGCGGCGCGGCGCCACGGCGGCGTGGTGGAGAAGGTAGAGGAGAGGTGAGGAATGGAGGGGAGAGTGGGGAATAGTGGGGCTTTTATAGGGAGAGGGGAGAGATAAAGGGGAGAGGAAGGGGGTGTGTGACGCGACGGCGGCGCGGGGCGCGAGGCGGCGATGGGACACGCGCCGGCGACGGCGACGCGCGGGCAGGGGTGGCGCGCGGCGCGAGGCGGCGATGGGACGCGGCGCGCGGCGACGGCGACGGCGACGGCGCGCAGGCGCGGCGACGGCAGCGCGCGCGGGGCGCGAGGCGGACGGCGACGGCACGAGCGGCCGGGGCGGGCGCGAGGCGCGACGCGCGGCGCGAGGCGACGCGACGACGGCGGGCGCAGCAGCGGCGATGGCGACGGCGCGCGGCGACGCGACGGCGCGACGCAGACGCGCGCGCGGCGCGGGGCGCGAGAGCACGGCGACGGCGAGGGCGCACGGCGCGGCAGGCGGCGATGGCGACGGCGCGGGACGCCGACGGCGACGGCGCGAGGAGCGCGCGACAGCGACGGCCGACAGCGGCGAGCGTGACGGCGGGCGGCGCGCGGGCTCGGGCGCAGGCGCGGGGCAGGGGAGGGGTTAGGGCTAGGACGCGATCGAGCACCTATGGGCAATGAACAGTGACTTTTCTATTTTCCAATTTGGTTGTTTTTCCTATTTTAAATCTTGCCCAAATATTTCTAATTTTTGCACAAATTAGATACACAACATTTGTGTTGCTCTAACCTAGATTATCACTACCCATATTTTATTTTATTTTATTTTATTATTAATTTATTCGAATTTAATTAGGGTTAATTCTTATTCCATCGCTTTTAAATTTAATTGATATAAATATAGTTGCGATAATGTTTTATTTATTCGCATCCTCACCAAATCTTTACTTTAAATTATATCTTAATTATTTACTTGCCAATTACTTTTAGGGTTTATTCCTAATTAATTATTCATTATTCGTGATTTATGAACTCCGAATCAAAATCAAATAAAATCGGCGAACAAAAATCGGCATGATGCAATTTATTTAAAAAGTTTTTGAGGGCCATATTTTTGGAACTTGGATTTTTTTGGTCGAATTTTCAGGGTGTTACATATATTAACTGTCAGACATGCTTATATTTTGAAAAAATTAGAGTAGCTATTTTTCTAATAGTAAAATATATAGCTAGTCTTTTAAATTTGGAGTAGAGTACTATCTACATTTATGGATTTTAAAATGCACATCTATGTCTTAATTTTGATTTAATGTATCACTCAGCTCAAAGTACATATAACACAAACTTAGAAACATTTGGCCATCCAGTGGAAATTTTACATTCAGGCCCCTCCACTACAATATTCCCCTCCCAAATCAACTCCCACCATGCCAGTGGGGAGGGAGGCGAAGAAATGGTGACGAGGATAGCTGCGATTGTCATTGGTCGAAAGTCCCTATAATCGAGAACAACCGCGTCACATAGAGAGGGTTGATATTGTAAGTTCAGTGTGGTGTTATTTTCGCCGTGATCCTCGTGCAATATGATGTTCCATTGTTTGCCTTCACGGCGACGATCACACATGCATGGCTCGTGGGACATAATTCCATATGGCGCATATGCGTCGCCGGCACGCATTTCCGGCCCACACGACCCACGCGTATGCGCGGCACCGCGCGTCGGGCGCGTTAGATTTTTTTTCAGGATTTTTTTTCCATAGCGCGTCTTAGTAACTAATCCGTTAGTTTACCATGGAAAAATCCATTAGTTTTAGATAATGAAGATAAGATTTTTATCCGAAGATTTTTTTTAAGTAAACAGATTGAAAAGAAATTAATGCGTGAAGTCAAATTCTGAAAATTTTCAACACAATTTGAAACTTTCAACCCAAATATTGAAAACTTTCAACTTGAAATGTGAATTGTTTTTTAAAGTCAAATTTTGAAAACTTTCAACTTTCCATCTCAAATTTGAAAAAACTTTCAACCCAGATTTGAAAACTTTCAACTCAAATTTAAAACTTTCAACCCAGATTTGAAAACTTTCAACCTAGATTTGAAAAACTTTCAAGTCAAATTTAAAAAACTTTCCACTCAAATTTGAGAAAACATTCAACTCAATATAAAAACTTTCAACACAAAAATTTGAAAACTTTCAAGTCAAAATTAAATACTTTCAACTCTTCATTTGTAAAGAGGTGTGTGAAGGATTAAAAAACAATAGAAAGAAACGAAAAAAAAGGAAAAACATGCCCGGATCTAGGCACCAAAATCGTAAAAAAAATGTGAGAAAGAAAAAGCACGCTGAAACCAGGGAGGGGGCCAATTGCCGCGCGCGCCAGCTAAATTTGCTGGCGCATTAGCCTTCCCCCCTCGTGGGATCACCCTTCACTATGGTGCCATCTTACCTCGGTTTTCGGGGACCTCCTATCTCCGACAATAGATGCCTCTCTAATCGTCATCTCTTCGCCACCTCCCACATGCGTGTTAGGAGTCAACTTGGGAGTGATGAAAGCTGGTTTTTGGGACATATGTAGCGAATGGGTGTAAATACAAAAATTCTCATTATTGTGGACAACCATGTCAGCACCCGAGCTACGTTGTTTGTACTTTATACATCTCGTTGATACATTAAACCAAGATTAGATCCTTATATTTTACAAGTGCATGAATCTAGATGATCGGTTCTGTTTGGGGACCTTAAGATTCTAATAATTTGCGGGTTGGTAACCAACTTCGAGAATACGGAGTATTTTGTTTTTCAGCTTCTGACTACAAATACAGATTGTCAGAACCTAGGTAACAATATGAACTTTTTCAGCAGAGCTGAAAATTCTATGTGAAGCTATCCAAATTGCTGAAAATTCTATGTAAGCTATCCAAATTGACGTGATACTCTGCTTCAAATTTAAGAACCGATCAAATACAAATATTTTATATTTTTTAAAAAAAAGAAAAAAAAAATCCGTGTGTTGCAACGGGTGAATGCTATTTTAATCTTATTATTGTTATACAGTTTAGCTATGATAAAATTCACTGGAAGAATTCGCTTAGATTATTTTTTAGAAAATCATGAACTGCAATTTGGAATCCGACTTTCATCTCAAGTTAGCTTAGGAGTTACTCCCTCCATCCACAAAAGTTATACCTATTACTTTTGTCACCAAGACCAAGGAGAAATTAAATCATCTTGGATGTTATAAAATCAACGAGTGGATGCAAGCATGCAACCAATGAGTATTTATATGACTCCTTGGGTTCTAATCAAACATTTAATTTATCTCTTTATTTAAGTCTTGAATGCATAAAGACTACAAATACTAGGAACAACTTATTTGGAAAAACTCAAATGTGAAATATTTCTAACTTTTTTAGATGGAGGGAGTATTTTAAAGAGATTTCTTATATGATTCTTTTTGTATTTCAAAAAAAACAAATTTAAAATCCGACTTAAATACGGATCTGTATTTCTAAAAGCGAACGGACTTAAAAATGGACTCAGATACGGATGACGTACCAAAATACCGGTAACAATATATTTAATTTTTATAATACTAGAGTAAAAAGCACTTAGTTAACCGAATCTCCTTATTTGGAATGGCCAAGGTCTAGCACTTCCACTGATTACCCAGTATCTGGCTTAAGCTACTCTCCCCAGGAGCTAGTACGAGTGGCCCAGGAAGCCGCAGGTCTAGGCATGCACCACTGTGGCCAGCAGCATGACGTACCACGTCCATCTCCGCCCGCACCGCAGTGCTCCTGCCGGCTTTTGCAGCTTTCCCTCCGACCACCCACTAACCCACACCACACCTTTCATCCGGCGGCGCGCGCATCTCGCGCCTGCAAAAGCCGGCCTCCCCTCCTCTCTCGCTGGCCGTGCTTAGTTCGTGTGCTAAAATCTTTTTAAATATACAGACATATATTTAAAGTATTAAATGTAGACTAATAATAAAACAAATTATAAATTTCACCTGTAAACTGCGAGACGAATTTATTAGGTTTAATTAATTCGTCATTAGTAAATATTTACTGTAGCATCACATTATCAAATCATGTTGCAATTAGACTCGAAAGATTCGTCTCGCAATTTACATGCAAACTGTCTAATTGGTTTCTTTTTCCATCCATATTTAATACTTCATGCATATATCCAAATATTTGATGTGATGAAATTTTTGGGAGTTTGAATGGAACTGAAAACTGAGTAGCCATAGCCACCCAATCACCCACCCCGCGGCGGCGCACGGTGCACGCACTCGAACGCGGCCGCGCGCATCGACCAACCACACCACACCACCACCAAACCGCCTCGGGGACTTCGGCTACGTACAGCTACCTCTTTCCAATTGGCAACGTGACAGAGGATTTCACATCAAACCAGAGGAGAGAGAGGGACACCGAAGAATTAATCACAAATTCTATTCGCTCGGGGCCAGATTGGGGATTGGTTTATTAGAGCAGGTACAATAGCAGGCTATAAGCCAGCTGCAAACATATTTTAAACAGATAAATAAGGAGAGAGAAGAGCAGCGGGCTACAGATTTATAGCCAGCTGTAGCACGGACTCCAAGACGCAGTGTGTGTATGACAGGTGGGACCAGATATTAATAGTGTAGTATGTAACTATTATATGAATGAGCTATTAGATTGGCTATAGATGAATTGGAGCTAGTAGTTGGCTATACTATTGGTGGTAGCCGAGCGCCACCACCACACGACAGGGGTTGCCGCTGCAGCGGCAGTACGAGCTCTTGTTCCATGAACAGGAACACCCTTTTGTATACATATGCAAAGTAAGTTTATTCCTTCCCCTGTCATTTTGTTAAGTACTAGCAACTTGTCCGGGGGAATAATATGCGCGGTGGGCTGCAGCTTAGTGTATTACAAATGGCAACATACGTCGTACTATTATACGTTGCTGTCTAGTACAAAAATCAGAGTAGGGTCGCTGCTTGGTCTACTGCGTGTGCATCCCAATGCCCGTGAGAGCGAGAGATGTTTATATATGCTTGCTAATTGGTTGCTTTCCCGTCAAAGAATGAGAGATGTTTACGCTGAGCATACACAGATGTGGTGCTGCATCTGCTCACTTTCGCAACGAAACTTTTTGACTCCAGTAGTTTGAGTTTGCAACGTGCAGCACCGGATGATACCGACCGATATATCGATCTCGTTTATCAGATATTGAGATTCCCAACCTGTTTCTAGCAGGGTTTCCCAAACCACCGGGGGTCAGGGTTACCGTGCCCCGGCGGTAAGCACAATTACCCCGATAACCGTGACAAACCGTATGAAACCATGTAAAATTTATCAAAAATTTAAATTATTTTAAAAATTTATTTGAATTTAAGGAGGTTACCGTAGTTTTTTTATTATCGTACCCCCACGTTAAGACCGATAACCACGCGGTTACCGATGGTAATGTAAACCCTGCTGGCGTACATATCATCTCGTTAGCTTCTGGCAACAAGATACCGATCGATACATCGATCTCGTGTATCATTTCATTTCATTTCACACGAGTGCGTGCATTTTAGAGTTGAAAAAAAAAAGAGAGCAGAGTATACGACCAGCGAAAAATCAACTGTGAGGCTGACCGAGATTGGTCGATGTGATGAACCAAAAGTAGTCCAGACTTGAAATAAACTAGCTGTGGATCCCCGTTGAGTTTTGACCGATATGATACGCATGCAATGCGTGCATATCCGGCGGCAAGTTGCAGCAGCGTGATTTCGTCTCGCCTTTTTCGACAAAAAATTATCGATTTCATCTCTTTTTCATTTTTATCAATGTCTTTGGTGAATTCCAAAGATACACCTCGTGAGCGGTTTTTATCCAGTATCGAGATCGTGAACCCTATTCCTTCTCCCCCGATTGTCCCCGGTAATAAGGCAAACTAAGAGCAGGTACAATAGCAGACTATAAGCTAGTTATAAACATATTTAAAGGAGATAAAAGAGTAGAGAGAAGAGCAGTGGGCTATAGATTTGTAGCACGGACTCCTAGACACAATGTGTGTATGACAGGTGGAACCAGGTATTAATAGTATAGTATGTAACTATTGTATGAATTGGCTACTAAATTGACTAGATAATTTATACTCCCTCCGTTTCACAATGTAAATCATTCTAGCATTTCCTATATTCATATTGATGTTAAATGAATCTAGACATATAATCTAGACATATATATATGTCTAGATTCATTTAACATCAATATGAATATAGGAAATGCTAGAATGATTTACATTGTGAAACGGAGGGAGTATAAATTATCTAGTCAATTTAGTAGCCAATTCATACAATAGTTACATACTATACTATTAATACCTGGTTCCACCTGTCATACACACATTGTGTCTAGTAGTCCGTGCTACAAATCTATAGCCCACTGCTCTTCTCTCTACTCTTTTATCTCCTTTAAATATGTTTATAACTAGCTTATAGTCTGCTATTGTACCTGCTCTTAGTTTGCCTTATTACCGGGGACAATCGGGGGAGAGGGAATAGGGTTCACGATCTCGATACTGGATAAAAACCGCTCACGAGGTGTATCTTTGGAATTCACCAAAGACATTGATAAAAATGAAAAAGAGATGAAATCGATAATTTTTTGTCGAAAATTTATAGTCCAGCTTGAATTTTTTGAATTTGACATGAAAAAGCGATTTTTGTTTTTTTACCTCGTTAGAGAAGTCTGGATTATGTGAAATCCAGATCGGTTTTCATCAAGAATGCAAATCCTTACCCTAGCCAAATTAAGATAAGCACGGTAACAGTGAATATAGTATGAAAACAATGTAAAATTATACTCCAACTCAGCAGTACCAGTATGTGCCCGGTATACGTATACCACAGTAACCGACGGTAAGAAAAAAGCTACGAAGTACTTGCACTGTAGCGCGCGCGTCTCACTCGACCGATCGCTATTCATTTCGATGAAAAGGTCGGCTTTTGGATGGGCAGATCCAACGTGGTGCAGGTGGACTCTAAGTCCCCCTGCACCCACCAGACTCATGGATACCCCTGAGCCCCCTTCAATTTTTTCGTCATAGTTGATAAGATAGAATGATTTAAAGGCTTTATAATATCATTTTAACATAGTTTAATACTGATATTATGTGTTTATGTCGGTGTACTCGGTATGTTGAGTCGTCTAACTTTTTGTTTCTAGATCCGCCGCTGTTTGGATGTGTTTCGGGGATGGTGTGTGCACGTATTTACGTACATGCTTGGTGGTCAGAGGGAATGGTTAGATTTTTCGGCGGTCAAATTTGGGGTGGTTTGACGGCTAGCTACAGTAAGAATCGGTTAATTTGACCACTGCTGACCCTTTCGTCCGTACGCTGTCCACTTGTTAGCAACAGTTATACTCCCAGTTTTCTAACGTTGTTTCACTTTCATCCGTCGCACCCATGCTAAAAAACAAAGTTGATCGATGTTTTGTTCTGCATTTTGTAGTCCGATATATCATAAATTTGACTAGTGAAATGTTTACTGATATTATTTACTAATTAAGTTGTATGCAACAAATAAGTTCATCCAAAGCTTTTCTCACCAAAAAAATAATAATGAAACTCACCCAAAAGTTCAACCAAACCAGAGAAGTCGAACCATTCACATCACATATTAAAACCCAACCCCATAATGTGCCACTTTTCACCATTTTCTTGTATAGAAAAGTAATTTCACAAAATTACAGATATATTGACCAAATTAGCACAAAATTATAGATTAAAGATGATATATCAGAAAACTAAGGTTTAACACAAAATATATTACAAAATTATATATTTAAAGTAGAGTATCATAAAACTATATAATGTACCAGTATCATTCTCATTAAATTAATGTTTGAAATTTATAGATATTTTTATTTGTGATTAAAAAGCTTTTTTTTCTCTTAAAAGTGCTATCTAAAGAATATACCGGAACATTGTGAATGATATATATCTTTATAGTGTGTACATCCACGAGTATTACTTCTTTGACCAATGGCATAAAAGTGTAGAAACTAGAGAAGTTATAATTGAATTGGTCACGTTGGACTAATTTTGGTAGCATTTACCACCAGCAGTACTTCAACTCTCATGTCACTGTTCAAACTCGTGCGCCGTATCAACAACCGGACACAAACCTCATTCTAGAAATAACGGTGAAATTAAACCAAACACGGCTAGTTAAAGGTTGTTAGAACAGGTGATTGATTAAAATGGCCTCCCATCTTTTGAAGTCAAATATACTGCTCAACCCCGGCCCATAAATTGACAGTGATCATATACTATATCACTACAGCTGCTGCACATGGAAAAGGTCATCCATTGATAAGCGTAATTAACAAAGAAAGAATTGGTCTTTTACTACTACTTCTAATTGTCCTTATCTGAAAAAAAAATATACCACTGCTAATTGTAATTGGGTTTTGTGGCATGCAGCTGTCAATTAGGAATCAAGTAGTAGTAACACAAGCGAGCCGACATGCCGTCAGCTAGCGACCGCTGTGAAAAGGTGAAATGAACCGAACGAACGGCTCGTGCATGAACAGGTTGAACGCCTAGTTTTTTTTCTCTTTTTCAATGACGTTTTGACTAGGTTTTCTGGCCGGTGTGATTGCCAATTCGACCTGGCCTTTTCATTGCCATTTCAAGCCATTCCCTCTCCTTGTCACTCTGTCCTGTTCGAATTCAGTACATTTTTTAGACTTGCACTTCCTGTACATGCTCCCCTTTTTTTGTTTTGAATCTCTGTACATGCAAATTGTACTCCACTATTTGAAAACTAAGCGTGTGGTCCAGTTGATCCTTCTGGATGAATCGAGGACAAAAGGCCAAAATTGAGACCGAAAATAGGAAGTAACTCCATCATTTACAAGAAGCATCCCAGACTAAATACTCTAGTATGGTATCATAGCTAAGAGATATCACTCGTTGCTGGCCGGAAAGTAAATTCCCCAATTTTTAAAACAATGTTTAAATCTTATTAAAATTAGATTATGTTTGAATTAATCTACCTCGATGAATTGAGGACGAAACCAAAAATGAGCTCGTAAGTCAGAAGAACAAGAAGCACCTCCGCCCATATTAAACGTTATGGTATCAAACTATCACGGTCATAAGATCTCGCGTGCACGTCTGCCAGTGTGAAAGGAAACACCTCCAATTTCCGCAACAATAGTTAAACCTAAATACAAAAGATTCTGCACGCATACACGACTTGCCGGTGGAAAAGGAACACACCCAATTTCCGCAACCATGGTTAAACCTGAATAAAAGGATTCCTCACGCAAGCTTGCAAGTGGAAAAGCAAATACCCCCAATTTTTGCAACCATGGTTAAATCTAAACAAAACAAGTTTACAAGGTTAACCAAGGTGAAGGTGTAACCTAGAGCCACAGTCACCCTCTCCATCTCTCTCTCCTTTTTGAGCCCCCAGCACAGCAATGATGCCACCGGGAGACGAGCAAAAGAACTAAACTCAAGGGGATTTCACTGTCAAAGTGTCAAAGCACACGGCAGTGTCAGCACTGTTAAGTGCCCAGCTTTGCCTAACTGTCTCCTCACGCACACATGTGGCTCTCCCCTCGCCAAGTCGCGCGCGCGCGCTCGCGGCTTCCTTCCACGCCGCGCGCGGAAGTGCTCGGCGTTTCCGTTCCCCGTCAGGTTGCAGCCATGCACGAGAAAGGGACGCCCGCGGCCGAGCAATCGGTTGCATGCTTTCTCTCGTTGTCACGGCCTGTTTAAAACAGATTATCGACCGAATTATTATAGTAAATAATTAAATATTTTAATAACTGATAACTTAGGATAAGTGATGTTGTGCAGTGAAAGGATTATTCTTTTTTTTTAAAAAAAAAGGATTTGTTAGAGAAATTAGATGAATAGCCCGCGTCAACAATAGTGAATTATCTATATACAATTATAAGTTGCGATTTCTCCCGTTTTCAGGACCAAAACTACAACAGATTATCGACCAAATTATTATAGCAGATTAACTATACAATTATAAATATAAATTAAATATAGTAAGCGGATAACTTATAACAAGCGATATGATATAAACAATTAAAAATGTTCTCTATTTTTTTAGAAGATGAGTTTTTAGAGACGTGAAATGAGTAACCCGTAACAATAACTGTGAAGTAGCCGAAAAGAACGGGGTCGTGGAGGCGAGACAGAGAGGTGATGAAGGGGATGGAGAGATGCACGCAGGCCACAGGGAGGGACAGATCAGAGAAGAGGAGAATTACAGATGCTGACTCTTGTCAGTAGTGACTTGGCTGGCACCTGGTTACAGAGACGCGTCCATGCAAACGGCTGGTGCATTCTGGAGAAGCAGATCGGATCAGATCAGATCAGATCAAGCATCAAACACTGTGATGGCCAAATTTTACCTGTCCATTGCTAGCTACATCTACAGGATCCATCTCATGTCAGCATGCAGCAATGTTTGATCCCTATGCACGCAATGTTCCTTTCTTTCATTCTTCCTTTTATTCTTTTTTCTGAATGAAAAAGAATGTACGGAGATGGGCACCATGTTACGATATTTGACATGCAGCATCTGATCTTCTGAAAGGCTTAAATTGTCCAGCACTGGAAACTACACTTGCAAAAACTTTGGCTGTGTTTAGTTGGGGAAAAGGAAATTTTTGGGTGTCACATCAGACGTTTGACCGGATGTCGGAAGGGGTTTTCGGACACGAATGAAAAAACTAATTTCAGAACTCGCCTGGAAACCGCGAGACGAATCTTTTGAGCCTACTTAAGCCGTCATTAGCACATGTGGGTTACTGTAGCACTTATGGCTAATCATGGCCTAATTAGGCTCA